>JAVJGG010000037.1:5512995-5530018 GCA_035590195.1 Aviceda cuculoides | reverse complement strand
TAAACACTACTTAGCAACAACTGAAAACATCAGGGTGTTACCAACATTCTTCGCATACTGAACTCAAAACACAGCACAGTACCAGCTACCAGAAAGACAATTAACTCTATCCCAGCTGAAACCAGGACAGGTACATGTCAAGTGAGCTACTAAAAAGTGTGTTATTCATGTTAGACCAAGCTCTGCAAAGTCAGGGGATTACTGGCTGCCAGAGAACCCTTCGCTGAACTGAGAAAGATGTCTGTACAGTTGGTCCAGAGAAGTTCTGCTGCTGGACAAAGAGTAGCAGGACGTAGGAAAGCCTTCAAAACAGCTTTGCTGAGAGGTCACAAGAAAAACTGAACAACTTAAACAAATTCACCATGGGAGCATGTCCCAATATTACAGCTTTTCTTGGAGTCTGGTTTAGTAAATCACTGCGAAAATACAATATTGCTTAGTCCTTCCTGTTGCTCTAGTGCATTCAGAGCCTGGTACGTGTGAGCTAGGGAGCACTGCCAGCCCCATTGCAATGCCTGCCCTTTCCAGAAAATTTCTTCTGCAAGGTATTTAAAAGCAGCCATATAGCTATTAATCCAACTGTAAATCCCTTGCTGTACCACATGCCAAGCAAGCCTCTTCTGAGGCAGGTGTCTCCCTGATTATAATCAGCGGAGAGGATACAGGCGTAGCTGAGGGCAGCGAAGGACACAACCTTTCTGTCCGATCACAGATGGCAAGGACTGCCTTTCACCATTGTGGCTTAGGCAAAAACCATCCCTCTGGATGTTCAGGAACAGTACCAGGAGCAGCTGCTGTGGGCACTGTGTGAGAGGAAGGGCCAGAGCCATTTCAAGTGTTTTATCGTGCTCTCACCGTGCCTGGCCTTCCCATGGAGGCAGAGCCCTGACAGTTCCATATTCATTGTCTTGTAGAAAGGTTAACAATAGGAAGGCGGTTGTTTGCAAGGGCTCAAGAATTAATTAGTGGTTTTCTTAGCACTGTTTAGGTGCTAAAAGAAATAAGGTTTAGGGCAAGAGCTGCCTTGTGAAAGGACCATTAGCTATTTCAGTAAGCAGTGGTACTATGTATTCTTAATATTTTTTCTCTACTGAGCATTGCTAAGGTATAGGAAGGAATGAAGAATTCAAACACTATCTGTGATTTCTTGACTCTCTTGTAAGATGCAAAATAGAGATATAAAAATGGCCCATGGCAAGCTCCTCTTCACTTTGCTTTAGTCGTGATGTTGATTTTGCTTCATCTAGCTCTGAGGCTGACTGGGAGACTGTTTCATTACCAAAGGTTGTTGCCCTGGTGTTTATGGTATGGAAGGTTTTAGGAGACAGGCACCATCAAATTTCACATTCTCTTTCATTTGGATTGAATTAGTGATGGCCACAAAAAAATCCAGTGGCTTTTGATCCTGAATAAAGATGAGAAGAGTTTATCTGCTACTTTGCTCTGTGTCTTAAGATACCCACAATTCCACAATTCTGGTGTTGTGAGCTCTGATTGGGATTTCTGGCAGCACAACACATGAATTAGATAACCTGTTCTTCTTCCTAATACAATTAGATAATTTTGTGCTGTTTCACCAACCTTTTCTTGTGTGACTTGGGTGACGAGTCTGTGTGTCTGGGACAGGTTTAATGCCTACCCGCCCACGAGTTCCTCTTAAGCTGTCATTCTACACTGTCATTTTATCAGAGTTCCCACCTGAGACTGTGACTGCAGTGGTGTGCACTTAGTCTGACTTTTCAGCTTGAACTGCTTCCAGCATTGCCGCTTTCCCTGATTTTTTTGTGATAACTTTCAGGTGATCTGACAAACGTTAGAGGAGACTAAAAGAAGGCTGTAAGAGCAGCTGGCCTTGACTGATTATGTTCAACCTTAAGGGAATCTGTGATAAACTTGCTTTTACAGTGGGGGAGGGATGTTTTACCAAAGACAAGACCAGTTCCTATGCTGTAGGCTCCTAAACAACGAAGATGTATGCTTTACACTGCAGAGAGAAGGGGGAGGTTATTTCCTTTGGCCTGCCTGTGTCACCGTTTCAACACACCCAAAAGTCATGTCTGCAGGTGACCCATCAAATCTTCAATTTGTAAAATTTAGAAGCAATAATTTGCTAAGCGCTGTTTTCCTGAAGGTCATGTGGTTATCAAAGCAGAAGTATCACTGGGAGATATAGTTCTAATTATTGTACATGAAGATGATCTGATTAATTAAAAGTCTTCCAATCTAAAAAGCAATAGTAGTCTTTCTTAGATGGACTGCATAATTTTGTATGCCCTGTAATGATTCTGCTGGACAATTTACACTTTCTCTGAGGATTAGCCTAGCTGATTTGGAGGACTTTACACTGGGGTCAGGATGGGAATTACCCTAGCTGCAGAATGAAGCTGTGCTCTAGTGCCCTTAGCTGTTTTTCCACAAAGCATCAGTGTTGGCAGAGCATTTGCCACGATGCAATCTCTCACATTTTGCCACAGTGCTGAACAGCCCTCCTCTTTTTACAAGAATGTCATGTTGTGTGGTAGCAGAGGTTGTCTTGCGCTTAATTTTGTGTCTAAGGCCAAAGTCCCCAGGAAAATTTTCCAAATAGGCCTAAAGTGATGTAGCTGTGTCAGCCCTGTTGCTGTACCATGTTGTTCTGTGAGCAGCTGGCTCTGTTCTCCCTGCAGGAGCTCCGGGGATGCAAGTGGGCTGAAGCTCAGAGACAAGACGGCTAATGCTAGTTTCCTTGAGAAGTAGCTGGAACATGTAGCATTGTTTCCATTACTGAATTGCTTATTAACAAGGATAAAAATCTACTATTGCTTTTTGATCTTTTCCTGCACCGATAGCTTGAAATGCTCTTTTCCAAGCACTTTCCAAGGAACTCACCCCTTTTCTCTCTGAAGAAGCTCTTACTCTGATTATCTGTTGTAATGGAGGCTCTCTATGGGACTGCCTTAAAAGACCACTCAACAGTTTCAGAAACCACAGTTCTCAGTAGATAGTATTAGCTGCTGGTTTCCTTTAGAGTGCAGTTCAAAGCAACAGATTTGGTGTATACAGTGGCACTTGACCTGAGCCCAGGTTTTGTCGGAGGCTGTCTTTCACGCAGTACAATTTCCCTGCTGCTTAGAACTGATGGGAAGCTGTTCCCAAAGCATCTGACTCTTCCCTCATGATTCTGCTCCTCACTTTTACCATAACCTTTTGAGTTTTAAACAACACAACATATACTCAGCTGGAGGTTTTGTCTTAGAGGGGAGTCTGAATGAGATAAGGTACAGTGGGCTAATGGAGGTTTGGGCTAGAAAGAAGCTGAATGTAGTCATATATATGGTTTATAACCTCCAAAGCAATCCTTACATTTTCACTGTAACCAGAAAATTTATGATCTGACAAGAGAGTCTGATTTCTGACCCAGTTTCCAGATCTAAGTGATTCTGGACAAGTAACCAGACCTTTTTTGGGTATTCATGTGAGTAGTTCACATGAGGCTAATTACAATTGGTTGTTTTGTTCCAAACTGGAAAGGCTTGAACCCCCATGATATCGCTGGAAACTTACTATCTTGCAGTTCTCTTCAAGTATTAATTTTATTTGGCTTTACATTGAGTACCATCATTTGGTGACTTCTTTCCTTTCTATCACCCATTTCAAGGGGAAGATGTGGCCCTACACAACTGCTTAAGTTGCAGTCAGAGCTATACAATGTTGTCCCAAGTTACAACTTCCGCAAAGCTAATTTTGTGGTAGTACAACCAGTAAATCCACCTGACTTCCCATTGTTGATGAAGTTGTTATTTAGGCTGTAACCTAATGTTTCTGCTTCCCCAGTAACCTTTTGCTAACCAGTATCTCTGGCTATTTAAAGAAAATGTTCCAGAGTTCTAATTTTTACAGAATTTTAGTGCCTCAGAAGTATGCCAGACTGACAGACATAGAAATGTGAGTCCTCTCATTTTTTTGGACAGGTACAGCATAAACAAACTACCACAAACTCCTTCTCTCCACACATTACCAGTTTGCCTCAGTCCTGAACCAGATGGATCTCTGCCGAGGGGGGCAAGTCACCTTAGCCCTCATGGTCAATTTAAGGTGCTAGCCTGAATGCCCACAAATTTGGAAATATGAGCTGATTGTGTGTTTCTTTAGTGGTGTAGGCAGCTATCCAATAGAAGGTGGACTGAGACCATCGTCCAGTTTCAGGCAATAAATATCCATCAGACCATCAGCCCAACACTGATCTCTGTCAGCTTAAAATCAGGACCATACATGCAAAGACTTTGTATCACAGTCCTCTGAGACTTGTCTCATAGCCAGTCTTGAGGCTTTTACAGAGCTCCTTAATCGTCTTTTGCTGTCTTGGAAATCTGCATTTCTACTAATTAGCCAACTATTGGAAAACATGGCCGGACACTGCTATTGGCAGAATTAGGCTAGCTTTCACCAATTTGTCATTGTCCTGCACGGCTCTAGAGATGGCAATTTGCTGTTGCCTGCTTATATGGTAGCAAAATGCTGAGGAACTTACAGCTCATCTTTTATATACTTAGAAAGGACTGTCAAGATGATGCAGTGTTGTCTCTCACTCCTCCTTTTCTTATTTTATGTAGAATTAGAGCCCACAAATGTGAAGAAAGCCAGCCATGGCTGCAGTCAAGGCATTGTGCAAGTTTTCTTCCCACAGCCGTGCTGGTGCAACTGTCTAGTTATTTTTTGTTCTGCATGTGGTTTCCCACACTTTGTGCGGAAGCCCCTTTTCCAAGCCGGTTTTCAGACATCTCCTTCTAGGTTCTGACATGTAACAGCACCTGAGACGTGCTCTCACAGGCACTCTCAGTTAATACTGCAGCCATCCAGGTTAGTATTCATCTCTGTGAATGCA
This sequence comes from Aviceda cuculoides, assembly GCA_035590195.1. Lineage (NCBI taxonomy): Eukaryota > Metazoa > Chordata > Aves > Accipitriformes > Accipitridae > Aviceda > Aviceda cuculoides. The sequence continues at coordinate 5,525,154 of JAVJGG010000037.1, read as the reverse complement.
CCTCTGCACCTCCTCCTTCCTAGACCTGGATCTTTGCGAAAAGATAGTTGTAACCCTAGCGAGGTGTCTAACAGCAACTCTCAGCTTGGTTTATTGAGCCAGGATGGCAGGTTGAACTGATCAGCCTGGTTTATGCTTGTAGTGAAGGCAGGAGAGACAATTAGCTTAGGATAGAACAGGCAGCCTTTGCTCTTGGACTTACTACTGACTGACCTGCTATCGTCCTTTGGTCCTTTCTTTCTGCCTGCTTGGGAAGTCATCCTGCGGACACATTACCTGCAGAAGGAGACCATAGAGAGGTAATCTGACTAAAGTGATCTTGTGTGCTTCTGGAAGCGAGTCTGAAACCAAGCAATAGCAAGTATTTCAAAGCTCCTTATTGAAGTGACGTTGCTGCACTTTAAGATGTACCAAAAGAGATGGACTAAAGCAATAGGGTGGTTACAGGTATCTCATCGCTCTTTGTCTAGCCAAGCCTTGTAATTCTTCTTTGTTAACTAACTATAACCAGATAAAATATGAGGACCTCTGTGAAAAGCAGTTACTGTAACAGACAAGATGACTTATGAGGAGACAGTTTCAACAATGTTATTAAAGCCATACTTTTTTGCATTGTTCTGAAATGAAAACGTGAAAGCTACAACATAATTCTTTTGGTCTGATAAAACTGCAGACATGGTGACAGCTGCATTTAATAATGATCATTTAACACCTTGTTAGTCCTCAGAGACCCATGCAGAATTAAAGTTGTGTTTTACCAGGCGATACACACACAGGCAGTGGTGTGAACAACTTACAAGATAATAGTTGTACCGCTAGTACTGGTTTTAAATGTTAAGGGAATTGTGTATCTCTATTTAGGTATATAGTGAGTATCTATCACTGTGGCATTTCTGGAATTGCAGTCTGTGTTAATCAGGAGGCCATTATTAAACAGCTACAAATCACAGGCATAAGTAAGCAACCTTTCACTCAGCTTTGCTTCCAGCTTAGTTTTGTGTATTTACCAAGGCTTACACTCTGTCTGAAACTGCACAGACATACAGAGGTATCTAGCGCAGAATCGCAAGCAGAAACTAAACATGTCATTTCAATATCTAAGAACTACCGCTTCCTAAGCAGCAAGCTGAGAGATTGAGAGAGCAAGCAGCAAAAGGGAGCGAGAGAGAGATGAAAGGATGGGAAAGGGAAAAAACTAAGGAGGGGTACCAGTTAAAAGAGAATAGATAATCACATAGAGAAAGAAGCAAAACAGAAGCATGAATGTTTAAATGAGGCAGGGAGAGAAGGATGGATGAAGAAGGATTAGAAGGTGAAAAATGGGAATGAAGAATTTCCAGAGGTAAAACTGAAATAGAAAAGCATACAACAAAAGGAGAGTTTCATTGAAAGGAAAGAAGGGAATTATTACAAGGCAGGCACAGAAATGAGCATCTGCTGTAAAGAAAGCCCATGACTGGAATATTGCAAAGAGAACAATGAGGTGACCCATGGCCACCAATTTGCACTGTTTCTCATTAATGCTGAGATGCTAATAGCTACCTTCCCTAAATCTCCTCTTTCCTGGGGTACCCTTTCTTTTTGAAATGTTCTGCTACAATACAAAATTGAGGCAGTTTCACCAACAGGGACTACATCCCTGCTGTGTTGAGCTTTCAGGTTGAGTTGGCTGTTCCAGCCAAGTCTGAGTCTTTATCAGTCAACACCAGGATCTTCCTCTAATGCATGTTACCTGCTTTCCTATTATTGTTATTATTATTACTACTACCACTTTGTTCTAGAAGTTCATTCAGACCTTGATCATGGTCAAATTCGACTGTGATAATTATTGTCAAAAAAAATCTTCAGGTAGTAATAAGCAAAGGAAATAATGTTCTTCCTCAGTCCAACCCAAAGATTACTTGAAAAATGTACTTTTCATCAGGAAACTTCCATTTACTGAAGCTGTTCCTGGAAATTTTTGAATCAGCCATGGAGACAGGATGGACACGTAGCAATTCACTAAAGCTGAGCTTTATCTGGAAGACTGTTGTTGACATCACTGCAGTGTCAGACAACCATGCAGTCTGATGGCTACAAGCAAAAGGAAAATTGGGCTTGCACCCCTTGAGAAAGATTATTCCTGATAGCACAGTGCTTCCTAATATATTGTTGAGGCATTAAAGGAAGAGTGCCTCCTACAGACTTACCACCTCCACAGCTGTAGGGGTTTTTTGAGCACCCATACTTAGAGGACTGTCTTGCAAAGGCTGATCTGCCCTAGACCTACAACCTTGTAAGATTGCAGTCATTGTTTTATGGCTGCAGTCCATGTGCAGAGGGAGCAGCTGTTTACGATGCTAGCAGATGGAGAGCCCTGAACCTACAAAAATACACGTGTGCACGTATTTTAGAAGGAATGTGCTCTCTTGGAGCATGTGTTGTCTGCTGTCTGTTGTCTGCATGTCTGTTGTCATGTTCTCTCATGAACTTTCTTTTGCTGCTGTATTTTCTAGTTAAGTCTTCATGGTTGTTAGGCCTCTGCTCTTTTCAGTTCTTATTGTTCCCCCCCAATATAGCCAAACAAGGCCTTGGGTTTAGTTTTCCAAATCAGCCTCCACAAACTTGACTAGCCAGATCTCCACAAGGAACAAAGTCACATAGATTTCTGTGACAAAACCCATTGATCTGACAGGGGCTGAGATAAATCTGCCTCAAAAAGTTAAAGCAATAGAAATCCGGATCTGCAATGCAAGATTTCAGTGACAAAACCAGGGAGCTGACAGGGACTCAGACAAATCCATCCGTGCTGAGTGACTATGCATCCATTCCACACACAACTGCCTGCTTGAAGAGATAGTGATGAGAGATCCCCACACAGCATCTAACCCGACATCAGCATTTGTTAGGAGATTAGTGTCGGGAGGGAGAAATACCCAATTAAAGAGGTATTACACTGCCATTGGGGGATTGGGAGTAAGCAGCAATAATCGTGCCAGCCACTGACACAATAACAGTGCTGTGAAGGGAAAAAATGGAATGCAAAAGAGTTTGAAGAAGAAAGAGAAAGCAGAGCATATTCACGGGTTTGGAACTGTGGCAATGAAATAGCTCAAAAGATGACCAGCTCAGACTCCAATTTAAAAATGTATGGGATCAGGACAAAAAGCAGTCTACATAGCAAAATGGCAACTGCATCATTCAAGGTCCACATGCTCCTGTCCAGCTAAGAGAGGCGCAGCAGAAGCAGTGACTGCAGAGTGACAGAAGCTGATGCTCAGTAAAGGCTATCAGTGCATTTATACTGCCACTTAGCACAGACTGCTTAAGACATAAGAACATCAGAGCATGAAAAATGCCTTCCTGGAGCAGACCGGTGGTCCATGTGGTCAAGCATTCTGTCTCCCACACAGCAAAAGGACATGCTCTTCAGGGGGAGCCTATAAGCCTTGGCACTTTCTGCTGTTTTCCCACAGCATTCAGAAATGTTGGATCAGGGGTGCTAGATGATACATCCCTGCCCGGTTTTCAGTATCCACTTGTGAATCTCTTCTTGAATTTGTCTAATAACTTGTGAACCTGATGGTACCACATACCTCCTTTGCAGGCTGGCTGGTGACTTTCATTTAAAAAAAAGAAGAAAGGATTAAGAAGGGTACCTGTGGCTAGAGTAGTAGCCTTATGCTTGGAAAACTCTGACTCAGTTTCCTGCTATATTGTAGACAAGGTGCTGAGGGTGAGGCTTTTAGATACTTGAAGATGACGATTTTCAGAAACAAACAGTGTCTAATTCCCACTGAAATCAATCAAAAGGAAATAGACTCCTCAAGGCTTTTCAATTCAGCAGTTTGAACTGCAGTTATGTGTTGAACTGCCTTTCATGTGTTTGAAAAGTGTGTCAGTCAACTCTGCATCCGTAGGTTTCTTAAGGACCTTTAAAAACTTGCCTTTAGTCTCCCTGCCCTAACTTCCAAGTTCTAAAGAGAGGATTAGAGCTGCCCATCTCAGGGAGGTGTGATAAGGAGAAATGCATTAGAGACCACGGAGGGTTCATCTGCTAAGGTAAAGGGAGGACATGTAAAAGCCCGAACCATCTAATGAAGACAGGGGCGGGCTGTGAGAGGTTCACATCTGCCACAGGCACTCAACTGAAGATGAGCCGGTGAAACGGGCAACTGACCTTTCCACGCATTCACAGAGAAGCCCTGCACACACAGCAGTGTAACCATGGTATAGTTGGATGGGAAAGGAGGTGTGGAGGTGAACAGTGAAGTGTAGCTCCAGGGATGCTGCAGACGACTCTCTCTCTGCCTCTGAATTGTACCAGCTATGGCGAATCCATCAAATGACAACTGCCTGATGTGGGGTCAGCTGTTTCACCTCACCATGCTCCCCAACTAAATGGAGTGCATGAGTGCTATGTGGTCTTTACAAACTTCTGCAAGACCCATATCAGCTGCCGTGTTAGTGCTGCTGACCTGAGACTTCTGCGGTGGAGTAAAGGCTAGTGGCAGAAGGCTACCATGTTCGTCAGGGTGCTAACTCCACATCCTCCAACAATAAAACACTGACAACAGTTGTCACAAAACTTGTCACTAACTAGAAAATTCCCGTTTGCATGTGCTTGCTGTGGAACATGTCAGGGAGATGCTGCCTGTGTGGTGGCAGAAGCAGCTGCTGTTGGCTTTCCCTCTGACTGCCCCTACCAAAGGCATAGGCATTTATCTTCTTTGCTTGCTTTCTCACTTTCTGTTCTATCTGCTAAGCATTCCAACAGCCTGCCTGGTTTCACGATGCTCATCAGTTTTCTTGCCTAGGAATGTGAACCAGCAAAAGCACTTCATGCACTGAAGTTATTTTTCTGGAAGGGATAAAACACTGCTGCAGCCAGGTACTCTATTTACAGCTTAGAGCACAAACGCAGCGTCCTGTTGTTGTTACTGTAAGCACCAATCTTTTCAAATGTGATGCACGTGACGGCAGGCAAAATGATAATGGCTTTGATGTAGTGATTTGTTGTGTGCCTTGGTTGTGACACCATGGGGCAGAAAGGGGCCATCTGCTAATACTAGCTACAGGTGATTCCCCCTTTGGCTTAGAAGGCCTGAGACTGGTTTAGTATCTAAAGGAGGTATATGTGATATAACTATTAATAGTATCCATCTCTAGTAGATTTCCTTACAGTGTCATTTAATGCTTAGAAAAAGCAATCTCATCACGGAGTCATTCTGCTGCTGCAGCCCATCAAATAAAATGACTGTGGATTCAGAGAATTAATATAATGGGTGAACAACACTCAGGGAAGCTTGCGTGCCGAGAGCAAGTTGTAAGACCTAGCGTGTGCTGCAACTGCGTGATGCATCACTTGGACGCAACAGACAAAAGTAGTGCCTCCTTTGAGACTGCCTTGCCTACACAAAGCTGTCCTGTAAAAGGACAGGCTACCTCACCCCCCCGTGCCTTTCCCTGCTGCCCCTTTAAATGTGGAAGTGCAAAGCAGCTGGGGGCCTGAAGTAGCCATTTGGCAAGTGGCTCCTGGTTGCTTTCTGCTCTCTCTTTTGCTGGTAAGTGAGTTTAGCTGCTTTGATACTCTCCTCTACTTGCTCTGAAAGACATGGTGCTTTGTTTCTTTGGTGGTTTTTTTGGTTTGTATTGGGTTTTTTTCACTTTTATCAGAAATAATATAGAGCAAAAACTGGGATGCAGAGAGTGAAGCTCTAGAGTCCCCCAGCCTGTAAATTCCTGCCTTGTGGTGATGTATAGTCTGCTAAGGAGGGTGTGTGCTTTAATGTAACATGTCTCCTGGGATTAGAGGGGTCTAATTAATATTAAAAGTGTTATTCTGGCAATGTGTCTGCCCCTCACCCTGGTTAAAGTGAAAAAACTTTCCATAAAACCCTGATATTTGCCATATTTACAATGTTCTTTATTAATTAAGAATGTTCTTCACAGTTGTATCATATTTGTCTGGTATCACCAAGCTTCTTAATTTGTGATAACTGGCACCTGTGTAATGATAAGAAAATAACTGTTTCATGGTATTGGGCACCCCAGCAGAAAAAAAAAAAAGCTCTAAGTTATCATCTTAACTCTCCCACAAATGTTTCATCTTCTAGTCGCTGTTTGAATTGTGGAGATGCCAGTACAGTTTCAGCTGTAAGATGGAGGTGTTGAGTGCCTTGAAAGGGCTATGAGGTTCTAGAGCTGTGTAAAGCATCATTATTACTGCTGTTTTTATAGATAAGAGAAAGCATGTTTGCAGCAAACAACAAAAAAGTATTTCCCAGGTTTGAATGTGATGTATAGAAAGAGCTATATTGTTCAGCTATTATGGTACCTCGTAATAGTGAAATATAGGGTATTCCTCAAGTTGGATTACAGCTGCAAAACGTGTCTCCAGAAATATTAGGCATGCCAACCAGTTTGGATGTAAATAATAAGCATGTGCGTAGTTAGCATTTTAGAAGCACAGGAAAGCCTGGGGAGGAAGCACGGTGTTGAGCCTTCACTTCCTAGGAGTAACTGGTTGTCTCTCTGCATGCTCTGGAAATGCTCGCTATTTAATTTAGCTGTGAACAGGTTTCCTTTGCTCTACTTTGGACTATTTTCTCAAGAGAGGTTAAGCTGTACTTCAGGTAGCAATGCGCCTGAGAACAGAAAACAATTTATTGAGGGTTTCATAGTAATGTTAATCTGGAGCAGGTGTTTGCATCCAAACATCATAATCTAGGTCTCCTAAAATCAAGATACTGACTTAAAATCTCTGACACTTACAAACATACACATTTATTGAAACCACAGAAGTATATATATTTAGGGTTTTGAGCATAATAGATATACACACTCTAGGTTTTTTTCATTATTTCCTTTTCAATGAAGTATTCTAGAAATTTTATTTTAAAATTAAATTGCTGTTTAATTATGCAATCCAGACACTGGAGCTTTAGTGAAAGGCTCAGTTAGGTCCCTGATAGAATAGGTGAGATCTGACAGTGCCATTTTGAGGAATTCACTTGGATTGTTTTCTCATGCTCCTTTCCTCCCCAGTGAATTTATTGTAATTAAGAACCAGTGCAATGGGTGCACAGTCTGTTAGACTGATATCACCAGTTTAGCTGTACCCTAAAAATAAACACATGCAGAAACATATTATTCTGGCTGGCAGGCTGTTTGGTCTGAGGGAGGGAGCCAGCTTTTGGGGACAGCAGATGAGCTGTTATTTTAATGTGGTTGGTTTTTGCTAAGGCTTTGTACTAAGTGTCTGGAGGCCACTGCCACAAGCTGTATCCTCTCTCCTGTGCTCCAGAGGGACAGGGTTTTATGCAGGAAACTGTACCTTTTTCAACAAGCAAAGGAAATTGTTCTTGCCTCATTACAGATGGGTCTAGATATGAAGGACCTACAGCAGGAAAAGACATGAGCACCCAAGTGAGAAGGCACTTTTTTTCATTCCACATGTGAGACCTACAGCACTTGGGAACATGACTTAATTGCACAGCAGTCAAGAAATAACACAAATATGGAAATGCATAGTACTGTGCAATCTGTAGTCTTCTCACTTCTTCCACCCCCATCCCTCAAGTCTGAGCACTGATCACAGCAAAGTACTTTTTTCTTTCTGTTTGGTTTTTTTTTTTTTCCCCCCTCCTTTGCTTATACTGTCAAACCTTCCATATCCCAAACCCTGCGTGTATAAAGCAGCACCCTGTTGGAGTTGGTGAAAAGCATCAGTGCACATGGTCACAAGAGACACTCGGCAACATCTCCATTCTAAGCTCTGTTATGGGGGATGAAGAGACAAAAGTAAAAACTCAGGGGAGGAAAAGCATTGGATGTATTTTAGTATCATGATACTGTATAGCTCTCAGTGTTTCTTGGAATTTGTACACATTAGAAAATATGATCTTTATAAATTTTTATTCATCTTGTCTCAGTGACAGTGATTAATAGTATTTTCATCCCAAAATATTAGATCTGCTAACAAGCCTGAATTTTTCCCTTTCTATGCTACCATTCCTCCAATCCCTGGAGAGGACTGATAGGAGAGGAAACTGAAGTTGAAGGGGAATGGTCTCAAGGACCACACCACCGCCATATGCGACTGCATTAACCCAACTAAGTTCCTTTATATTACCTCTTATTGTGGTAGCATTTTACATCTGCTAAGTGGGGGACATCTGTGTTAGGTTTTTGTATGGATTATAGAAAGGTGTTTATTATTTCAAAGAATATAGTGACTAATGAGCTGTGCATGGGGGTAGTATCAAACTATATGCAAATACTATTAGGAATACACTGCTTGGAGACTGAAGTATTTTATAGCTTTTAGAGGAATATATGTAAATCCTGTGTTTATTTCAGAAGGACTCTGCTGCATTTCATTTCTTAGGCAGAGAGGTGATTATTTTTTAATCATTAATCAAACAAAAGGTGATGCAACAGCAATACATCATCTGCATACCTAGTGCTTGCCCCTACTAATTTGTGTGTTGGAATGTAGTCTCTGCTGGTCTATTCCTTAGTGTTAAAGCTGAGGGAAGCTGCAATTCAGCAGTGGGTTTTAGCTCAAAGCACATTATTCATCAGAACTGGAAGATTTGTTTCACAAAATTGGAAAAACCGTACTTTAAAAAAAGTTCAAGCTCAGAGCTGTATGGTATTTAGCTGACTACCTTCTCTTGGGGGCTTGAGGTAAGCCGAGGTACCTAAATATCTTTGTGGGCTGTCTTAAACACCCACTGGAAAGGAAGAATAAACATAGTGTGCATTACTGCTCTGCTTTGAGCAGTCAGAGGTCTTGCAGCTAAATTGCTATTAAAGCTGAATGCTGCTAAGGGCTAGGCTGGTTCTGGAGTGAGTGATTCTCAAATGCCAGGTGGGATATCAAGAAAGGGAAACCACTTGTTACTAAATGAAATTATTTCCCTCCAATTTCTCCCTTGTGTCAGGAAAAACTTCCAGGAACAAGGGAATTTGGGATTCTTTTGCCTCTGAAGCAGAGAGAATTTCTGGGATATAGGTTGAGCGAACCAATCAATAAGTGATTGAAGATGAAATTGAATGCTTTTTGCCTTTACTCATCAGAAAATAGGAATGTTCTGTGGCTCAGTTTGCCTGCTGCCACCACAGTTACTGCTGTCTACCAGCAAGTCGGTAGTGTTGGATAGTATTAATATGTTGACAGGTTAATATACATATCCGTCTCCCCACAGTCACACTCAGATGCATGCCTCTTAAGTACAGCCTATTTTATCGCTGTTTTGCCTGTGGGTCTTAGTGAGCAATCTTAAGATGCTGAGGTCGGAATTAACAGTCTGTGTTGGAGGCTGTGTCCTCAGCAGAGATTTTCTCATTAGCTGATGATGAACTTATGTTTCCTAGTAGGTTTCTACATGCTAGTGTGGATTGTCCATAAATTATTATATTATGTGTGTATCCCCAATGGAGTATGTGTGTTGTTTATCAGTAGATGTGTAAAACTATGCTGCCAATTTCATGCAAAAATATTTAGTTTAGATGCATCTTCTGAGACTGAAGAGGCAACACTGGAAATACTTATGTAATAGTTACTCATGAAAGGCCAGTATCTGAACATGTCAGAAATTAATTTGGTGGAATGTGTGTGCTATGACTCTGGATGCTGATGCTATCTTGATGACTACTTTCCTTCACTCTTACTGATTCTTTTTCATGTGGAATATACAACAACAACTGTAATGTTGAGTTAATGGAAGGTTGTTTGTTTGGTTTTGGTGTGTTTTTTAGGACATATATATAATTGCAGGGAAATAAAACATCTGTGCAATGTATATTGCATATCTGTATCTGTCCTTAATTGTTAGAGTTTTTCCCTTTGGATTTTCAGAACTGGAGAGTGTGGAGTGTTATTGAATCTTTATTGCTTCTAAGATCCTGGACTGATATTTGGAAATACTGAGCTATATAACATCACTGATCTGATTTTGCTTTCTGTGCACTGCAGCTTTAAATTTCTAAAAAGTCAAGGCAGCATCTTAAAATAAGAAGCGGGTGCAGACTCCACTTCCTGGAGCCTTTGATTTTGTTCTTTCTTGTTTTTAGTCTAAAATAAGTCATTCAGAATAAAAGCCTATTTTTGTTCTTTGTGGGTGGAAAAAACTTACCTCCCTCAGTTCTCATATTGTGCACATCACTGTGATATATGTACACCCAGTGTTAGCATCTGGGAGATACTAGATAAAGCTTCCAGTTACCTTGATCTACTAGTCATGTGTTAAAAGTAGGAACAAAAGTTCCCCTTTAAAATTTGGAGATTTTGAGGTTTTTGCAGCTTTGTGCTTTCCATCCCTCAGCATTTCGTAAATGTAGGAAACTAATATGAAGGGATCACTTGAACGACTGCATGATGAAGGCTACCCTTTCTGTAGTATGGAATTTTTGTAACCCAAGGACATGAAACACTAGGGCATGGGAGAAGGTGTGCTGTGGTCAGCTGAGGGGGCAAGTGGAATTTCTAGAGTCTGCAGAGGAGACATTTAAATTACAGGAATAGAAAATAAAGCTTATGAGGTCATTTCTTCTTTTCCCTCTGCTCCCCAAGGCAGGATTCTTAATACTTAAACCATTTTTGACAGATGACTGTTTAGCCTGTTGAGAAAAATTCAAATGATGGAGACTGCACAACTTCCCAAGGCAATCTATTCCAGTGCTCAACTGTCCTAACCATTATTCACATTTAATTTGTGGAGTACACAAAGCCTGACATAGCTTCCATACTAAAAGGAAGGGACTTTTAGAACATACAGGATCTCTAATTTCAGTGGGCTAGTTCTCCAGTGATGTGAAAGATGGTTCCTTCCTAGCACACAGAGCTTTGTGGCACAGGTTGGGCGCCTGGAAGAAAGCAGCTGCTAAATCACCATTTTCAGAGCTGCTTGTGAGCCTGAGGAGTCAGGAACTCACCCCTCTTTGTGGTGGGAGACCAGAGCATGGGTGCCAACTCATTCCTTGTTCTCCCAGAAATTTAGTATAGCTAAAACTTATTAACTTTGTCCATTTTTCTGGGATTTCTGGACACGTGCAGGACACGTGCAGTAAATTAACAAACATGAGAGACCTACAGGAGGGTGGGACAACAGCATGTGAAGAGCAACTGCAGGGATATTTAGCACCCATCTGTGATGTATGCAGGGAGGGAAGGAAGAAAAAGAGAAGAAGGAATAGAAAAATGTGCTAGAAGGGCTGAGGGATATTTAAAAACATTCACATAAGGAAGAGAGGCAAAGATGCATAGGAAGGGATTTAGAGTACTGGTAGCTGTATGTTGTTGTCAAAGTAGAAATGCAGAAGCTCAGTACAATTTGTGTTTGTGTCAGTTCTCCTCTGCAGAAGTGCTGCTATGTGAACTGAAAAGTGCTGATGTGGTAAGCTGTCATGCAGGGCATGTTTCAACCATGAGTTATAATTCATGTTATATTTGTGTAGGATTCTCGAAAAGTGGTCCAACATAGTTCGTGTGGACCAGCAGCTGATAGCTTGTTCTGCAGGGCAGAAACTGTCTTACTTTGTGCCATACCTTATAAACACTGTGCTGCTACCAAACAAACTGTAAGATGAATAACATGATTTTTCTAGTGAAATGGGTTCCGAGAAGAATATCTGCAGGCCTGGGAAGGCGCGCTCTTAGGGGTTGCACTGTCACAATCATAGCTGAGGGGTGGTCAGAGCTGTTGACACAGCTTGGATGAAAAAAGCACCAGCCGCATCACCTTGCTTTTGTGATAGTTGGATGTTTCAAAGATCAGTTAAGTGTCTTTGGTAGACAATGGCCATGTGGATTTTTTCAGATTCTGGGCTAGACCGAATACCTGGTCTTGTGCTGTTTAGCAAGCCATTACTGGAGATTTGGAATCTGAAGCAAACAAAGCCACCTGAGACCCTGGCTGTGGGCACTGGCTGTCATTCCCTGCCCCCCCAAGATGCACACAAGGTAGCTGAGGTGCTCCCACTATAACTGTTGTGCCTAGTCTATGTGCTTTCTTAGGTGGCCTGAGAGCTCTCCCTAGCCAGTAGCTTTGTTTCTCTTTGTTGTGGTTTAACCGCAGCCAGCAACTAAGCAATGTCAGCTTCTTGCTCACTCCCCCGCCCCTCTCTGGTGGGATGGGGGAGAGAATTGGGGGGGGGGGGAGTAAAACGCATGGG
>JAVJGG010000037.1:5468024-5509082 GCA_035590195.1 Aviceda cuculoides | reverse complement strand
CTTTTTTTTTTTTTTTAAGTTGTGAAGTGGTGTCAGGGAATATTCACGGTCAACAGTATAGGCTAGAGCCAAGCTAGTGGGTTGGTGGTTTTGCTTTAGCTCTTAAATTTCCCACATGAGATCTTGGCCTTGTTAAGCAGGAACTGACCCACATGGTGTTGTTCATTTCAGCCTGTTCTGAAAACAGTTCCAGTAGAAGAAAAAATAACAACTGCTGTACTTGGTATGTTACTTGCTAATTTTTAACTGTAATTGTAATTTTTCTGTAACTTTTGAATGAGTTTAGCAGGGTGCTGAAGAGGCTGTAGATCCATATCTGCACAGCTGGGTGTAGGTAGCTCACTCCCAGCTACATAACACTAGTAGGATGTGGGAATAAGAGTGTTCCCACCCCATCCCTTCTGGCTCAATCATGTCCTAACTGTAGTGATTCACCTATCTGGAGCCACTGGTAGAGGCTGCACTCATGTTAGCACCTTATAATAACCAAGATGGGAGGTAAAGAAGCAGGGGCTGCCACAGACACAGCCGTGCTGATATAATTTACCTTGTTCAGCCATCATGTGTAATTACATTTGTTATTCTAATTGGGCACTAGCTTGGGGTGAGAGGGAATAGAGTTAAACCAAATTGCCTTTCTTCCCTGGAACTGAGCCGTCTGGGCAGCATATGCAGCTTTTTTGGCAGTTTGGTTCAAGATTAGTTGGCAATATAGCTAAAACTGCATTTTGCTGTCCCAAGGAGAAGGGTAATGCAGGGTAGTTTTTGCAATGGGTGGTGTAAGAAAAAAGCTGAGCTAGCTGAAGTGAGGAAGCTGGTAAGACTCAGCCAAGTGACAGAGATCGGCTGCAAAAAGTATGAAAATAAAAAAATTAGTAATTACAGCAGCTTCTGGGAAAGGCCTTCCATCCACATGCTCATTCCCAGCAGAAGTCATTGGCCTATATATCCTGTCCCTGCTTCAGCAGCAGCCACTTGGGTTGTATAGGGCTAGGAATACAGAGGGTCCACAGCCATTCTGCCATCCTGCCCATCAGCTCTCCCGTACAGCTGCTGCTTTGCTGAAGTGTAAAGCCACCCTCCTACTCTTTTTATTCCGCAATGCTGTTTTTAAAACTAGCACAGCCAGGCTGGCAATGTGTTTAAGTGTGGTTCTGCTTACAGAGGAAGGTGAGGTGGAGACTTAACTCCTCACTTTTCAGTTTCTCCTTCTCTTCTGTTATTGTGGCGATACTCTCGCCCATCGCTAACAATACCTCCTGGCACAGCGATAGCGAGGCACTGGCAAGCTGCCTCAATTTAGTGGCATTTGTATTGTCTGATTCCACTTCTTGCTAGGTTGGTCTGCCATGTACACACAAGCAGATCTGTTCAGTTCACGAGCTAGCTTGTTTCAAAACTATCTTACATGTTTCTAATAACTAATACAAATGAAGTAGTGTAAGAGTTAGCATGTTGAGTGCTCCCAGACTGGCTGCTTGCTGTATCAGGGTGCTCTCCCTGATGTGAACTTACACAGCTGAGTTATAAACCCTTCAGCCAGGCTGATAAATATTACTTTGGCATTGCTCCCAAGCACTCGCATTGACCACTTAGATAAATGTAGGATTTTTTTGCTTTCAAGTGGGCAAAACTCTTCCAGTTGGTGGTCTTTGTGTCTGCAACAGCCTAGAGCAAGCCAAAGTGCTAATGTACTGTACGAGTCCATAGCTTGGCTCTGATGCTGCCGCTCAGACATCCAACAGCATCAGCTGGATGTGTCTGAAACATTGCCTGCTACTGAGTTGGTTACAGGCCCCCTTCTCTGCACCTAGGTCTTGGACAAGGAGGCATTGTGGTAATGTTTTGATAAACTCTGGCAGTTCTGTGGTTTGAAACAAATTCAGGAATAGCTGTTTGCAACAGAGCTGTACTCAGAAAAAACCCGACAACTTCATACATGGGTAGTACTCCTCTATAGTCTAGACAGATTATTTTATCCTAAGACTGTATAATTGCAAGTGGTCAAGATACCAAAGCTCAGCTTGGGCAGCAAATGACCATGTGCACTGTTATCCTCACTGATCAGTGAAGTGCCTTTGTTTAAATCACCAGAATGAAGAGCTGCTACCTTCCCAGTGATTTAAACAACAAAGTTCTGTTTTGCATTAGAGTTGAATTAAAAGAGTATGTGTAATATGTTGCCACAGCCCAGCAGACACAGAGTAATTTGCAAAGCCAAGGAGACTTCAGTTTGCAATCACATGGCCATGCCATGCTTCTCTGGTTGAATTAAAGTGACTTGATCACAGCTGCATAAACACTTGAGTTTTAAAAAGGCTTTTAAAATGTGTGTGCTTGTATTTGTCTGCACGTATCAGACCTCGACACCCAAATGCAGGAAGTGGATGTGCAGACACATTGGCTTCACATCCGTAAAACCACCTGTGCCCATTCCAATGTCATGTGTGTACCAGGAGGGTGCCTTGGATATATGCTCTTTACCAATGGATTTCTGCAGCAGAAGTAGGATCGTAGGCCAGGAATTCCTGGCATTCATTCCTGTCTGATATTGCTGATTGGCAGAGTGTTATGGTAGTGACAATGAGAATTTTTTTTCTTGTAAGAAATGTTACGTGCTTACCTGTTTCATCCTGTCACCCAGTGCCTTCTAGGTCCTGTGTAGAGACCACTCAAAATCCAGAGAGCACCATGTGGTATTACAGTTTTGCAGGGCTTATAAGGGGCAGAGCCTTCTGTGTTACAACTGTGATGAGCTTTCCTTTTGTTGTACTTTTCCCTTCAGAACTGGCACAGATGTCCTTGTGTTCATCATCCAAAAGCTTGTGGAGAGCTCAAGACAGCCTTATAGCCCTGACTGCAATGAAAGGTCTGAAGTGCCACCCATGTTTGGAAGTGAACATGCATAGTTCAGCTACCAGAAGTGAGTCCTTGCTCATTGGTTGTTTTCATGTCCAAAATGGCAATGGTGAACTCTCCTGAGACTTTGTTCTGCAACTGTTCCCCAGTGGGCAAAGGGTCAGCTGGTGGTAGAAGTGCCAGACATCTCATGGGATGGCCTGTTTCTGCAAAATGCAGTTAGACTCTAAATCTGGAGAAACGGAAATCATTGCATTACTCTGCTCCTGGAAAGAGAAAACAAGGTCTAACAAGTACGTTACAGAACTCAGATGCATCCCACTATCATTTTCCTTCTGTTGTGGATACCCCAAACAGTGTTGTCTTCCCATTAAGGCAATGAACTGAAGTCTGTAAAAGGCAGTAAAATGATTTCAGGGTTGTTGGAATTTCTGCAGTGTGGCAGCAAGCTGTTGTGTAGCAGTTGACAGAAGTTAAAACCATTTGTCCTCACAGTTTGGCAGTATATACTGTTTCCAACCAAAATGCAAACTCTCATTGAATAGATGTGTTGGGTGCAGGCTATGAGGGGAAGGACGGCCCAGAGACAGTGGCAGAGCTAAGAGGAGACAGACCTTGCTGGGACACTGCCTGTTAGAGCCCTGCCCACTGGAAGGTACAGTTTTGGCAATGACTGTATAGTATGCAGGTGGGCATTATTTTGTATCTAGTGTAATTTGAAAGTCATCAGGATCTAAAAAGCTCTCAAGAGCAATAGTACTGAGCAACTGGCACTGCTGCCAGCATTGATAGAAGCACAGATTTGAGCTGGCACTGAGAACAGAAAACTGAGCTTTAAAAAAATATGTTTGACATCGGAAAACAAAGAGCTTGCCACCGTTGTCCTACTGGGTCAGGTAAGAACTCATGAGGAAAAGCTGAACACAAGTGACTGTTACAGTCGAGCTGCTGGACAGCAGCACTGTCTGTAGTGGAAGCAGTTCTGATTTTTGTTTGTTTAGCAGTTCTTAATTTTGCATGCAGGAAAATAAAATAAACAAAATCCGTTCACTACCCCCTGCAGTGATTCCCCATATGGCTGTCAAAAAAAACAGTGGAGCAAGGGATTGGGCTGAGCTTGCACAGGGTTTCTGTTTCTTAGGCCATGGAGAGTGTCGCTGAAATCCTCAGCACTGAAAGCTCTTTGACTTCATTCACTAGGAGGGAGTGTGGCGGGGGACAGTCTTCTCTGCTCACTGTCAACAACAGGGGAGGGGAGGGAACTGTCTGCAGGTGAGTGGGAGATGGTACCAGTGCAATTCAAAAAAATAATAAAAGCAGGGACAGAATCACTCCTCTCCATATGAGTATTTAATAGTGCCCGAGGTGAGCAAGAACACAGGTACTCTTATGGCTCTGAGAGACAAGGAACTCCCCATTATAAATCCTGCTTTTCTGTGCATTAATGCTTTTAAAAATACCACTTTCCTTCTCTTCCCACTCCTTGCAGAAACAGCGTCCCTTTATTCCGTGTAGAACACACACACACAATTCTTTTTGCAAAGTGCACAATCTCTCCTTCCCTTTACTAAACTGAAATTCAAAATTTCATCCTGACTTCCCAGAAAAGGTGGCAATGCTCAGTGTAAGGTGGTTTATTCCATCTGATGGCTTATTATCATCACTCTACTTTTCTCCCGTATCTCAAAGCAGTTGTTAAAGGAACCAGTGCACCCTCACCATCCCTAGTTAGCAAGAAAACTCAAATCTCTGTTTAGCAGCACAGGCTTTGCTAAGACTGCCATTTTAGGGCTGCATTTGTAAGAACTGATCATGTCACTGTTTTTTGTACTGACTGGAATGATACTTATGTTCATTATGGCCTGAATAGAGGCAAAAAATGTGTAGTATGTTTATTCAGAACAGCTCTGCAGGGACATCCAAGTGAAGAAGAAAAGACTGGGATGGAAATGAAAGACCCTAAGTGTAGACTGGTTCAGTTGTGGGTATAGACTCCACTCCTGACAGAGAAAGAGAAGGGAGCTAAACCCTGGGAGAAGTGAAACTTTATTTCTGATCTGGATGAAAACATCCAGAACACTACTGTTTTCTTTTCATGCTGTACATGTGCTCTTTCCTGCCACCTCCAGTAGGATGAAATACTCAGATGGTTTCCTAGACAGAAGCTTATTCTCTGTGTGTGTGTTTGTATAAATACAATCTCTTCCTTCCAGTGTTTAAGAAATAAAAAAAGAAGTTACTGTTTTTGGTAGCAATGATTGATTCCAGAGTGCATGAATGAAGCTCAGTAGACTCTGGTGAAGTATAACCTCCCTTTCTGCAGGAAGGGAGAGCTGAGCAACAAAGGTGAGGTGACTTGACTAAGGCAATGTGAGACAGAATTAGGAATAGGAATCAGGAATTTTATACTTAAGTCTTTGGCTTTCTGACAAGATCACCCGTCTGTCATCAACAGACTGGAAACATATGAGTCGTGGCTTTGTTCTTTAGGAAGACGAGATTATATCCAAGTGGGTTATTTCAGTTTGGTCTGAAAGGCTCAGCGGCAGGTGCGAACTTTCTGCTTCCTGTCATCCAGCTCTTAATTGCAGTTTCTTTGCTGTTTGGTGTAGCATTCCGAATTGCAATGATGTTATGCTACAGCAAGACCATACAAACATTGCTCTGCTGTGGTCTAGTACCAAATTCTTCTTTCATCCATCGCAGTGTGAACCGCTAAGCGTGACCAAGTCTCGGGGCTTAACTGCAAGCGCTTGGGAACTTAGTATAGCTAGAGGTGTGGTATGACCTGACACTTGCTGCATGCAAAAAGGGTGACTTCAGGGACGTGTGGCTATTGCCCTGTTCTCCTGACACTGTGCAATGTTGTGAGCTTTTTTTAAGGGGACAGCAGGTCCCTCCCCCCAGGTGAAGAGAAGGATTGAAATGTGGGTTAAGGTTTGCAGTACAGCCTATCTTGCTGAAGCAGTTCCTCTCAGATGGAGGAGGTTAACAAGGAAGAGCAGAAAGAAGGTATATTTCACTTATGATATGGGGACTTTTGGAAAGAGAAGTAGGGGAGAAGGAAACAAGCTGTTCTTAGAGTACTCTGCTACAAGTCTGTGTGGTTACCACCACTGCCAAAATATGAGCAGTCACTCTGGAGATGTTTGCTGCCTTGTGCTCTCCAAGAAAGCAGGAATGATGCAAAGAACAGTAGTCACTATGCCTAGGAAACGCTTGAATTACAAATGCTGCACAACCAAAAAGTTTTTTTCTGTTCCTCACTCGCTCTGTGTTGCTCAGTGGGACAGCTTTTCTGGTGAGCAGAAAATGGAACACTGGGTCCTTGCTAATAGTGACAACAAGGCATCTTGGAGCACAGGGCTGCTAAAGCTGGGTGCCCCACTAGTGTCTGTCCCTGCTGGCTGCTCTGGATCCATTGGTGTTTCTGATCTGGAATACCATAGTGAGACTATAAGATTTTAGCAGTGAGGCAGCTTGTTTTAAGAGAAAGGGAGGTACCGTAATCAGCAGCAAGAGTCCTGATTCCTTGCCCTGCTCCAGTGGAAACTGGTGAAATTTGCTGTGGCTTCAGGAGAGCTTTGGGACTGGCTGGCCTCAAGGGTCTGCTAGGATATTGCTGTAGCCTTAGGCTTGTGGCCACAAAGCAAGGGGAGAAAAGCTGTGATAGAATGAGTGAGAGGAAAGGGGCAGGAATAGCGATTGAATCCAGCTCCATATTCTGAAGGGGAAAATTAACATTTCTTTTAAGCCAGAGAGATGGCAGAGCCTGGCTGCACAGAGATAAGTATGTACAGCAGCTGCCCAGTGGGATTTTACAGGTTGACAGTGTTTAGCACGCTGCATTTAACAGTTTCATAGCCAACTTTCACCTTGTGTCATGTCACTGAGGAAAAAATCTACAACAGGAAGGGGAGGTGCATGTGCTGAATCCTACAAGAAATGGTTTCTCCACTCTGTGGCCTAATGAATGCCTGGATGAAAGAAGAGGTGAAGCAAGCATGTGTGAAGGACAGGTAGCTCATACCACCTCTGCCCAGTGAAGTGACAAGGAGTTTAATGAGGATACCCTGACAACAGACTGTGGCTGTGCTATCTGTTCAGGCAGATTGGTGCTGTTGTGAGTTAGCTGCTTGGAGTTTGTATGTCTTAATGGGACCCACCTCTGAGGAGGTGAACCTGCCCCGTAGTTTGCAACGGTGAAGCCAGCTTGTGTATTCCTGCTTTCTTGGCTATCTGTCACCACACAGTAAACTGGAACACTGGAATAGTCTGGCTTAAAGTGAGCTTTTTCTTCTTGACAGGGAAAAAGGAAGAGTTGTTTTTAGTGGTCTCTGTAACATCTGGAAACAGGATTTTTGTCTTGGTATACCTGGGGTGGTTCTGAACTTCTGCACAGGGAATGAGGAGCCAGAGGGTGATTGAAGAGGAGCTTTTTTTTTTTTTTTTTTTTTTTTTCTCTCCTCCCTTCTCCAAATGTGACCTCTTTGGGAGCATGGAAGGGTGTTTCTGGGTTTAAGAAATTCATAGCTTGCTTGGAAAGTCTAGGCAGCCATTGATAACTGGGCCTACATGAGTACTTGACCTCAGTGTATCACTTGGTGTGGGCCATTTGCATTCACAGTACCTCAGCTCAAGTTGATTTCTTCTTGCTGTATCCAAACAGGCTGTGGGAAATGGGCTCACCAGTTTTCCTGTGTACCTTGGCTTCTACCTGCAAGAGGCCCTTGTAGCACTCAGGTCTCACCTAGCTTAACTTGACTGTGTCAATGTTATTTTCTCAGTGGGATACTGAGATGGGTCATTCTGGTGAGACACAAAGGTGGGGACAAGACAACTAGATCTGCTGGAATTCTTCTGGAGGATGAGTGTGAGCTGGCTGGAGCCAGACCAGTGTTGGTCATGACCAACAGGACTAAGGTTCATGTTTGAGCCCTATTCCACCACTACTTCCCCATCTCACATTCTGAATTTGGCTTGGGAGATAAGGACAGTTGAGATGATTGGGGAAGAGAGTCCCTGGCTGATAAGAGAATGCTAAAAATTTGACTCAATGTAAGTAGCAATAACAGACTGATGGGTCTGCGAAAGCTATCTACTAATGCATCCGAGGAAAAGGTACTGGGGATGGAGACGCGCTCTATAAGCTGAAGGGAAATGCCAGCATAAGAAGGCTGGATAACCTAGTCTTCAAGAAATTGAGGCTGCAACTGAGAAGAATGCTTCCAACCATCAGAGTGAAGTTGTGAAGCATTCTTCCCATAGGAACAGTGGAGAGAAAAACTAATTGTATAGGATGTTGCTGATGAATTACAGGGCATGAGTCCAAACATTAGCAGGGCCTGGACTCGGAAACACAGAACATCCCTTCCAAGCCAGATCCTACTATTGCATTTTCCATGCTAAACTCCCAGCCTTGTGAAAAGCGGTGAGAAATAAGCTTCACTTCTATGCTCAGATTCTTCACCAAGGAGTGAGGCAAGACCACTTTGAGCACATCTTCAGGAATGATGAAGAATTTAGCATGGAAGCTTTGAAGAGGAAGAGGTGTTTAATGTCAAGCTGTAGTTTAAACCTGTTTTATCACCACTGGCTTGCTGTGTTAAGGAAATTACAAGATGAGGAACTATCTGCTCTAAGTACAAAAAAGTATATTTTGCATGTACTTTTTTTTATGGAACTGCAGGGCAATATTGACAACCTGAAGTTAGTCTGGGCAGAGGAAATGAACCATCAAATCTCAGCAGAGAGGATGAAGACTATAATACTGGCTGCTGAGAGCAGTACAAGATCCCTTTTGAATATCAGTGGAAAATGATGATGAGATATTTTCACAGGGTGGATATGCAAAACAAAATAGATACATAGTTCACAGTGAAACACTGGCAGAAATACCTTGGTATCAGGAAATCATCTTCATATCTTCTGAGATTCTCCTAAATTAAATGGCTGATGTTTTAGAAAATTGACATAAGTTAGTTCAGGGATGTATCCCCCAAATTCTTATTACCATGCTGTTAGGAGAATGTCCTGATTTTCTGCAGTTAAACAAAGATAGGTAACTGTTTAACATTCTGTGACTGAAGCCAGTAGCGATATTAAATTACTGTATGTGCAGAGACAGATACCATCCATAGGAGTGGAATTGGCCAAAATAGGATAATTAAGAGGAATGGAGTGACTTACTGCCTTCACTAGATTAGCAGCGAAACTGTTTGAGAGAAGCAAAGACCAAATGACAGGTTTTGCTTTAATGGTTTTTTTAATAGCAGTACTTTTTCTCAGTGTCTATTCCATCTGAACTCTTCTGACTCTACTTTGAAATTATTGTGGACAATCTTTACATGTAAAAATGCCTTGCATGGTCAACAACTTTGTTGCTCTTTAACAACTGGTACCATGTAAAAGTGACTTGTCAGACTGGTGCTTTCTGGTGCAGTTGTTAGTGCTGAAAATGTTGAATTGTGTTTCTGTAGTTAATATGCAGTCTGGATGTTTCCCTGAGTCAAAGGCTCCCCCTGTGTTGTTACTCGTTGCCTCTTTGCATAGCTAAAAAACATCTTGGTAAAATTTAGTAGTATTCTTCCATTGTTGGGCCCGCCTGCGTACATGATCACCAATAATCAGCTGCACAGTAGCAGCTCGTTTTCTGCTATCTGGCTTGTTGGAGATGATATATGAACTACGAAGAATAGTGTGAGATGTTTTTCTTAAGCTACGTTAAGCCCACTGTGCTGACAGCAGCAAAACAGAACTTGTTTTGACAAGGAGTTGAGCTAACATGACACAAAAGCTAAATGCGGGAAAGATGAGGATCTCTGTCAGACCATGGTGATTTTTTTCTTTTGTGGGTCATTTTTAAAAGCCTTTCCCTGCACTCTCCTAGGTTTCCAGAGTTTATTTTCTGAGCTGTTACTTTCTTCACAGTGTGAAAGAGATTCCTTGGGGGGTTTTTTCCCATTGGTCTTTGTTGCTTCTAGCACAAAGGCTCAAGATTTATTTTGAGACTTATGGATCATTACAATATTGATAGTGTTGCATCTTTATGTGGTTGCGATATGTCACTGTGAGTTGTTGCTTCCAAGGAGACTGATGCAGTTCAACAGGAGGAAGACAGTGTCATGTCTCATGACATGTTTCTTCTGCACCATGGGGCATATATGAGGAGTTAGGACCCCAACACAGATGGCTTAAGCCTGTACAGTCGTCCTGCATCTTCTCTCAGCAATTCAAGTCATCTTCAGGGCATGGATCAGGCAGGACTTTCTTTAACCATCAAGGGGGCAATTGCTACCCCAACAGGTCATTAAATCAGCTCATTCTGCCACAGTCTGAAAGATGGATTGCTTTAGGTCTGGCATTTATTCATGCCAAGATGGGTATGAATAAATCCTGTGCTCCAGTATGTAAGCTGTTTGCATAGCGGATATTGGAAAGGTCCCATTCTCCACCCCCCACAATGTCGCAAGAAGGTTTTACATTACTCTGAAGGTTGAAATATTTAAGGTTACAAGAATAAGGGTGCTGAGGGTTAATGGACTCTTAAGAGTCTGTGACAAATAGCGTTAATGCTTTTCCATTGATCACCTATACTGGGGGATCCTATTGGTATATACTGGGGTTCCCTCTGGGCCTGCCCAAGTTCTCTTGCTAAAGGAGGGGTGCCTATGTTCAGGTATCTTCCCAGCACGATGCCAGGAGGCTGCCATGGTCTGCACCCAGTAACCAGGGTTGCAGAGCCGATTGCAAAGCTTGCCTATTCTGTAGTTTAGATCTAGTGAGTTCACTGGGGCCAGGATTTCATCCTGTTGCTGGATTTTTTAAAGGTTCTCCCCCCCACCCCCGAGCTCTACAGAGCTCCCACTGACCCCATCTGTGCAGGACAGAGCCAGGAAATGCAGCATTTGTCTTTCTGCCTTGCCCATGGTGATGTCAACCACTGTCACCAACTGTGAACCTGATCCCGCCAAGTAGTTAAAGGAAGGAGGAGTCCCTTAATATGCAGGAGAAATGATCAGTAAGTTTTATAATATGTTATTATAGCAACCGCTCAGTTTTGCCTTTGTGCGTCCACGTGCTCATGTTAAGCAGGAGACAGAAATGAACAGCAGAGTGCATGCAGCGCTCAAGGGGTCGGTGCAAACCCCTCTGAGAGAGACCGTCACCAGTGTAGGTAGGAGCTGGGGAGAAGCTGAAGCCTTGAGGAGCAAGGAGTAGGGTGAGTGCAGGATGGCTGCAGAGAATTAAAGGGCTGTGGCAGTTACGTTAGGACGTGTCTTAAATGGTAGAAAGAACTACAGCCAGTGGCTCAGTTCATGCAAATGGACCAGGCTTGTAAGTCAGCAGAGTCCTAGGAATTTACAGCAAATGAGATACAGTGTGCTGCAATGAGAGCATGGTCTGAACACTATCTAGTACTCCTCTCAGGAACCTCAGAAGACATCACTGTCTCAACTGAAGGACTAAAGTAGGGAAGAGTGTCAACTAGCCCTCAGAACAGTGATTCTTACTGTTGGTGGAAGAGCCAGCCTCCTGCTCAAAGCAACTTCTGTGTGTGTACTTCATTCAGTTGGAGATGGTCTATTACTCATAATTTTATACCACTTACTCTGCAGTGATCTTTTTCTGTAAAAATTTTACCAGAACCGTGTGTTAGGGTACAGGTACTCTTTTATCTACTTCTCTCCAACTCCAGCTGAGATAGCACAGACACAGACATGTTTCTTACATATGCAGAAGCTTTGGGGTCAGCATTGCTGTCTTATGCAGGAGTGGGACTGAGGGCCATGGCAGTATTGCTCTAGGCTTTACGTGAGCACATGGATGTGCCTGGATGAAAGTAAACATCTTCAGTAAAATGGAGATCACACTAGTGACCACTTCTGAATGTGAGAGGAGCTGCTAATACTGTCATAATTGCTAATCACAGTAACATCTTTTATCAAGATGAAGATGTAATGGGAGATGAGTGTCAGGCAACAGAGGTAGTGGACCTGAATCATCTGAGGTGGCTGATTTGTTGAAAGGATCTCTGCATGTGTTTGGTGAGGAATTGGATCTGCTCCATTGTTCTCTAACAATGGTGTTGTCCTGCATGCCACATAGTTTATATGAGTGTCAAAGACTTCTAACTCGTGCTTTGTGGTAAGAGAGTGTATGAGATACACAGCATTGTGTCTCCCTGTCAGATCCTTGCATGTGGTTCAGTGAAGGACCTCAAGCCCAGGCTAGAGATGGATTATTCCTCCTTTTG
The DNA here is from genome assembly GCA_035590195.1 of Aviceda cuculoides. NCBI lineage: Eukaryota > Metazoa > Chordata > Aves > Accipitriformes > Accipitridae > Aviceda > Aviceda cuculoides. Next base: position 5,496,967 of record JAVJGG010000037.1, on the reverse strand, counting down.
TGGTTATAATAAACCTCCTATCAGTGGCCAGCATAATCTTATGTTCGATAGTTGCTGCAGTATCACAAACAGGCTCAATGCTCCATCTAGCCAAAAGGCAGGTGGTAAGATAGGATGCTCTCAGCCTTGCTTTCAAAGAGACTTTTGCCCCTATCAGAATCACTCCAATCTCCCTAGGCATTTTCAAATAGCACCTGTGTGCAAGAACGCAGGTGCTGAGTTGCATCTCCAGTCTTGCTGAGAGCTACTAGCTGCACACCGGAGTTTGACACTGTAATAATAGATTTCTTTTGTCAGATGAAATTAATCTTGGATTATCTGCTTCACCAATCCAAATACAGGCTCCTACATTAGCTTCCACTGTCCTTAGGCTTGAATCTTTCGGGAAATAGATGCAAATTGGAAAAGCTACGTAAGTTAACTGAGGTTGTAAATCGCAGCCACATCACACGTGAGCCCGGGAGGTAGAGAATGGCTTTCAAACCACTTCCCACAAATTGAGAGTGAGCGCTGCACAATTGTACATCTTATTAAAGCTGTGGTGAGAAACAGGCTTGCTAATACAGTGCCCGGGTGCTTGAAGCAACCACTCTCATTTAAGGAACAAAAAATGCTGTCATCTACCTCCAGCCAGTAGAATCCAGATTAACTTTTGCCCTCTGAATTAACATACCAAAACTTTGTAATGAGTCACTCAGGGCTGCACTCAACAGATCTGACACAAGCCTGCTGTGTCAAGAACTCTGTGGTGAATCAGAGGAGCACTTTGCTCTGTCTTTCCTTCTCCCTGCCTGCATCACCTGCAACGTTTGGGTTTTAATTTTGGCTGGTAGGTGATTCCGAGGGGAAAAATTGTGAGAGGGTGCATAGTGAGTAGTGTCAACACTGCACGTTGCAGTGCAGAAGTGCCTGAGGTAGTGAAGAACCATTTAGAACTGGAAGCAGGATTGCCAAGATGAAATATATTCTCGTGCCTGGACCACTCAGATGCTCTGGCGTAGCTTTCTGCATCGAACCAAGATATTCTGTCCTTTACTGTGCAGTGTGAATGCTAACCCCTTTGTCTTTGCACTGCATCATTGCTAAGTGTCAAACATACCCTAATAGCCCAAGATTTAATTTCAGGAAAAACACTTATGTTTTCCTGGTTGGTGGTGGTTTTTTGCTTTTCTTTTTCTTTTTTTCCTTTTTTTCAGTTCAGACTACATCCCTCCATCTGAAGCCTTAGAAACTTCAGAATTGTAGTCCAAGCATGATTTAAAAACATGCTAGGAGTGGAAATGCAATTAAGGTACCTTAACTGCCTTTACTCTGCCCTGCAGCAATGCAAAGGAAAACAATTTGTTTTTAAAGGTTATTGTAATCTAGAGCTTTAAACTCTAACATGCCTTAATCATTACTGAATGGTTATTGAAGTTTACCTTCGTCAGTCATAAACAACTGCTAAGCAAAATGCACCTTTTACATTTTTATTAGACAAATAGCACGATAATAATGGTCATTGTGGCCGTTTTGTAAAAGACTGAGGCAAGTATCAGTTAGCAAATGAAACAATGTCAAGTCTCAGCTGACACTATTAAATAGCAATAGTCATACCGAGCACAGGTATGATGCTCCTTACCTTTCTTGGCTTCATCTGAAGACGGAAAATCACTGTATCATAAGCTACATTACAGCACAAACTGCATGTTTCGGTCTGGTCCTGCAATCACCCACTCGTGTGCTTAGCTTGATATTCCTGGGGACTACTCACGTATTTAACGTGAAGACTGACTGGCGTTTTTGTAGCATGAGGGCTGGATCTGTCTTCTCAAAGCTTCACTTTCCTTACATTTTGAAGCACAGGGATGAAGGGCAAAAGAAAGGTCTTTGTCAGGTGTGCAACAGGGCTGACTTGCTTGGACTGATGGGACTGCACTCTGGGTAACTGCTACCAGCCTGTACTCACCTGATCTTCCACCATTTTGTTAATATAGTTTGGTAGGTTGTATGGGACCACACAAGAGAAGAATGTGCCCTTTAAGTTGATTTATCTTAAAGAGATGGAGAGCTTGGAGTGCATGCTTTTCCTTTTTCTTAAAAATATCTTTCAAGACAAAGAAAAACCTGCTATTTTCTCAAAGGACAAGGTTTTTAATTTTTGGTTGAGTAAAGTGAAATTCTTCATACTGCCTGAAGGCTTTTATCTCTCTGTGTCTTTGCTATTATGTATCATCCTGTGAGCTGCAGGATGAGGATTTCAAAACCTGTCACTGTTGGTCTTGACTGTTGTCTGTGGTGTGAGGAAAGTTGAGCCAATCGCGTACTTGGAAATTTTCCATCTTTGTAGGAAAAGGACAGAATCTAATGTGGATCTGTGCTGCTGCAAACCCTTCTGCTGGCTGTGCTTGAGATCCAGTTGTACACCTGCAGCTCAGCTGAGCTGGGCAAGGGGGTTCATTACACATCACCCTGCTTATCAGGTGCACTGGTTTGTTAGTGCCTGAGCTGCCATAATCTGACACTTCATTTGGAAAGCATTCGCTGTCCTCTCCTGACAGCATTCTGTGATCCATATTTTTTTACGGCTGGTATAATCTGAAAATCAAGTGCTTCTGGCAGTTTTCGTGGTTCCATATAGTACACTATATTCATCTGAGCAACTGCCATTTGCCTTTAATCTATCCAGATCCAATTATTTTAAGTATCCACAGGTGAAGCATTAGAGGCCACATGTCCTTTCCTTTTTAAAAAGGGAACTCTTCGTTTTATCTGTCATGGCTGGAGGTCGGAGCTCAGTTTCTGGGCATACATTGGCATGTGATGTGACAAGCACTTCTCTGTGCCTCAGTTCTTTCATACGTGCAGCAATACTGGATCACTTCTTCATTTACAACATGGTTGGAAGTCTGCAATGTGCTTAATGTGACCAGGAGAGACTGGTACATCTGGCCTCTTTCATTTGTTCGGTTGAGTTTCACTGGAGAACAAAAGTTTATTCAGTATTATCTTCCTTTTGAAAGTAAAAACAGTGATACTGGAGTCTTCTGTAGCAGACATGGTCCGGGCTGGGACAGTTAATGAAAATGAGGAAAACAGGGGGAAAAAAATCAGTTGTGTTTGTTAGCTCAGTGTTTCTCAAATGTTTCATGGTGGCAACACTATTTTGAAGTGATAATAATGAAGTCTAAACTCTGCCCTCTTACACTTGCTGTGCAAGTGCGCAGAGGTACTAGTGGTAATGGTGTTATGCCAGTATAATTGCTTTATATGTTTGCTTCAAGAGGCTGGCAAAGAGCTCTTGGCTATAAAGGGGTTAGGGTGTGCAAGGAATGCAAGAGCAAGATTTCTTTTGCCTGAGATCATAACTGCATGTTCAGCATCTCTCAAATCCTCTCTACCTCCCTGGACTGTTTCTTGACCTCCTTGGGGGATTTCGATCCACGAGTAGAAAACCCCAATCTGTTACTCAGCCATAACTGCCTGTAGAAATACACCAAACTAAAACCTTGATTGCCAACACCTCTGAAATCTTATGTCAGTCTGAGTGAAAGGTCCTCATCTCTGGTGGGTTAATACATTGCCTCAGTTTCCCCATGATTCCTCTGACCTGGCTGCAGTCTAGCACAGTTTGCAGTGCTCAGCTGTTCGCAGGTACAGGACACAGTGCCTGTTTCTCAATAGCATACATTGTCCCAGCAGTAGTTCTGCTCCTGTGTAAGGCCGGATGGACCAGGGGCTGCTCTAAGAGAAACCTGACATTAGTGTGTGTGAACGCTGTAGGGAAGACCACTGGAAGACTCAGCTCTTCAGTGTCTTGCTCTGCGTGTGGATATGTACACCATACCAGAGGTGGCATTCTACAACAGTGGCAGTGTTACAAGCACTCAAAATGTACAAGAGTGATGAGATGCCTGATTTAAGCAGTCTTGTCTTCTGAGCTCTGCAGTAGTGCTGCACCAGTGATGCCAGTTAGAAGATACTGGCACTTCTCTGTGGACAATGTCTGGAGAGAGACCCAGGAACCGGACTTTTGTTTGGCATGGATGTCCCCACCAAGAGTCACAGCCTGTGCTCAGCTGGTAGAGGATTTCTCCTCTCAGTAATTTTTGAGCTAGCAAAAGTTAATACTCTTTAGGGGCTATTTGGTGCTATTCAGCAAAAAAGTTTGTGGTCTCAGCTGTAAGGCGAATAGGCCATTTACCCCCTCGCAGTGGTAGCTACCACAGCTGGCAGTAATTGTCCCCTCAGCCACTATTAGTCACCTCTCAGCCTGAGAGCTGAATCGAGGCTGTGGAGACAGAATGACCTCCACGCTCTGAGACCTTTCTGCCAGCTCAACCCGGGAGCTCACCTGTGGCATGATAGAAAGTAGTGCTGGGGCTGTGTCCCTTCTGGTGCCAGCAGAGCTCTTTTTCAAACACCTTTCACCTGCCTTAGGTTGTCAGGACGTCTTTAAAGAGGAAGAGCCTATGGCTTTGCCTGCCTGACAGCTGCGCGAAGGAGAAGAACCAGACAGCTGTTTGATACACCACCACGTCTGCTGGCTGCCTGCGAGGAGACCCAGTAAGTCCTGGACATGCTCAGCCAGCCCAGCACATGTGGGCAGTGAGCTGGCTGAGGGAGGCACCCACCCACCCACCTGGAACAGACAAGGCCCATTAAGAGTTAATGCCTGCAATTAGAAATGAGCTGCAAGAGTTGGAGGTTTCAGAAAGATGGCAGTGGGTGTGAAACACTGTAACATTCCCATTAATTCCAAATGTCTCCTCTCTGGCCAGAAAGAAATGCCCAGATTTTTTAGTCAATATTAATTTTACACTTGGCACCACAGGAGAGTGTGAACTGCTGAGTTCACAAAGGGTCCATCTAATAAACAGACAATAGAAAATCAGAAAAGCAAAGATTGAGTTCACTTGCCCAGGCGATGAGAATATAATAACCATGAGGGCTGCAGAGGGCAATGGAAAATTCTGAGCTATAATGAGGAGTTGCAGCAAGTGCCTGTGCCGTGGCTTTGTGACGGGCGCAGGTAGGAGCGGTGCGAGAAGGTGGGCTGGTGTAGCATTGTGCAGGAGGGAGAGGTCTTGGGTCTGGAATGAGAGACAGATGAGGAGGAGGATACCACTTCACAGGTGTGCAGGAATGGAGGGACAGATAAGAAAAGCCAATTGTTCCCCTGCAAATGAATCTCAAGCCTGATCTCCATCTGATTTCCTTTAGAAGAGAGTCTGAAATTTTAGATGGGCTCCCACAAGCGTGCCTGCTGCCTGTCAGGTCTGCTCTGCCCCTTCCTGTTTTGATCACCTCTCTGGCTAGATTACTTTCAGCAAGCCATTCCTGTTTCCTGGTGGCCTGCGGAATACTAGACATCAGGCTTTCAAAGCTGTGGTGATTAGCCAAGTAAATACTGCAGAAGTAAGGGATGAACTTCATTCCAAAGAGCCAGATGCTACTAGCTTTGTAATAAACCTGGAGGAAACTCTCTGGGAACAGGAGATAATTATAAGAAAAACACAGTGCTTTGAGAGACATGTTTGCCTGCTTTCCTCAACTTTCAAGCAGTCTGCAAAACAGTCAGCAAAGCCTGCAAAACTAGTCTCTTTTATGCAATCTTGTTGCTAGCACGAGACTGTCCAAAACCAGAACAACTTAATTTCAACCCTGTACTGCAATCAATCCATGGGCACTTGAGGGTTACATGTGTCCTTGTGGTTCATGCCTTGGCCTCATGTTTCTTCCTGGGGTAGCAGGGTCCAAAGCTGGATAACAGACTGAAGACTCCATTTCCTGCTTTGGCTGAGACAGTGTTTCAAAATAGAGATGTGTTTCAAAATAGATTGATTTTTCTGCAGAATTGTTCTTTTAGTTCCCTTCCCTTTTCTCCTTAATGAACATTTTTTATATCTGTGGAATCTGAATACTACCTTGATTGAAATGGCGCTGCTGCTATGAAAATTCAAAGCCTATATCTCAAACCTCAAACCATTGAAATCACTGACAAACCTAGCACCTGGTTAATGAACACATCTGGAGGAGCCCAGGTACTTTATTTTCATTTCTGTAACACTTAGTGGTTTTTGATCTGGCCATTAAAGAAGCAAGGTGAAAGAGTAAGGAAGACTTCTGTCCCTGCATAATCTGCCTGTGACAAGCTACCGCTGGGTGCTGCATCTGATCAGCTGTAATATTCAGGACTGATTTCTGGATAGAAAGCCGCTGATTTTGTTTAAGATCAGAAGAGGGAAAAGAGATCTAGCCTTCTCAGCATAGGAAGCAGTTGTGATCCTGGGAGTGAGATGGAGGGAAAAAAAAAAAAAAAAAAAATGCAGGGCGTCATGCAAAGTCCTCAGAAAATGAAAGCCCTGGTAAAGAGACACGGAGAGAACAAAGTGTGGTTAGACAAAGGGATAAGGGGATACATGTGAAGTGCATGTGTCGGAGAAGAGAAATGGGGCAAATAGACTCCTGTGGAAGAATGAAGAATTCCCAGAGCCCTTGGTGTGAAAAAAAGGAAGGGAAGGTTTGCAGAGAATTCCTAAAATATGCTGGGAATGAAGATAGGGTTGGGAGATGGAGAAATCGTACAGGGGTGTGGAAGTAGAGTAGCTGGATGCAGAGACCTCCTGCAGCATGAGATCCCCCGTCAGGGGTGGCGTGGCACCGACTGTTGGAGACCAGTGACTAGGCAAAGCCAGCAGCCTGCGTGAATACCACGGACAGATGGCAAACTATTGGGCCCAGGTCTCTGGACTATCTTAACTCATGTTGCAGCTTCTCAAGTCTGTTCCTTTTCAAGCCCCCAGGTGTGTTGCTGAAGTTTCCTAGCCTACAATCTGAGATGAAAAAAACCCTCGTGCAATCTGGAGGTTTTACTGGGGTTTCAGCCAAGGTGTAAATACTCTAATCGCAGCCAACTCTTGGCACCCAAATTTGCAACACTCATGAGTACAATCAAAAAGCAGCATCTATTTTGAGGTGTGAGTTAATGCCTATTGTGCATCCCTTTGCAGATGCCCTGCGGTTGGTGTGTACCCTTCCCCTGCTTCTTGTTCCCTGCGACCCAGGAGACTCATCCTGGAGCTCTTAGGGTGTGAAACAAGGGCTTGGACCTCTAGCAGCTGTGTGCTGCGGAGGGATCGGCAGAGCTGGGGGTGTCAACTGTTTTGTTGTTGGTCTGCCGGCAGGAAATCCCACTCACAGGACTGGAGTGCAGTACAGTGAGACTATTTATTTTTTAACCTTCTTTCGCAGCCTGTTTATGAAATGTCTGCTTAAAGGTAACTAGCTATCTTTGTACCATTTGACTATGGAGCTAGCTGTGCTGACAGTGGCTATATCTGGGGGTGGTGGAGGGATAAGGCAGGCAAGTAAAGCTCTGTCTGTCATCCCAGCTTCTGCCCCAGCTGTCTTGGTATGCAAGTAGAAGTCTTCCCGTCTGCATTTCTGCAGTGAAGCGACACCTCTTTCACCCCTTCTTAACGTGAAGATTTCATAAACACAAACTCTGTCATCTTCCTTTTCCTTTTAAAAATGTGCTCCCTTTGTCCGTTTGTCTCAGCGCCTCAGTGTGGTGGTTGGCAAAGACCACACCAGGGCTCTGCTCTGCACGATTTTGGTCAGGCTAGAAGGGTTAAGCTGAGTGATACGCATCTGTTCCAGGGTAAACACCCATTTAGTAAAACGCTTCATTTGGCCAAATGGATGGACAATTAAACTACTTGAAAATATATCCCTTTTATGACTGATACTGCTCTGCGATGGTGGGAGCATGAGGCCTTGGTATGGATTGATACCCGGAAAACGGCATTTAGTTTCACTGTTACTTCTTGAGTAGGGTGATCATTGATACATTTGTAATGAGGTCCACCAGGTTTCACCCGGCTGCTTAGTGAGGGTGATGATAGCACCTTCTTGCTCCTCCACTCTGTCCCAGAACATACAACGTTGGCAAAACAGATTTGTCACTTGGATCCAGAATCCAACATTTGAGTAGTCTTGAACACTAACAAATTGCCAGGACTGGAAGGTTTCACCTGAGGTCTGAGGAACTCAAGGGTGAAATAGCTGTATTGCCAAAGGCAGTGTGTAACATTTCTCAAAAATTTCTTGGCACCTGAAGCATGGAGGATGGGTAAATATAACATCAATCTTTAAAAAAAGGTTTTGGGAGGATCCAGGAAACTAAAGGCTTGTAAGCCTGGCATCTGTAGCACATAAACCAGCAAAAGCTGTAATAGACAAAATATATTTGACAATGAGATAAACACAATCAGTTTTGGAAAAGTCAATGTGATTTCTGTAAAGGCAAGAGTTTTGTCTTGCAAACCTTTTGGAGTTCTTTGAAAAGTATGTAGATAACAGTGAAACAGCTGATACTAGATTTCTGTAAGACTTTTGGCAAAGTTCTTTTACGAAATACCTTATTGGGAAACTGAGCAGGCATTGCCTAGGAGACAAGGTCCTGAGATGTATAAATAATTGCTAAAGAGACAGGAAACAAGGTAGGAGAAGGGAGAAAAGTTATCCCAATGGAAGGATGTTGCTGGGGAGTTTCACAGGTCAGTGCTGGGATCTATAATGTTGAACATTCAGGAATGACCTTTGAAAATAGGGAGAACAGTGAGACTTCGAACTTTTTTGACAAAATTAAGTTATTCAAGACAGCAAAGACGGTGGTCAACAGTGAAGTATTGTTGAAACCCCCCCCGAGACTGAATGGCTGTATTGTAAAATGGTGGATGAAGTTTAATGTGGATAAATATTAAATGAGGCATGCAGAGAAAAACAGTTCTTGCTGTGGATACAAAATCATGGGCTTTGAGTTGACCATACCGCTCCAAAGCAAGATCTTGGGGTAGCTCCATGAAAGCATCAGGTTAAGCTTAGCAGAAAGACAAATCAAATGCTAGAACTTAAGAAAGGAATAAAGAACAAACCAGAAAACACTATTGCACTGCTCTGCAGTGGTGGGGTGTGTGTGGTTGTTTTTGGTTTTAGTGTTGGTTTTTTTTTTTTTTTTTTGGTCGGTTGGTTTTTTTAATTAAAAAAAAATAAAAGAAGCCTGGTATGCTTTCACCTTGAATACAACACGTGGTTCTATTTCTTCATCCTCAAGGAGTATACCAGATGTGGGAGAATGCCAGGAATGGCTCCTGTATAGGACTGAATGAGAAGTTGTCTTTAGCTTGGAGGAGGCGTGACAGAAGTATAGTAAAGATGGAAGTGCATGGATAGGGACTGACTGTTTATTGTCTTCCCCTATGCAAGAACAAGGGTTTTCGAAAGAAAACCTAGGCCTGAATTATCATGAATGTTCTTACCTCTTATGTTCTAGGGTGATTTTGCTTATATACGATAGAATTGCCTCTCCTGAGTTTCTTTCCTGAAAGGGAAGGCAAAGTCCCCCTAGGTAAAATCCTGTGTGATAATTGATGGATTCACTATTCTGGCCCAGCCTCCAAATGGAGGTTTGGCTGTGGAGGGAGTTTCGTCACCCAGATGAATCGCTGTCACCGGTATTTATGCCATACATGCATGATAATCCTTTTGATCTCTGTAGGCATCTGGGATTCTTCTGCTTGGGTAACTGGCAGCTAGCCTAGCTCATCTGAACTGGCAGCTGCAAAGGTGGAGACTGATCAGAAATAGCTGGAAATTGATAGGACCCTTTCTGGAGACCCTTCTTCCCTTTGTGCTTTGAAGGCATTGCATGCTTTATTGCCATATTTTCACCATTACTTATAGACTCACCTTTGTCATCTCTGTCATCACGGCACAAGACCTTTCATAAGAGCTGGGTAAGTGGGAAAGTGAGAAGGTGGAGTTTGGACGGGGCAGGGCTCGAGGTGTACTTCAGAGCACCTGCATATTCAGCCATAATCTGTCTTACTGGAGGCTGGATACACCCGAGTCGCTGTCTGCAAATCCCAAACAATCAATCTGTGGCTTAAAGAACTCGGCGAAAGCATCGGGGTGGACGGATAGTTTATCACCAGCAGGCCGGCTCCCACCTGCAATAGCACATGGCCGCACCCAAAGGTCAGTTAGGAGGGCTGAGCAAGACTTTTCACATCATGTAGGCTTCCCCTCTCTTACGTACATTGTTGCAGACACCAGCTCTGATACCTTGTCTCTGTGCAAGGTGTATATAATGTTTAGGTCATAAAGATTAAGGCTTGTGTTTGTCCCTGGATGTTTAGCACTTAGAGAAAAATCAACACTTATCAGGAAAGCCTGTGTGAATGGCTCTTTTCCAATTCATCACTACTTTTGCGTAACTTCCCTTTACCTAGTCCTGTTTCTCTGCCTTAGTCTATCAACACACCGTTGTTCTCACCTTGAATAAATCCATAAGTGGAGTGTGTCTAGCAGAGACGTGTTTCGGTGGATGTGTATTTGCCTGGGAGTCCTTGGGGCTTTTCCTCTGGGGAAGCCGTGGAGAAGAAATGGTTTGGTAGAGTTTAGAGTGGTGCTGCCAGAGTTACGGGAGACACAAGTGGCACAAAGTGCCCGAGACCTCAAAATGGTGAAGCCAGAATGCTGAAGTGCAAGTGAAGCGTGCAGAGAAGAGGGTGGGAGAAAACAAACCAAACAACCAACCAAAAAAAAGAGCCTAAGAATCGATTTACCAGCCATTTTAAAGTCAGATCTTCCTAGTGTTTGGTTTCTAGCAACTTGTAATCAGCTAATACTTGTGCTGTCAAAGCAGATGTTTGACCATCTCTGCTGGTTCCAAGTTGCATGTGTTTCAGTTACTGGTGGTTTCTGAAAACCCTGTCTGCTCAGTGGCATTTATGCTCACAGATATCTTGCTAAAGGGGAAAAAAAACCTGCAGAATTACCTCTGGGAAATGTGTGGGGAGAGTGCCACTGTGTGGTGACAAAAAATATCATCCTTTTCATGGAAGGTTTAAAAGAGCATGTCTTTCAAGTTAATGGAGGCATTCCTGATTTCTCCCCAGGATTTGGGTTGTGCCTGGTAAAAGGAGCAAGAGCAATGCTTCTGGCCCTTATATTTTGCTTATATATTCTTTTTCCTTCCCTTCTCTCTCCTGATAGCCTTTTGACAAAGGGAAGGAAAAATGTGTTCTTTTCTAGTTGTGTGTTAACATGAAGTCTTTCCTCGAGGGATAGTGAAGTAAAGGGATAAGAACAGGACACACATAGATAATATACTGTGCCCTGCAATTTTCTCCAAACAATCTATTGCAGATTTGTCTCAGGCATGGACACACAAGTTCAGGGACTTAGGGCTGTGCTTTCTCGTACCTGTACCAGTGATGCCGGGGCTGTACTGTGATCATTCCTCTATTATAGCATCCATTCTGCACCCCACAGTGCTGATACTGAGGCCAAAGTCTTCTTAGTCCCCTGTCCTGGCATCTTCATAACCTGGTCATTTGGCTTTACTAAATAGCTCTCACACTTTAGTGCTTGGTTTTCAATGCCTTTTAGCTCAAGGTCCTTAAATATTAAGTCTGTGGCTAATTTGCATTGATTCTGCTCTGGGGAAAGGGAGCTCTTCCTTCTGAAGCTCAGTTGTTTGTTTTAAGATTGAATGGAAAAGAGACAACAATAAGCAGCAGCCACCTTGCCAGGGGCATAGCCTGTAGGCTGTACCTGTGCTGCAAGCCTGGCACTGGTCCCTGCAGCTAATCCATCAGTATGCTTATTGGTTCTTTGCAAACATCTTTCCAAAATAGCCTGACTTCATGAGCTCTTCAGCCTGGTCATAAGAAATTTGGTACTATTTAGAAGTATATGTGAGCTTCCCGCTTTCATTCTTCCTTTCACTCTTTTAAGACCTAGAAGGATTCAAGTAATGGTATCTTGAAGCTGCACGTGGGCTACCCATTGCAAAATCAGGGAAGGGAGCATGGTATGTGCTGCCATTGTCACTCCTTTAGTGTGAATTTACTTGACATCATGTCTGGGACACTCCTCTGATTCTCTTGCTGGGACACACCAGCCTTTGGTCTACCTGACAACTTTCTACAGGAGCACTGGAAGGACACAATCACTACAGGAGCCCTCCCGAGATGTTTGTTGCAATCTTTAGAATGGCCCTGTTCAGATGTGGAGGAGAGACAGAATTGTCTGTCTTGCACTGCATCTCTCCTACAGAAATTCAGACCTTCCAGCTGGGATGCTAATCAAATCCTCTTGCCAGCAAAGCATCTTTGGGTAGCTGTAAGTATCACTTCATGAGGAGCTACTGCATGTCCTTAAACACTCCACCTTTATGTGGTGCTGCTGTGCAGCTCCTTTGGATGGCAACCTAAGGGATAATTGTGGGCCTGAGCTGTCTCCCACAGAAATATCCATCTTCTTCCATACGTACATTTACCCCCAGTATTTGGGATGCTGCTTGCTATGCCTGCCAATCTGTGCTCCCCAGCCAAGGGCTTCCTGCTCTGCATCTTAGGGGGTAGTCCTCTCATACAGACAGCTTGCTGTGGGTCCCTCTGCTGATGTTCTTGGTTGCCTCTGGTCACAGATGAGAATTATCCAGCCCTTACTTTCCCATCGGGACCTAGTCCTCATTCATACTCAGCTACCTGCTGGTGGAAGGTTTGTTTTGTGTTAAAAGGTCCTTCAAGGCCGTCTCCAGGCCATCGTTCACAATGTCTCCACACAGCTTTATCAAGAAAGGCGTGAGCTCTTTCTAATTCTAGCTGCACCTTTCTTGCCTGCAGCAAAGCTGTTCCCTCTTCTCATTCTAAGTTGTCCCATCTTCCACGTCTGCACATTGTCAGGAACCATCTCCTGCTGTAAAGGTAGAAAAGGTTCAGCCTTCTTACCAGCTGATAGTGTTTATGGTGTAGCTTTACCAGGATTCATCTTTCCTATTGCAAGAGCCAAATTCTAACACCTCTGGTAATTAATTGACAGCATTTTGGGCCTGAAATAGTGAAATATCCTTTAGCTTCCCCTGTGTGAATCACAAGCTTTGTAGCTGTAGGACCAGCGGGATTCCAAAGACTCTAAACTAATACCCAGCCAGTTCAGGAAATTTTGCAGCCATGGAGAACAAGTAGAAATTGATTCTAGTTCCTATGAATCAGCTCTTCTGGCCTTTTGATAGATACAGTTCTGCATGAACATACTTAACTGCGGTCTGATTAGAACTTTTGTGTCGTAGAAAACAGAGCTGGGAGGCAGCCTGAGAAGTTGCCAAACACCCTTCATTTCTAGGGAGAGCCTTATTACCATCCATGCCGATCCTCGTACATGTGTGTGACCCATTTTTACCTTCTCCGTGGGCAGAGGCCTCACAAACTCATAGCTTATTCCAGTGCTTTGCTGTCCTGACCATGAAGTCATTAGACTTCTGCATTTAAACTGACATTTTATCCTATCCACATGTTACTACCTTCCCAGATGCTGCACTGTCCTGAGTATTTGAAAGCCATTATCATGTCCTTTCTGTTCTCCTACCTCTAGGTTTAACAACTGAGTTCCTCAGTCTTTCCTCACAGGCCACGTTTTCTAAGCCTCTGATTTTTGGAGGCCTTCCAGCAAGTCCACAACTTTCTCAAAGTGAGATTTTGTAAACCTGCATCATCCAGAGAGTTTGAATTGCTGTTGAGCACAGTATGAAAGAATTGAGAAATACAATATTATGGGGTAGACGTCCATTACAATGATAAAATAGAACATGGCAAATCTATTTCTTATCTTGTGGAAATCACACCTTGGCGTAATCCCCAGTTAAAATATTCATTAATACAGCCTGAATAATAAGCATGTATGGAACAATTACTATGAAACTGTCTTTCATTACAGTTATGAGATACAGGTTTGTGCACATGAGAGGTTCTGACAAGATCAGGATAGCAGTGAATGAAGCTCTTTATATACACCTGTCTAACAGAAAGGGATTATACACAAATGGATCTACAGTTGGTGTTAGGCTGCGTATATCACACTATACCACAGTGACCAGTCTAGTTTCTGGAAGAGTGAAGATAAGGAATAGGAATGCAGGCAGAGACTTGCACTGCATTGTGGCAAAATCTGGATGTTTTCTAAAGGAAACTAGTAACTACCTTGCAGGCACAAGGTAGCCCTTGTGTAGGATGGGTCTTGCTGCAAATACACAAAACCTTCTCAGGACAGAAATATCTTAGCAAGTGACTCAAGAGTGGAAACCTTGCTAATTTGATTTCTCCCACCCCACCCTCTAAGGAGAAGGAATTTGAACAGCTCCTGTCCTCTAGGTTTGGCTGCTGCTGTTTTTCTGCTGATTGGTCCAGTTCATGCTTGTTCCTCCTTCATGGGACCTCCAAAAGAGAAAATTCATCAGGAGGTGCAGTTGTGAACAGGCTTCAGCCCTTGGCCAGAAACTGCTCTTCTCCATAGCGGCTTCTCCGAAGTGCTCTGGGGACAGAAGCAGGATGGACAACGTTGAGGCAGCCCTGTCCTGCACCTGACAACCAGGATCCAGGTCTCTGTTTAGCACAGCGCTCTGCTGGTTTGAGGCAGCTGGAATCTTTGTCTTTTGGAGCTCACCTCTTGGCATTGAGGCTGCTGAGGGGAAGAAATCCTGGGATTTGAATGCAGGAGTAGAGGGAACAGGGACTAGATCTGCCAGTCTGCCCAAGGGAAGCTTTGATGGTATCCTGATGCACCTAGCTGGATGGAATCAGCACATGGTAAAACTGTTTTGCTGGCAACATCTTACCTAGATGTTGATATCTAAGATACTGATCTTAATTCCCCTTTGTTGCAAAATACACAACTACTACCACACCATAGAGTGGCAATGGACACACTGGTTAATTCGTGTTTGTAAAGCAGTTAAATGGTGTGGTAAAGACCACCATTATGAAGTCCGGGGGGAACAGATAATTTTACCTTCTGAAAAAGGGTTGCACAGGGTAGTAGAGAACTGGCAAGAATAAGAAACAGCAGTGTTTACTGGAAGGAAGGGACAGCTTATGAAATGAATGGGAATGCTGAAGAAAAAAATCGGGTTTTGTTCTTAAAGGGCTCCTATGATCCTTGCCTGTTAAACCACAGCAGTGGAAAAGGGGAATTAATTTTACCTCTGGTTTAATGGGGGTCGAGGCAGCTGCTGAACTAGGGCATGCTGCTTTGGTAGCCCTCTTCTTAAAAAGTATTAATATTTGAAGGTGAGGAGAGTGGCACAAATTTTTTTTTTTTTTTTTTTTTTTTTAAAGCGTTACAGTGTGACGCTTAAGGATCTCAGTTTATTTAATTTTTTAGAAGAATAGTGTGAGTGGACTTGATAACAGTGTAGAAGTATCGCTGAGCAGGGGAGGTAGGGAATAGGTAGGCTGGGTGCTTATCTAAAAAAAGCACGATAAGAACCAGCACCTGCAATCTGAAAGCACATGAATCAAACTGTAAATGAGGCACCCTTTTTAAAGGGGATTAACCACTGGCACACGTGTCCAAGGGTAGTGGTTCATTCTCCATCTCCATCACCATCTCAAGAACACATGATTTTCTGGGACCGATGCTTCAGTCAAGTATAAAAGTTTTGGGCTCAGTCCAAGGATAACGATGAAATGACAGTAACTTATACACAGAATGATCGTATCATTTCTCTTGGCCCTAAATGCTAATGAAATTATGAAGTGTGGATATTAAATTAAAGACACTATCCTCCAATATATGCCCAATAAAGATTAAATAGAATTCCATGTGCCAATTTTATACCTGACATTTCCTAACTAGATGTTTAATTTCTACAATATTAATAATGTTCTTTAGCACTTGTGGACAGTCAACCATCTCTAGTTTAGTGCTGTAGAATCAAGTTGAATACTTCCTTGCCATGAAGTATTTGTATGAAATGCAGATTTCTTCATTTCATACAAAGCATAACAATTCAAGTTCTGACCTAGTCATTATGATTACACTGTGTTTGTACAGCATGCATACAACTTTGTCTCTAGTGATATTTAAAAAAATAATATTGAAATCTTTTTCATTTAAAAAAATGAAAAAAGTTTGTATATTTCCATACAATACAGTAGTGTGTACGTAGGAGGATTTTTGATAGATTAGCTAGATACATTTAATCATTTAGATTAATTGATAATAATATTCAGGTACTTGAATTCATACACTATTTTATGATTTTTGGATTAGACGTTGTTGCAGGGGCAATCAAAGGCTTTTCTTAATATTTCGTGTTGATTTTGTTGTATTAGTGGTTAGGAGCTCCAAATAAAATATTGAGCCACTTTGCCTAAGACCTATGTAATTACATGATGGGAAATGTATCTCTTCCCAAAGAGAATACTGTCTAAATAAGCAAGATGTTACTTGGTTAGTGTGTTATCCCCACTTTACATGTGGGAAGCTGAGTACAAAGAAAAGGTGACTTTCCTGAGGTCGCAGAGGAAGCACATGGCAGCCCCAAGAACTGGACACATTTCCAGGGCTCCCACATACATCTTTAACCAGGAGATCATC
This sequence comes from Aviceda cuculoides, assembly GCA_035590195.1. Lineage (NCBI taxonomy): Eukaryota > Metazoa > Chordata > Aves > Accipitriformes > Accipitridae > Aviceda > Aviceda cuculoides. The sequence continues at coordinate 5,480,539 of JAVJGG010000037.1, read as the reverse complement.
ATTCCCATGTTAATAAGGTCGAGAATAATATTTTCCAGACTGCAGTAAGTGATTTAGGTGCCTTAGTGACATTTTCAGAAGTTACGGAGGAACTCAAGTGGTCGCAAATCCTGTATACGGATGGCTCTGAGAAAAAAAATTAGTCTTTGGTTTATTCAATTGTACTGTCACTGTAAGCAATTTACTACTTGACATAAAGAAGAGTTTCAGACTTTGTCTCGAAGATACTGCAATGGGTTTTATACAGGTACAGATGGAGATATTTTAATTCTCTGGCTTTGCTAATGGTGATGTGCCAAAAGCCCCAATATATGTGTCTTAAATATACCAAGTCAGTCATATGAAATGTCTGCATTCTCCTTTGCAAAATACTTCTGGGGGCTTTTGCCAGCTCTAATGGTTGTTCACATAATTAATACAGAATACCTAACTTGGAGTCATGCAACATCTCCTTTCTAAATACGTTTATGCTCAACTGAAGCTGGCTTCCCATTTTTATTTGTGGCTTTTAGTGAATGCCCCGAGCGTGTTTTGCACTCGGATTAATAACCCCTTCGTCATCGCAAGCCTTCCTGGGGCTACCCATTTGGGTTTTTTTGTTGTTGTTTTGCTTTTTTTTTCTTTCATAAAACAGGGTCAGCATGATTCTTTCTAGCGTTTGTAAAGAGGGAAGTCTGTGAAATAATCTGTCCCCTTTATTCAGATCATTCATTTCACATATGGAAACTGGCCATATTTTTAGTAAGCAGGGCAGTGGTACAAGCTGCCTGGTGTAAATGGTCTGGTTGGGGATTTTTCTTATTTTTGTTTGTTGCCAGTTTAGTGTGAGATTCCAGGCGGGTCGAAGTGAACTTGGTTTCACTTGCTGTCACTACTCAGGACTGCCATCAGAAGGAGATCGCTGGCAGTGCTCATGCTGCTTTCCATATCACTAACTGGGAGCGCAATAAATAGCGTTCGGCTCATTGTAAGGTTCCTGAAATGAATGTGTGCAGAGACTTCGGTTAGCTGCTTCTCTCCAGTGCAGAAGGGGTGTCAGCTGCTGGATACCTCTGTCTTTCTCTCCTGCCTTCATTGCTAGGTCTGCCGGCTCAGGTCAAGTGGTGGTACCCAACTTCTCAACAGGTAATCTTGTTCCTTTCTTACCGCGTTAGCAAGCCTGCATTTGAAATGCGTATGTAGAGCTCATCTGCAAGACGCTGGGGTTTATCAAGGCACAGGGATTAATAAATTGCACCTCGGTAATTGAGAGAGGCTGTTTGGAAGTAGGCTAAGGCACAAAAGTTGCTGCCCTCTATGTCCCTGTGCCAGGTGCCAAAACGCCTGTCCTCGCCAGGAAACGTAGAGGGCCATTTCCTGGTTTTGCACAAGTGGACAGTGTTTTGCAGATGTTGGTAGCTGGGCTGAATAAGATAGTAATTCAGTAGAGGAGCAAGGCTTGATGGTATCTGAAATAAGAGATAACTGTGATTTTTAATTTTGTTGTAGTAACCACAGATTTCTCCTTATCCTTTTATTTCCCTGTAAATACCGTTGTTTTTTCTCCACTGATTTAACTCTGCAGTGCTTGGGGAGCTTCCTTTTTGAAGAAAGTGTCTGGACAGAGACTTTAAGAGAAGAAAGAGTCCTTTAGCAAACATTTGGGTCTTTGGGCAAATTCCCTAAAGGAGAATTTTAACAGGCTCTTAATGTGTAATGCTAGGGAGCCTACAATCTGCACAGAGGCATCACTGATCTGGCTTGATACTTTGGGGAGAAGTGCTGGAAGGGTGTCTAAGACCTCAGGCAGTAGCCTCAAGACTTGGGGTCCTGAGTTTGGTAGGTGAGGTTCTTCGGATGGAGACAGCGAGCTGTCTCTGGTTTGGGAGCGGGGGAGAAGTGCTGTGCAGTTCGGCCATGTGCTGCAGCTCTGGGGATCTCTAACTCACATTCCAATGCTGCTCTGTCTCAGGTTCCCAGGGCAGGGAATTCCGGCTTACAGCTTTGGGCCGAAGTGGTCCCACGAGCCTTCAGCTTCCTGGGGGGAAGAGGGTAAGGGTGTGTTTTGCTGCTCAGCAGGATGTGGCTAATCCTGGGCTGTATTTCTTCAGCTGCGACAGCCTCTCCTTTGTGCTCCTGAACACGATGACAGGGTGGAGGCTGCCGGTGCAGTCGACTAATAACGCCTTGCTCTGTTCTCTTCTGCTGGGGGTTCCTAGTGTTATCCTGCAATAGGAGTGACTTAGTCCTCAGTCCCCACATCCCAGGTTGAGGGCAAGTGTTAATACTTCCAGTGTTATTCCATAATCTTATAGACAGAAAGCGTGAAGCGTAGTAAGATTACGTGACTTGCCCAAGATCAGTCAGGAACAGATTCCAGATCTCTCTTCCTCTCTGGTCTTGGTGTCCAGCACTGCTTTTCCACGTCTTCCCTGGGGTGGTTAAGTGCCTCCTTGCTTTGCCTGCTCTGACCATAATAAGCCTGGCGCCTTGGCAGGGCTTAGAAGCTGTTGGTGCTGAGGTGGGATTGAGGTTGAGCCCTTCACTGTGGAAGTATGTGGCAACCTTCAGGGAAAGTCCTGCACATACAGGAATGAATAGGACTCAGTGAAGCTAGGACTCCACATACGACCTGACTCATTCCACAGGCAAGTGCAAAGCCTCACTTTTCTGAGGAAGGAAAGGGAATATTTTAGGCCAGCTACAGCAGAGTTGTAGTTAGTTGTGGTTCTGTGATTAGTTGTATGGGTTAGGATGAGCAAGGTGCCTCTCAGAGTAGTAACTGGCTCAGGTATCTGGACAGAGAGAGAAACAAGTTGGCAGGCACTGCGTCAAGCATAGGTTCATTCAAGAGAGTACTCTTGCAGTGTATTGGTATTGTGCTGAAGCGGAGTGCCCAGGATCTGGGAAATAGGAAACAGAGACTGTTAATGTCCACATAATTGCTTGAAACTCAGTAATCAACAGTCCTTTCCCCATGTAGCTGTGCATGTGTCTAATGTAAAAAAACAACCAACCAACCAACCAAACCCAAAAAACCCAACACCAAACAACCCAACAACAAAAAAAAACAACCAACAAAAAAAACCAACACCAAGCAACCAACCCAAAAAACTTCTGCTACTGTCTGTTCCCTAGTAGATAGGTCTTTAGTCCATAAGCTCCTATCCCAGCTGGTAGCATCTGCCAACCTTGCTGGCTGTCTCAGAAGAACAAGCACAGACTGGCTGGCCTCTTTCTGCCTCACTTGGGTTCTTTCTCCTCAGCCCCATCACCAGCATAGCTCAGCAGTCAGGGAACTATGCACCATTTTGTGGATGCGGAACTGAAACACATAAAGACACTTTCATTAAGGTTACACAGAGAAATCTGCAACAAAATCAGAAATGTAGCTCTGTAGGTAGAGCCAGAGAAGTTCCCGTTCAGGCCTTGAGCTGGTCCCTAGCACTGAAGTGAAGCATGGAAGTCCATACAGTTCCTGTATTTTTTGTCCTCTGTAAGCTTACATAGTTTCTGTCTTCTGAACTGGATATTTTATCAGAACTGGATATTTTATGCTGGAGCTGGTGGAATAGCTTGCTGGTTGAATCAGTTTGGAAGCTCATGCTATTAATGTTACACAGGAGCTGAACTTTTCCCACTGAACTGTTGCTTAGCCCAGGCTTCTCAGACAAGTGAGAAGTTAAGTTTAGTCAAGCTGTCCTCACTGAAAATAGTTTTGAGAGTAAGAATCCTTATCATATTCAGAAGTGTTGAGCTCGGATTGGAAAGGGTGTAAATGACAACCAAAATGATTAGGAGATAAGATCACATCTTGGGAAACTGGAACACACTGGCTTGTTCAGCTGGGTGAGATGGGGGACATCAGATTAATGTGTATATCTGGTAGAGTGGGTTTAAAAACGGAGGAGAGAGGAATGTTGCTGCTGAAGGATTCTGGTGATACAAGAACAAATGACAATAACGTGCTTATTGAAAAAACAACAGGCAAGGAACTGGGAGACTTTTTAAGCATGAGACCAAAGAAGACTTAGACTTAGCCACTCGAAGTAGTTAGGGAAATCACCTAGAGAGGTTATTTATGTTTTTGAGATGTGATTTATGAGACTGTGGCAGTTACCTGCTGTTGCCACAAGCTTGATTTAGTAGCCTGTAACTTCCTCATTTCACAGAAGAATCTGGCAGAAAAGGTGCATTTGCCAGAGTATTACTGGCACTGCTTTTTCCCCACGGACGTAATCCAGCACTTGGCTATCCTGCTTTTCTGGTAGAAAAGTCCATGAGGAACCGTGACAAGCTGTGGTATTTCTTGATTGGCTGTGAGATCTGAAAAGATGTGAGCATTTGATTTCTCGGAAGGTGAAAGTAATTTCTCATAAAGTGAGTGCAGATCGTTACTGCTACAGTTATTGGAATGAAAGGTTTCTCTCTGCTCAGCCTTCTTAGTTCCCTTCTTTAGATGTCTTGACTAACAAAGTCTTTTATGTTCCTCCCGCTTGATGCAGGGCTTCGGTCAAATTTTTCCCTCCCTCTTTTACTAGAGGGATTGAAGAGTGACCACGTTCATGTCAGTGAAGTTACCCTGGATTTACTTTGTCACACGTGACAGCAGAACAATGGTGCTGTACTACTAAGTGGGAGTTGTGCTTTGTGGATATTTTTTCCTATTATTGCAGAGACAGTGGCAGAGTTAAGGGTATAATGAAGGGTCTTTTATAATCACATTCCTATTATGCTTTGAAAAAGGCTTTGTGAGCTTTGTATTTTATATGTGGGCACTGCAGCTAGACAATAATTTTCTGCGTTTGCTGTGGATTGTGCACGTGGTTCGGGGGTTTTAGTATGGTGTCTCAAGCTTCCCTGTGCATATTGTGTTTCTCCCAAGGACATAGACTAAAATTTCACCTCCCTGAGGCAACAAACAGGAAGGGGTTCTGCCATTTAATTTACCTGCCTGAGTCAGCAGGCTCATCCCCAAGGCTTCCTCTGTAGTCTGTGGAAAGGGAAAAGTCCCTCAAGAACACCACTCAATACCCTGGGTTAGACTACAACTACATTGCCCCCAGGAGGAGTTTTTCTTTCCTGATAATTTGGTGTGGTAGAAAAACTGGCTTTGTTCAACTTTGCACCTAAATCAGGTGCAAAGTGTTAGACTGTGAGAATCCCCTGTCCTGTGCTAGGTGCCTGGAAATGTTTTGGGGACGTAAGGTGCTTCATTTTAGGTGTTGTGTCTGCAGCATGGAGGTCTGAATACTACCAAAAACATGCATTCAAATATCTGCATCATTTGTAAAGCTGTGTATATGGCTGATACAGAGGTGATCTAAGGCCCACAAGCATTTGGATAGATTTTTTTGATCTTGTGGCCTTGTGGACAATGTATAGGACTGGAATTCAGCCCTGCTGGCTCCTCTCCCAGCAGGGAGTGCAGTGGCCCTGGAAAGCATACTTGGTTTTTGGTATATAATGGAAGTCAATATTGGTTTGGGGTTTTATATATATAAATGGAAAGCTATTGTTGAGAAATTTGAAGTAGAATTGCAGTGGGTGCTTTTGCTTTGTATGCATCTTAAATTGAGTCATGTAAAGCTTACAAAAGCCCTAAGGACTGATGCTTGTATTGCTTTGCTTGTGTTTTTTCTTTTCACACCAGGCTTCAAGAAACGTGTGCCTTTGGTGTGTGATGGGAAGGTGGAATAGAGATGTACAAAGACACTGCTGCCTCCTGGCAGTCACTGTATGTTTGTCTGCAGTCCTGCCTGCCTGTAGAAGGCTTGCCAGATATGTGAAAGACTGTAGAGTGTATGAGCCTAGCAAGATTTAGAAAACAATCATTGTGCAAGAACTGACTTTCTTTGCATCGGGGGGAAATGAATTCTGTACACTGTGGTTGCTCCCACTTGAATAGTGACATGCAAAATTTGGAATTAATGCAGGTTTCAGTTACAGTGAACTCATGAGAGAGGTTGTGTCAATAAGAGTAATGTCTTCAGTGTCTGTCATGACTGTGTACATTTTGTTAGAATACGGAGTGAAGGCTGGAAGTTTTCTTGCTGTATCTGCCAGTGATGTTTTCATGTTCTGCATGTCCAGACAGAGGTGACTAAGAAGATAGTGCAATCTGAGATTGAAAAATGAAATGCAAATACTTAACTCAGCCCTTCTATCAGCACAGCCTCCCTCAGATGTAACTACATCTGTTATCTTTGACAATACCTGCCATACCCCATCATTCATCCCGTTCCTTATGCATCGGCATTACCATGGAAAAACAGGGAAAAACATGCACATATGATACTTTTCAAGGACATGCTTGTATTTCCTCTGTAACTCTTTTCCACATGTTAGCATTAGGACCTGAATTCCAAGAGGTACTGAAGCAGTGCTTTCAAATTACTGTGATCCACAGGTAGAAGCTGTGCTGTCAAAGCAGCCTTAATCTTTCTGCAGAGACCTGGCTTGGGCAGCACCTTTACACTTGTCCATTCCTGTAGTGATGTCTGTTCCCTTTCCACAGGTGGCTGAGGGGGGGGCTCAGGCTCAGGAGGCTCCAAGCCACCTTTGGAGCACTCTGGACTGGTCCAGCAGCAGATGTGTGCAGCACGAGCCCGGGCTGGCTCAGACCTGCCTTTGGGAAGAGGCACTAAGTCTTCTCTGCTCCGAGGGCAGTCCAGGGCCTGTGTACCTCAGTGACTCCCTCACGCCTCAGCAGCCCCAAATGCCAGGACCAGCACAAGGCCATTTGAGCCCCAGTTCTGACCAGTAAATGCGGATGCAGGAAACAGTAGCTGGACCAGAGGGCAGAATATTTGTTGTAATCTTCGGTTAAGGCCCTCTCATCTTTGGTGGTTGGGAACTTGAATGTCTGATCAAACTACAAAGCTCTGGTAACAGTTTGTAAAAGCACAGCTTTTCTCTGAAAGAGACTGCAGAAGTGTTTTGGGCTTGTCTCTCAGGGACTTGGTGGCAACTGCATGTGGCTTGCAAGTACAAAGAATCTTTTTTTTTTTTTTCCTAACTGTCTCCCCTCCAGATACAGCCTCAACTCAGAGACCTGAGCTATGGTCTTTCCATCACCCTCTGATCAGAGGTTTTGATAGAAAAGCCAAGTGTGCAGCAGCACCTGTGAGCTGGGTCCCAACAGTGTGCACAAAGGGACACCCAGGGAGTTCACTAGGTAGGGTTGCTCAAGCACGAACTGGAACTGAACCCAGCTTCTGCCCTCCAGCATTATTTTGAAGAAAACAGTTAGAGTCTTGTATGTGGCACAGCTGTGCTTTTACTTGCAATATTGCCTTTATTGTCTCAGGTAGAGCCTGCAGGAGGGAATTAGGGACCGAGCAGCACTCGAGGCCGATGGGACAAAGAGCTGTTTAAGCACACTGTTGTAACCTTTCATTTAACAAGTGAGAAAGGAGAAACAAAACAGGTAGAGCAAAGAGCTGCAAAAAACCCATTTCTCAAGTGGAGGTAGAAGAGCTTCTATGGCCAAGGCAGATTACACCTGCAATGTCTAGATGAGAAGGCAATGGTTTTGCACAGAAGGTGGGAAGGCATTGTTCATCTATATACTCCCGCTTTCCTAAGCGAGCAATGATGTTGCTTTCCCAACTGCACTGTTCTCAGCTATTTATTTTGTGGTAAGAGTTACTGACGAAAGAGGATTGAGCCAGCACTGCTCACCTCTGTCTACCCACGCTCAGTCTTCTCAGCCCTTCTCATCTTCTTGAGCCCTCCCTCCTGTGCAAGAAGCCTCCCCCAGCCCTCCATCCCTCCCGCTGGGAGCCTTCCCCAGGACCACAGGGAGTCTGTACTCTCACCAGCTGTCCTCCTGCCTTTTTCCCACCTTCACGGAAAGGCTTGGCGTTTTTCTGATCAATTAAAAGCTCAGACTGTCACCTTCTGTGGCAGACAATGCCGGGGGAGAAACCTCAAGCAGAAGCAAGGAAAGTCATTGGTTTCCTATGTACCCTGAACAGCTCATGATCTTGGTTATTTCTTAGAGCAAACAAGTCAGATCAGGGCTCATTCCAACCACGGCAGGCACTAAGTAGAGCTTGGGGACAGGGAGGAGGCTGACTGGCAAGCCTGCTGATACAAAACTTGCAGTAGACAAACCAGTGCTCAGGATCCAAGCAAAACCCAGGTCTGAGTGGCTTCTTTTGTCCTGTAGGAAACAGTGAGCCTCATGCAGGACCAGAGGCTGAGCGTTCTGAAATGGGGTCAGGCCATCTCTCCAGAGAGCGTGCGTTCAGTCAGTGAGTAGGAACGAACTCTTGAGGGGCAGCTCCAGAGACAAATTCACCTCTTAAAGAGTTTGTACCCTGATACTTGCTCTCTCAAGCATCCTGATATAAGGCTCTGTTTGCTGTGGATTTGGGTCTCAGGATTAGCTTTGGTGTTTGACAATACAGGAGCTCCAAGTGAAGCTTTACCCTTGAATTGGGTGTTTGTAACTCACCAACACCACTTTGTCTCCCACCTCCTTCCTCCTTGGACAAAGGAAGCCTACAAAGAGGGGAGTTGAGAGAGCTGAAGACATTGTCTTTGTCAGTTTGGATGAAACTGGCCAACAAGGGGGGAAAGGTAGATGCAGGTACCAACACTCTGGCACCTGGAGCAATCAGCTCCTTTGGCCAAAAGCCTCAGAAAGCTGAGGAATGGGCCATGTAAAAGGATGCTTCAATAATATTTATAAAGCATGGTTATGCTTCTAAATGTCTGCTGTGTCCCAGACTCTTCCAACTGATAAAAACCATAGCAAGCTGTCATGCCTGATTCTTTCTCACCATTTCAGCCTTGCAGGTAGAGGAGAATCTGTAACAAGATAGGGAAAGAAAGAGGAGACAAGTTTTCTTTCCCAGTCCATGGAAAAATAAACTGTTGGATTATCATCTGGAAACTGTGGCAAGTGCCAACATGAGCAACGAGAGGCCAGTGAACCCTGGCTCATCTGCACTGATGGAGGGCCTGAAGAGAAAGAGGGGAAGACCAAAGAAGCAGCCACAGGTGAGGGCACATTATCCTAAGAGGCTGCCTGAGGATGCTATGGCATTAGCCTGGTAGGATTTGCAGGCAGCCCTGAGAAGTGGCTCGCTAACAGAGAGCGAGGGAAGCTGAGGTGTTCTGTGGTAAATATTATTGCTATTCAGGAAAGCAGCAGTATGTGCACCCTGAGGCATCTCGGCCACTGGCTTCAGAGGTGCCTCTAGTGTGGCAGGCCACGGCTGTTCAGGCATGAGAGGAGCTAGCCAGGTCTCTGTTCCAGTATGGAGACTTTCAGATGTCATCATCCTCTGTTTCTGCACCAGTAGTTAGAGTGGAGAAGGCCAAGGCCTTTTCTCTCCCCATTCCAGGCACTATGGTCAGAGTCCTGGGAACTTCTTCACTTCCCCAGCCCAAAAGACAAAGGGGTAGGGGTATTGCTGACCATCTTCTAATGCACTTCACAGCTGGAAAAGCAGAGACAACCAGGTATTTAGTGGTCTGGGTGCTATTATTGGTAAAACAGTCTGAGGCACATTAGAATGAGAAGCTGTACGTTGTTGAAAGGATCACCCTGCTTAAATGATTTTCTTCTTTTATCCCAGGAGGAGGCTGTGGGACCGTTGCCAGTGAAGAAACCACGAGGAAGGCCAAAAGGAAGCAAGAAAGTGACTACTGTATCTGAACAAATGGTAACAGTAAATGGCTTACATTCTTTTATGGGGGAGAGAGAAGCTGTCTGTCCCTTCTTGAAGCATTGCTGGAGGGACAAGCAGGGAGGTTTCTCTTAGCTTAAAGATAGACAACGAAAGTTGCCCCTAATTCAGCTCAGCTTTAATTGCCACTATTGGACAAACCAGTTATTGCGGGTTTAGTCCTAACTCCCCTCCCAGCCTTCCTGTGTTGCCACTGCCTGTTCAGCAGCTTCCTTCTAGCGTTTCTCCTCCACTATTGCCAAATAATCACAAACAGCATAGTTGGGCAGACGTTTCCTCCTCAACTGTCTTCTATCCCCAGCTTTTGCCTTTTCTGCTACTTGTGTCACAAGAACTTTATACAGAAGTCACCTTGGCCGGGTTTAATGTATTAGTCACAGTCCCCAGCAAATATGAGAGCTGAAAATGCTTTTTCCCCGCTTTGTTTTCAAAAAAGGTAGAACCTTCTGCTGGGAAAAGGCCAAGAGGGAGGCCCCGCAAGTGGGTGAGTACAGTGTTTTGTCCTTTTCCTCTTCTGCAGTCACAGATCCTGGGGGATTTTCAGTTGCATTTGTTCTTCTTGAGCTCTCTATCTACAATGACATTCTTTCAGCCTAGGTGGCCTGGAAATCTAACGTGTTAGAGAAGCTCTGACTGCCTTTCCAGTCACCCCTAAGATTCAGCTCCTGAAGAATTCTGAGAGCCCAGGAGAGCAGCCCTACTTAATTCAAGACATACTAGTCTCCCACAGTACTTTCCCAGGCTTGGAATGTCAGACCAGAGATTCCATCCTTTCTTGGGCAGAGGGCTTGTCTTCCTAGGAGTCTTGAAAGACTGAAGTGATTGCTTAGCATGTCAGTTTGTCTCAAAAGAAGAAACTTAAAATTAAACAAAAAGAGAAATTTGGTGGATGGAGAAACTTTGAATCCTGCCAGCAGGAGGCTCTTTTATGCAGCAAACGAAGGATTAGTAAGAATCAGTAGATGAAGATATAACATTTCAGGCATGAAAAAAAGATGAAAGCTTTCTATTTTAATCAGTAAGGATATTCAGTCCTGTGAACGATTAATGATACGTTATCTGTCATTAGGAGTGATTAAAAAAACCCCCACAACAACCACAAACCATTATTTGGTGTATATATGTTACCACAAAAAATTTTAGACCAGACCTAAGCTGTGCACTTGTTGCAGGAATCCATGGTTTGTTCTACAGCTGCCATGCCACCAGAGTGGTTAGGATGGGAAGAGACACTGTCTGGTTCAGCAGAAATAGAGGGATAGAGCAGTCCGTGAGGGCTATGCAGGAGGCTTAGAAGGAAATCTTCACCAGGGAGGAAGTGACAAGATGTGGGAGAGATTAGAAGACTTCTCTGACATGACAGTGACTCTGGCACACAAATATTTCTTGAATAGTGGTGGAGGGATACTGTCTGCAAACCCACCGCGGAACTGAATCTCCCAGACAAGAGATCTACTCCATAAATCTGTCCAATTGCTGTTTCTTCTTTGAAATGAGAAGGTCACAGTCTAGTTCAGCACATGGCTCTTGCTAAAAGCCCATTGCTTTTTCTAAGCACATTTATTATGTTATTTAAATACACTGTGTAAGGAAATCTGGTGTGTTACCAGTGTTTAAAGCAACCAGCTGTGCAAATTGGGATCCTCAAGCTCTGTGGAAAAGCATTGGAGGCAGGAATGGCTCTATCTTAGAGACCAAAACATCTCACCCAGTGAGTTCTGCTGGTGTCATTCATGGGCTGACAAAAAAGGAAGCAGGGGGACCTAGAAGGACATGAATAAAGGACAGTGTTCTCCCTTTCAGTAGTGGTAGGGTGCCATGGCCAGGTTGTTGTGAAAAGCCCAAAGTGCATTTGGAGGAAAAAGAAACATCTCTGGGCTGCAAAGTAGAAAAAGAAAAAAAATAAATTTCTTTTTTTTGAAGGTTGTCTTTGTTTTTTAGAGAGAGGAAGAAATGAGACGAGGGAAAAAATACAAAGCAGCAGCAAATCAGGAGAGATGATGTTCTTTTACGGATTAGATGCAAGCAAGTAAGAAAAATTACTTGCGTGTGTATAGCTCAGAGAGATACATACTAGAGTCGTGCATTGGAGAGAGAGTGGAAAGGGATAAGGAGGCAGAGCCAGTCCTAGGTCCTGATTCCCTTTCAAGGGCAGAGTGGGTCAGAAGGAGCTCAGATTCTACAGAGATGTTACTTTCCTGCCCACATGCTCTATAAGCAGGGACACATAGATTGCTTGCTGGACCAGATGAGGAGCACGGTCCTGTTTAAGCAGAGCATCCATGGCAAAAAGGGACTGTGAGAAGGGAGGCATTGTTATCTGCTGATAAAAAACAGAGCTGAATGTTGCTGAGCTCGACTGAAAATGCCAGGCTAATACAGCTCAGTGTGAGAGACAGCATCAGCCTGAACTAGGGCTGGGGACAGGGAGGGAGCTCTACAGCCAGAAAACATACCTCTGACTCCCCAGGTAACATGGATCGAAGATAACTTTATAAAAACAAAGTGAGAGATAGTATAGGTGTTCCCTGAAGGATTGTGATTGCAAGGTTCTCCCTGCTCTGAGAGTTTGTCCTGGATGAGAGGGTTTCTTACCCCTTCATGGAAGGGCTGGGTGCTGGCAGTGTACTCTTCAGATGTGGTTGAGACTGTTTGAACTCTGCTAAATTACAAATTGCATTGCAACAGAATTTCAGACAGACCCTGGAGGCAAACAGATGGAAGTTTCAAGAGGCTCAGAAGTTGACTGTTAGACGTTGGGTGCTGGTTGACAGCCGGCTGAAGATGAGCCAGCAGTGTGCCCAGGTGGCCAAGAAGGCCAACGGCATCCTGGCC
>JAVJGG010000037.1:5430764-5467924 GCA_035590195.1 Aviceda cuculoides | reverse complement strand
CAAAGGAAATAAAAACCTGATCACTTTCTCAAACCTCAGCCAAAGAGACAATGTTGGCATCTTTTTGGAAACTTACTTTCCCATTCATTTCCAGCTAAACACATATCTTAACCATGACAGCTCCGTGAAAGGAAACTAACAGAGCCTACAGGAAGGAGAGCACAGTTTAATATTAAAGCAGCATATAGAAACGTTCATTCTACTTTACCTGCAGATTTTTAATTTTATATACATCATATTGTTATATGTTATAATAATCCTAAAAGGTGTTGGTGTCCTAACCCTACTGGCAAAGGAGAAGACAGTGTAGCAATTTAACTGAATTTAGTAACATCCTTTTTCAGGTGTTTTTGCATCTTTTGGGCCTACAAAAGCTCAAGAGTTGGATATCAAGTAATGTTAAATGATATCACTGCACAGGGTTTCACATTAAATGAACTTGCATTTATTCACCCATTCACTTAAAAACAAACCTTTTCCTTTAGCAGATAACATTTACCAAGCATGTATTACTTCAGCTCATTAAATAACTGTCGTCTTACCTCCCGCTGGAAGAAATTCCAAGCATGGGTCAGCCACTGGTACCTGGGTAGGCCATAATTGGTCATCCTGGCTTTCAGCGTAATCATATCGGACCACTGCACTGGAACCTGGAGCAAGGAAAGAGGAGTGGTTCACACAACAAATCAGTTGGCTTGTGACTCCAACTTCCATCTGTTCTGAGATCCTTCCAGTGCAATGATCAAAATAACTTTGTATGCAAATAAAACAGGAAAAAAAGTGCTGTAATTTTTATGATATTGAAACTTTATGAGCCTTTATTAAATATAAGGAAAAATTGTTATTTGTATCCTTTGCTTACAAATTAATGCACACTGGAAAAGCAGCTGCATTTCGGAGAGATTCAGAGATAGCTGGGTACAATTTGATTATATCATTACCAGATTTCTTACCTGGAGTAAAATTTGAACTGAGCCCCATCCATGTCATCAGGGATGGCATTTGTCTGCCCCAGTTTAGGTATCTCCCTGGTGTCTTCTTAGTCAATAAGAAGAAACGGGCAGCCGTACGGGGCAATTCATCTCAAGATAAGTATTTTAAACAGAACAGATGTATATGATTCCCTTGAAGTCTCAAATCCACTTCACTGCCCAAGGCGACAAACTTAAACATCTAACTTCTAAGTATATAAAATTAATTGAGATGAATTCTACCCCAAGTCTTTTCAGTGGCTTTCTGGCTTTGCCTGGAATCCTGCATGCAGTTATCCTGAATGTACTCGCTTTCAGTATCTTGCTCAAGAACAGTAACAAGGAAGCATAGACTGAGCATAGCATGAGGCCCTGGGAAGTTTTCTCTTCACACACGCTCACGGCCTTGTAAATCTTTTCTTCTGAAAGAAGGATTCTCGAAGTATTTTCCATTCAAATGTGACTACTCAGAAGCAAGGTGCTTATGCTCTCTATTGTCAGACTTAGACCCCCAGCAATTTGTTAGAAACAATAGAAGCAAGTGCTACGGCACTTGGCATACAACGCAGTTCAGAGTCATGATAAGAAACTAATTTCTGTTCAGCACAAATTTCAGTGTGCCAAACTAAAACAAGGAGCTGAACACTTCGCAGTTGCCCTTCCAGGCAAACATACCATTCATGCTGGGTTTTGCCTTATTCCCATTAGCCTTAATAGTCATGGTGAAAGAAATTACAATTGCAGTATCAGCTTTCATTTGGAGGGCAGGGGAGCCTAGCTCCTCTAGCTGTTATGACTTTGCTATCCTGTTCAAATTGGAGTGAACATTAAGGGTATTCTGCAAATAGCAGTAAATGTTATTTAAGAAAAAAAATGATCACAATACTTCCCAAGGAGCCTGGTCTTTGTTGTGCTAGACGCTCTACAAAAATATATGGACAACCACTGCCTGACTGACCCTGTAATCTACATAAGAACATTTGATAGTGTTTCATTACAACCAAGTCACACTACGGTTTTGATGCTGTGGTAAAGCTTCATATATCATGAATATGAATATATTAATAATATCCCAGAACTTTAACACACCTTTCACTTAGCAGAATTTTTATTTCTTAAGCTATAAAGCACTGAACTCACAATTGTCCACATGAAATATATGTTAGCAGTAGAGTACTAAAAATACTTAAAAACAGTATCACAGAATATTTCAAACATTTACACTGGTCACTATAATAAAATAATTTGGTTTCGTGCTCAATGCATTTCTCCTTCCACTGCGCTGGGAGTTAGTATTCTGCTTTCTTTGGATAATATTTGATATCACTGCAATTAAGCTCATATTTGCTGGACTATTTTTTTATTATCTTATTTGACTTGAATACAGTCCAAGATTAGGCACGTAACACAAGGCATCCAACTTCTTTACAAAAACAACGGAAAGCAGGAAAAAAAAAAATCAAGACGTGAGAGAAGGAAATTAAGAGCAAGGCAAAACAACCTAAACCCCAATGTAGGAAGGCAATTTGAATTCTGGAGCTAAGAAGGGATATTGGAATCTGTGTGTTTGCTCCGAGAATGCCAAGATGTCAAGCTAAGGACTATGACATATCTTCCCATCAGCTCATGGATGTAGTAGTGCACATCAAGATGCATATGTATATATGCACTATACACCCACACTTCTCTGTAGTGCGTAGACAAATAAAAACTAGAGATGCTGGTTTGATTTAAGCATAAGTTCTGTAAAGCTCAGTTGGTTATTGAGATCTACTTATTATTATTTTTCTAATGAGTATCAAGGCTTGACCAATGCCCAAGTAAGCCAAGAACCCACACTGGCTTTTCAATCTTGTGGGTGGAATAAATTAGTCATGAGGCACACTTCACGCTGAGAGCTATCATGAGCTGGAAGGAAAATTGTTTATACAAGGACGCTTAGAGCCACTTGTTCACATGCCAAGGAGAGCCCATATTGGATCAGCAGAGGCAGTTACGCCTCAGTGACATTTTTGACAACATCACCCACCCACATACACTAATGCCAGCCAATTCTCTGAAACCCACCAGGGGCTTGTGTGATTTCATGCTACGCTGAAACCAACATGACATCAAGTCACCCCCATGGGTATAAGAGGGAGTCGTCTTATCTTTATCAAGTAGAGTAGGAGAAAGCATGCTCTAGGGAAGTGACCTGCACAGATATGAAAGAACCACTGAAAAACAACTGTGCTGTTTCAGACTTTCCCATTCCCTAAGGGTCCCAGCAGCAAGAAATCTGAGTCTAGCCCACCTCATCACATGAAGAGCAGTAGTGTTAGGACAAAGGGAATAAGAAGTGGAAATCAGATGGAAAGGGAAAACAAAACAAAAAAAAAACACCAGTATTTCAGGGGATGACAAATTAAAAAAAAATGTATAAAGGGAGAGAAGAAGACAGAAGACAAAAAAAGAAAAACAGTTGCTGAAGATATTTTTTCTGTACTGTTTGCATGCTCATGTTCATACGGTCGAACTCCTGGAAGAAAGACAAAGAACCAGAGGAGCGTGGAGTATCTGAGTTCACTGTGACCCACTGCAGAAGGTGCTGACGTGGAGCTCAGTGCTGCTGCTTCTGGCAAAGGGGTGCAGGGTCAGCCATTATTTTTTTTTTTTTTCTGGAGGGAAGCAGCATCACCAGTGCCTTGACATAGGGTAGGCCTGTGTCAGCTTTTATCAAAATGTCCCAGGTTTGGGTCTCAGTAGCATAGCAGCTAACAAAGCTTTGGTGTCACACTAAAACACACCATAACTTCAGGTTCTCTAACTGAATAGTGAAGGCTGGAAAAGGCAGGTACCAGTGCACTGAAGGCTATGTTATTCCAGGCAGCTTCCACTGACAACATTTCTGTGGAAAGATGGATGATAGTTATAACTGTCACCCTTGGCAAAACCCCTGCAAAAGGAAGCTGTGCCCATAGGATGAAGCATGCCTCTTGTCTGTGTTCCCAATTTTAAAATCCACAACGTAAGATGACATTTAAAGTAAAGGGATAGCCTTAATTGCCGTTCTATAGAACACCCCTCTGGAATCTGGACCACAAGGGAATGAATGCTGATGCGAAGTGCTGCCACATAACTTCAGGCTTCAAATCTGCCAGATATTCCTTTGGTCCCACTACCATGTAAATATCAAGAAGGCTGCCTCCCATCTTATAGAAGTGTAATTTGCTACTCACTGTTGGAAAGACCAGTATATCGGGCATATCTTGGCAGCTCAGAGAAAATATCTGTCCCTCTATTCATAAAAATGTACCAGACTGAGTACAAGACATAAGGATATAGCAGCCAGCAGAATAACATTTCAGTTTCATTTCTGCTCAGCACTTACCCATTATCTTGCATGATGGTTACAAGTCTTCAGTTTGAAAATTAAAGGTTGGTACAGTGATAAAAACTAGACAAAGATAAAACCTCTTCACAAGTTTACACAAGAGTGTTTTATAGCTAAGACATGTTTTGCTTAAAACTGGCATTTATAGCTCTTGGAGGCAACCTGAAGATTTTGCCAGACAGCAAGTCCTCTATTGAAAGAACACACTGTCTGTCTACAATGTGGTACACTCAGCTATAGCTCTTTAAAACATGAAGAGCTTTTGAGGCAAAATCCCTTCAAATTCTCACATCTCTCACAAAATACCCATCTTAAGCCTGAAGTTCATACTTTATCCTCAAAACTTCCACGAACTTCAGTGAGAACCTGCCTAAGCAAATATTAATGAAAAATGAAGTCCTTAAATCAGGGGCTGCAGGATTTGTCTCTCAGATATGGAGGGGGTGGAAGAAACCCAGATAGGACCTTCCAGACAGACAAGCTTTCCCAGAAGAATTCTGCTTAAAAAAAAAAAAAAAAAAGGTAGTCGCTTGAAATTAGAGTGTTGGAATAATGAACAAAGATAAACGCTACAGCAATTAGAAAACAGCTAGCTAATGGAAATCTTTGCTTTCTTCTGTTGAATAAAATGCAGCCTCCTTTTCTGACTCACCGTTATTTCCTGCTCATAGGTCCAAACACCACAGGCCAGTTCAACACAGAATATTACAAGCAAACTTCCAAAGTACTGCAGAAAACAGAATGGTCTTAATTATTTTTGATATTCAGGTTAACTTTGAAAAAAAGACTTAACAATATTAAAGGACATCTCAAAACATCATTAACATTTCACATGACCTAAGACATGGAATCTGAAATACATTTCTGTAACCAAAACATGAAAGATTCATGCAGCAAACTTTCTAAAAGTTTAAATCATGTGACATTTCTTACTAGCATAACACAAAGCATATGAACATTACATCAGGAAAAAAAATTCATTTCCTTGTTGCCCAAGAGTACAGGGCTATCATGACACAGTATGATAAAACAGTTGCAAAGAGGACAATCTTTTTTCACTCATATATGTGGTGGTGGGGAATCTTTTTCCAGTTCTATCCATTTAAGCAACATATCCAAATCATGCTAAGAGTGAAAGAGGGAAGAAAAAAAAAAAAAAGAATAAAAAAGAGAAAATTAACATGATGGAAGCAAACAAGGTTCTTGAAAGCTATATTCTTATCAAAGTAATTTAGATATTTGAGGTCAGGCATAAATGTACAAATATTTATTGAGACCGATTGAAATATCTTTGTCTATTACAAGAACTAACCCTTTAACTGTTTAAAAATAGAAAATACATGTATAAACGAAGAAGCTGTACAGGTCTTGGTTAAGAAAAAACTGGTTGCTGCAATTAAGAAAGAGTACGACTATCTTCTGTATAGCGTTAACAAATCCTTTCTGAACTGTAGGATAAATCTGCATGGAAATTAAGACTGCTTTAACTGGTGTTCTCTATTAAAAGTAACCCATTTATATTTTATTTAAAGCGAAGTATAGTTCCATTCATTGGCAACTCCAAACTTTCTTCCATGTCAATGGACTGAGCTCCCCCTTGTTCTCAGTACGCAAGACTTAAAGAGTCTTCATGGATTTTAGTTTTATTTGGAAATCAAAGAAGCACCATCACGATATAAAATAGAATAGAATAAATACATAATTCCATTAGTAGGATACATGCCAAAAGGCTTCTAACTTAGTAATTTCATTCTGGAATCTATTTAGGACAGGTATAAAAGACACAAAACATATACTTAGGGTAAGTGAATTTTTTTTTTTTCTATTAAAGGGTCAATAAGCTGTATTGTTTAAAATAGAGAATATAAATCCACAAGTGTTAGGATTTAGCAGTCAACTAGACGGCACCTTTTTCATTCACCAAGTCTGGAACTGAGGAATTCAGATACCTTAGCAGCTACTGAACACTGCCTTGCCTTAACCTCTACTTGCTGATGAAATCTAACTCCCCAAATTACGTTTGTAGATGCAAATAGCCAAATTAAAAATGTACATGTAAAAATATTCATGTGAATTTTCAAGAGAAACCTGTACTCATACCCTCTGCCTGCAAAGGTCTGTTCAATAAAGATGGTGTTGAAAGAAGAGGTCGTTTTACTAGTTTTCACCATGTTACTTGCATCTTCATAGTTATTATAGCTGAACAACACATCACACATCCTTACAAATCAACACTGTAAGCACACACAGAGGTCCCGTATAGGCCTTTGATAACCAATACATTCATCCTCCAAAGGTCCAAAAGAGGAAAAAATGAGTCGTACCTTGCAAGAACAATGATGCTTTTGCTAAAAAATAAATTCATGAGCTTCTAGACAATGTATGCACTATCGCTGTAGTGCCTGCAAGTTATGCAAAGGGTTCTTCAAAAAAACGTGGAAATTTACTTTGCAAAGTATTCATTTCAAAAGGAGGAAAGAATGCCACAAGCTTTAGCTCTTTTAATTCATACAAAAAAAATGTTTAGGGACATTATGGCTAATGCTGACATTTTTGAGAGGGAGAACAACGTTCTGGTGAAAAGTGAATTCGAGTTCCAGCTGTCAATTTCAGTGGTTTTATACTCTAATTGAATAACAAGGCTGGGACTGCCTGCTATCCCCAAATCTTATACAAACTCCCTGATCACGGTGAAAGCAATACCTCTGGGGATGTACGTATGGCATTCTCTGGAAAACTTAATTTGCAGTTCCTTGTAACATTTCATTCATTCACCAACCTTAACATTTGAAACTTCCTCATTTTTGTCAGTGTATAGTTAAGAAAGTTTGTGGTAGCAGCTGGAGACAGAAGAGCCAAAACCAAGGTCTTCTCCAGTTACTGAATATAGCCTGGGATAGAAAAGTATTCAGCCCGATTCACTCATAAACCACTTCTGGCTCTGCCAGGAATTCAGCACTCCTGACTAGCTACACCTGGACACATCAGGGCACTGCGGAATCAAGCCTTCTGTCCTTAGAAAGCACATCTGTCCATAAGGCAAAATACAAGAAAAGACACAAAGAATTTATACACGGGAAAGCACATGCTAGGAACTGAACAACTGCAGGCACACCAAACTTGCACACAGGAGCTTCAGTTTCACTTTTCTATGGAAGGGGAATATTATACCTCTCTCTAAATGCTATGGTTTGCAAAACAAATAATTCTTATGCAAGTTGTGTGGGAAAAAAAACCCCCTCTAACCGTTATTTAAATTTATTACCCCTAATTTTCATTTTCCAAATACAGAAATTATTACTGGCTTCAATGCTTATTCCTTGTCCCCAGTTAAATTCCCACAGGAGTCTGAATGCTAAATGCATCTTCCTGCATTTACACACTTCTGCTTTTTGCCAGACGCAGGAACTTGGTTTCTAAGCAAGGCTTAATATTTCTTCCTATAGGCTGAGTGGCTACGTTTTGTCCAGGAGATTAACTCACTGAGAAGCACTATTGTGCATTAAGTTCAAAACTGCGCCAGCAGGTCACTTGTCACTTGTATTACCTTCTACAGCACATCTCCCTCGGAGCACTCTTGGTCATTGCTGAGATATTGTCTACTGTATTTTCTTTTTTTTTTTTTTTTTTTGGCAGGGAGAGGGTAGGATGGGGAAGGCACAGAAGCGAGGAGAGGTTTTGCAAAGATATCTACAGGTAATCATAAAATAAAAAAAAACCTACAAGCAATTAATGCAAAGCCTCAATCACTTCAAGGATCTAGGAACAAGGGAACTAGAGACCTTTTACACGGCAAATACTACAGACTTAACATCTCTCTTTTGTAGGCAATTGCTAATCAGTATCATTCTCTCCCTAGTCAGTCTGTGCAAAGTCATCAAAAAATTGAAATGGTGCCCTCATCCTGCTAGAAACCCGGTGGAGTCAGTTTCACTGAAACGCACTAGCCATTTACTGCTCCTCACTAAGCCGTGGACATGCATGTGGGCAGGTCCCCAAACTTCAGCATCCCTGTGTCAAATGGATGTTGCCAGTTAGCAGGAGCTGGCTGTCCTGCAACCTCTTCATTACGCTTGCTCGCCAACCACTGGCCACAGGGAGGAAGGAAAGCAGAAAGACAGGTGTCAGCTCCGTCAAGCAGTAGCTTTCCAACAGCAGCATCTCCTCTAATACCTGGAATGTTGCACAAGCACCCGCATTTTTCTTCTGCGGCGATGTATGGGTATATGTGTGTGTGGCTCCATTGTCAGAGTGCACAGCTGCAGTACTGACAGCCTGCGGAGGCTTACACAACTGTACTTTTCCAGCACATCAGTCCTGAAACAGAGGTGAAGGAACTGGGGACTCCAGGAGAATGCTGTTCCCTGTCCTTTCTTGTACAAGAGAGTAGGCAGGAAAGAAGTGGGAACAGAAGCAAAGTCAGTACTGTGAAAACCACTGTCAGAGAGATGTAAAAACAGAGGGATGAAGGGACAAGGAAAGAGATTAAAGATATTCCCTACGTAATCACCAGATCCTGTTCTGCTGGAACACTCTTCATGTGGTACAGGCATAAAAGTAACCACAGATGACATCCTCATCCTACCCTAAAACCACCAATGCAGAAACCACACACATCAACAGGACAGAAACCCGCCACAATGAATAAATACCACCTACTAGTGCAGAGACACTACCAGATCATACTCAGCCACTACAGCTTCTAAGAGCCTCCAGAAAGGTCTTGTTCTTGTGCAAGTCAGACAGTCGTTAAGTCCACTTCTGCGGGGAATTCACATATAAGACAGAAAGGACAGTGGGACATACTGAATGGAAATCCAATCATGATAAAATTCAACCACAGACGGGAGGTAACCATCAAGTAGATAATCAAAGACAGGGAAAAAAGAAACCAAAAATGGGGACTAGCATTGAAGTAATAGGTTTTGTGCTAATTCAGATGGCCATTCCGATAGCTATCTGCATAAAGACTATCAAAACCTGATAAAGCACTGGAAAGGTACGTGGTATTTTCAAATATGCATTTAAAAAATCAAAAGAATTCAAAACTATTTTTAGAAAGATCTCTATGGACTGTCTAAATAGGATCAAAATTTTTAGTCTGAATAAGATTTCTGTACACCACAGGGGCATCCCATAAGAGGGTATAAGCTCTGTATATGCCAGTGCTCCATGCGTGGAGCACATACACTCTGGCATATGCCCAAAATGTCTTCCTATCTCTCCATCTAAGGCTAAAAACTGAACTACAAAATTAATTTATCCTAATTAAATTATGAAGTTTTTTGCTATTCTCTTTGTTCTACCAAACTAAGTGAATGACCACCACCACTGAATACATTACAAGAACACATTTCTTTCTTGATCATCTCAACCATGTAGATACAAACACAAATAAAAATAGCAAGTGCGAGCACAGAACCACTATTACTGAATCTAAGATATTTTGCATTTATTTAAAAGGTGTTTGTTCCAACAACTCCATTCTGTTCAGAGAGTAATGGTGAAGAGCACACACATGAAGTGCCTCTCCCCATAAAATCTCCCCCTCGTGGCTTTCTATCCTGAAGAGTATAGGATTTTTTTGTTGAATTTGTGGGCAACTGCAGGGAAGAATATAAAGCGTGAGGCACAATGTGTTATGTTTTTTGCAGAGATGCAATACAAAACTCTTACTGTAGTTCTAGAGACTGTTTGTCTTGAATATGCCACACAATTCCTGCAATTAATCACTTAATATAATTTGTCTATGCTTTTCAGGCAACAGGTGAAAAGAACTGGTGAAAAATAACCTTCTATTTTTGTTACTAACATGGCAACAGAATGATGGAAAAACTGGGACTTCAGAAAACACAGTACCTGGAGGGAGTCTGTAAAAATTTTCCTCCTCTTCCCACCCCAGTCCCCATTTTAAGCACCCTTCTCCAAAGTAATTCCAAGAACAAAGAAATTTTCAGAGATTTTTTTTGACAGTGGAAATACTAAATTCTAATTACATTTAGCAAAGGAAAACTAGAGTTAAAACTCTAGGGTCCTGCAGTAGTCTCCTTCAGCGCAATAGCCAGGGCAATGTGAATACCCAGTGCCCTATTATCAACCACTGTGATAATCACACTGGCAGAGATACAAAAACCACACGACTGTCCTCTGAGGATGCCCTTCCAAACTTGGGTGTAAAGCATTATGCCAGAAATGAAGCTAAGAGCAGGAGCCCTCACTGAAATTTGAAGACTTCGGGTACTTAGTGACCAACAAGTCACTATGGCCCTCTGGTGCCAAGCAGCCCAGGCAGGTAAGGGTAACCATACTACAAAGCTGTGCATACCCAAGTACGTTCCTCAAGTGATACCACATGGGGCTTTTTTCTGCTCTGCCACAGCTGGGTTTGGTAATTTTTTGCCAATGACCTATGGAATGCCTCATCAGCATTCAGCTACTATAACCTGTAAAATCAGTGGGCTGTTAGCCCACACGCAAGGATAACCGAAGACCTGAACAAATTCCCAGTCGTGCTTCCTTGATCCTGCTCATATCAAACATGGTAGGTCATTTTGTTTGCAGCCTGAAAGCGTGATTTGGAAGCAAGAGTCTAGGCAGTCTGCGAAAACATGAACCGAGACAGGGTTCTGTGGCAACCCAAATTTCATCAGAAGTAGAAAGGCACAAGAGTGGCTTAATTCATGTTTTCTCTCCCTCAAACCTTTCAGTATGCATGTTGCATGATGCTCCTGTTCCTGGGATTAGGACCCTATTTCATCTCTTCTGACAGCTTCCTAGTTAACTACTGTCATCCTAGAAGACTTCACAGTCTACTAAATTCATCCCTAAAGAACAAATATATCCCATAACACAACCTATTCAAAATACTGACTTCTTAAGCCCACTTTCAGACAGTGAGAAAGCAAGACAGCATTCTGTATATGAAAGTAAATGGCAATGGCAGGCAGGAGCTAATGACTGGAGTCAGAAGTTGCAACATGGTGAAGAAAAGTGAGAGCTTGGGGAGGTGTTGCAGCTTTTAGAGAATCTGGTCTACACGACTGCAGAAATCCTTCCATTTTTGAGCAAATGTGCCTGTCTTTGAAGGATCAGTGTATTTATTAATGAATCATCATTCACATGCTCGGTATTTCATTTAATAAACACCTTTTTTCAAGCTGTACCACTCTTCTCAAGCGTTTTTCTTTCCTGACAGAAGATAAATAACTTTTTTTTTTTCGCCCTCAGACTCAGGAAAAACCACAACCCTTACATCTGAGCAAATGAAGAGTAGCTGATCAGCAAGTCCAGCCTCCTCAGACTTGCTGTCTGGTGCTCACACCACTTTCTTGGGCAACATGCTCCATATGGCAAGAGAGGCAAGGAAAGCTCTGGGAGGGAAGGGCAGGGGCTGAAGGAGATTCCAAGGGTAAGGCAGCTGTAGAATGAAACCTTACAGGCATCTCTAAAAGCCTGGAGTATATGGTATGTAAAACAAATGCCAGAAGATTTTAAGAGGGTTATGCATAGCCTTTCCCAACGGCTAACAGCCTGAGAGCATCAGCCCCGTTCTTCTGAGACGCAAGCCATCCAGACATCTGTCTGCACCCTGAGAAACATCAGATGACCACCACTGCTGGATCACCAACGGGAACAAGGCTCTTTCTGTGCAAAACCTAACGGGAAGTCCGTCCTCCCTCAGTAACTTACAAGCTACAGTTCTCTTTCAGTTTACAAACGAACAAGGGTATTTTAATGATTAATCCGGCTATACTTTTTAAAAATGCAGCAAACACTCATTAAATAGAGTCAGACAAGCTGCACGGAAAACTGAAATCCTCTGTTTATCCACTCCGGCAGCACAAACTTTCCCCTGCCCCCCCCTTCCTCCCTCCCTCTCCAGCTCCCTCAGCCCTGCCCTGAAGGGATTAACAGTTCATTTGTCATTCCAATTTAAAATTTGGTTTGCTTGCTTGACAACACAGAAATTTGTGAGATACAGTCACAAGTCAACAAGGAAATGGGCTGAAACCACCACCTTACACTAGCTACTGAATGCCATCCAGTTCTTTAAAATAAATACATTCCACAGCAAAATGATCAAGTATCTCTGCTATTTTAGATTTTTTTTCCCAGATCACAAAATTTTATCAAAATTGCAAAAGCCACAGGCTTCAAGACAAGTCCATGTTTTATATAAAAGCTACCACTTTTTCCAAAACCTTTGTAACTAATTTTCCTAATTAAAAAAAAAATAAAAAATGATGAAATGAACATTTTATTTTTCTAAGGTATGTGTCCAAGTTCTTTTGATTGACCCCTTCGCTTTTTAAAAAGCAAAACAAAATTTTTATGTATAAATTTTTTAAGTATAATTTTTTTAACGTATAATTAGAACTTTAGTCACAGTCTTGATTCTTCTGTGAGATATTAATGACCTGTTTTAAATTTTTACTTTAATCATTAATCTTTGCTTATAGAAGGAAACAGGTATTACTTTGGAAATAAGCAAATGCACACTTCAGACAATTATTAGGATTTATTTGCTCAAGGCTTAATTATTTCACGTCAATGAACTCCAAGGAATAAGGGTCATTGCAAGGTCATGGTAAAGTACTGAACAGGACATAGGTAAAGATACCCATTAGACCATAATTTCCTCATGGCTCACAATTTTCCCTTCCCCTTTCTTCTCCCCTTATTTCATAGGATTTATACGAAAAACTAAAGTTTCCTGTTCCACACAGATTTTCGAAATAGCTCCCTTATCTCTCTACCCCCTCTTTATTTTCTACCAAGGAAATTAAACACCATAAAAATGCTTCTTTAGTCAAGAAAATCCTTTTTCCTTGTAAAATAGACCAATTCGGGGTTGATACACACAATAATTCTGCCTCAGCATTCCTCAAAACACTTCAAACAATTCGCCATTTTGAGTGGAGGAGCACTCTTGGATATAAAACCCATACCGCAGCCCCTGTGCACACAGCAAATTGTCTCTGTGGTTAATTAGTCAAAAGGGCAAGATTAGGCAAGAAAAAGAGATTCATTTACCTGACAGGACATCCACTCTATACTCAGTTTATCACAACAAGAACACAGTTGAACCACAGTGTCAAGGCATGCCCCACCGGTGAGTCTGGGCTGCGTTTCAGAAAAGACATGGAGGTTTGGCTGGGCTTTGTGGATCTGTTCATTCATTTATTTATTCCTTCCTTGCTGTCAGGGACTCTTCCACTCCCTATTCCTTTCAGCACAGGAAAAAAAGCTGGGCAAACAAGCAATAAGAAAAGAGGAGCTGGGAAAGACAGAGGGAAAAAAAGCACTGTGGCAGCAAGACCACGTATTATGTCAGCAGCTCCCCATCTTCTTTTCTCAGTGAAGATGCAGCACCCCTTATTCCCATCCTGGTATCACTCCCAGCTCTCTAGCCTCAACAACTCCAGTCCCTTGAACCTACTGTCATACCAGTCCCTGTCTTTTCAATAGCTTCCTGGTACCCACTTCCATCATTCCACTTCACCAACCTTTCTATCTATCTTCCCCTCTCCGTTCACCAAGGAGTACCACTCCAGAGCCTTTTTCAGCTCTAGTGCCATTTCAGTCTCTTCTATTGCTGTAGGTATCAATGACTTTCAAGAACTTGGCGGGGGGAAGCAATATTAACAGCCTAACAAGTGGGAACGGGGGAAAACGGGAACGAGGAAGACAAAAGGAACAAGTCTTGCTCCAAAAGTTTTGGATCATGAGGCCAGATGTGGTGACACCTACTAAAACAAATACTCAGGACACACATCCCCAAGAACAGGCAAAGTAGCCACCCCCATCAGGTAAGCCTAAAAGCATATCGTGCAGTGAAAAGTGTCACAGAAGTCCAGGCAGCATGTTTCATGCTGAAAACATACTGGAACCATAAAATGACTACTGTCAACAGGTATTTAGCTTTTAATTTAGCACTGTACCTTTTTCCATAAGGATGAGCAAGTGGCTCTTTGCTATTGCAGAAGTACACAAAAAAAAATTTTAGTTGACAGCATCATAACCATACTGTTCAACCTTGCTGTCATAAGTCAAAGGCATTTCCCTGAACAGCCTTCAAGGGGCTGGACAGTTCTTGTTACTTTGAGCTGCTGGATAACTGCACCAAATAGTACTGCGCTGCCTCTGCTCTGGCACAACACGGCTGTGCATTCCAGGCAGCTGGGAAGTGCTGGGCTGAAGGAAGCAGATCATCACTGTGAGCACAGCAAACATTTGGATTTAAGCCAAGCATTTGCAAGAAGACCTGGACACTCCCACCAGCTCAATTCCTGTCATGGCCCTCCGCCCCAACCCTTTTCCCTCCATGCTGCTCCAATACGCAGCTGCCCTTGCTTGCCGTTTATTCAGCAGGCAGCACCCTTCATCTCTAAATGCCTCCCAATAACCCGTAACGCTGGGCAACTGGCACCTCTCGTAAGTTCCCTCTCCTAGTTCAGAAAATTAGGCACTGTTTCAAAGCACTTCCCTTTGAAAAAGTCTTTTAAGTACATACACAGCACTGTACATCTACACTGGAGAACACAAGGTCAATAAAACACACCTCATGCTTGGACAGAGAGATTGACACTGGAGCCCAGAACCAACGTAGTCCACTCCACCCTGCTGGGAGCCCTGCGGAGACCATCAGCTCCTGCAAAACCCAGCTTTGCTCTGTGGTGACACTGTGGCATCACAAACACCAATCTCAAGATCTAACAATTTGATCCTTAAAAATCCTGATCTGAATGGGAAATAAGCTTACACTCTACCCTCTTTCAAGGCAAAAAGATGTCTAATAATGATTAGTACCAGCATCTCCTCGAGCAGTTCGCCTTTGAATTGAAAGTTAGAAATAGGGAAAGAAAAAGAAAATAGCTCTGTATTTATTTTCTTGAGAAAGTTGCTTATATATGAAACTACTGGGATATAATAAAAATTAGTGAACTTTAAGCATACTTTCTCTTACAAGTGGAAAACCAAACAAGCAGCACTTCAAAATGCAAGCTACGTGTCCAGCCCCTTATTTACCTATTCACTATCTGAACTTGACTTTTAGCACAGTTCTGGCTTCTCATCAAACTTATACTACAGTATTATAAACCCGCTTAAACCAGTCTTTCAACAGGAGCAGCGGAGGGAGCTGGGGCTGTTTAGCCTGAAGAAGAGGAGGCTGAGGGGAGACCTCATAACTCTCTACAACTACCTGAAGGGGGGCTGTAGTGAGGTGGGTGCTGGTCTCTTCTGTCGGGTGGCTGGAGATAGGACAAGAGGGAATGGCCTCAGGCTGTGGCAGGGAAGGTTTAGACTGGATATTAGGAACAACTTCTTTACTGAGAGGGTTGTCAGGCATTGGAACAGGCTGCCCAGGGAAATGGTGGAGTCACCATCCCTGGAGGTGTTAAAAAAGCGTGTAGACAAGGCACTTCAGGACGTGGTTTAGTGAGCATGGTTGATGGTTGGACTTGATGATCTTAAAGGTCTTCTCCAACCTAAATGATTCTAAGTTACTCTGAAGTTCCAACCCAGCTAGAAAGCAATAGCTAGGAGAGGATTATTTGTGCTAAAAAGAAGCACTGATGAGAATAATATCATGTGGCATACACTGACAAGGTGAAAGTAGGGTCAGGGACTGGCATGCAGATGGCTGCATGAGGGCTAGCGGACAATCTGAGTTCCGGGACAGTTCTTGGGAGCAGTGAAAGGTGGCAGGACTTTGCATGTAGCTTCGAAACAGTCTGGATATTGCTGAATTTGAGATGGGGTAAGGGGGATATTCATCAGCATATGCAATTTGACCTGGCCACGTGCATGATGGGGGGGGCAGAGATTGAGAAGAGAGGGGGAAGGAGGCCCCAGGTACTACCTTGTCTTGGACAATGGTACAAAGGGATGTGTCCTGTATGTGTAACCGTGAACTACAGTGGGTAAATGCAAATGCAGAAGCCAAAGGACTCCAGAGGAGCTGGCAGGCAGATTCTGGCACTAGTCTATGCATTCTTCATCTAATCTGAAACAGGTGAGTTTAAACCCTCAGGAGTGCTACAGTGCCTTTCTGCTTCTTGCCTGGTAAGGGAAAGAGCAGACAGTGAAATTCTGTGGGAGGAGAAGATTCAGTCCCAGCTTCTGCTGTTGCTGTGATGCAGTCTGAACCGCAGCAGAGAAGCCTTGGCTGTGAAACTCTGTTGTTGTAGGGTTCAGGAAAACAAAAAAAGTTAAGTACAGACTATATACAACTGAGGATCCTGTGCAGGACAAGTGTGAGAGTTTCGGAGCAAGGGACAATTTATAAGACACCTGCTGGTAGGGCTGTCTTGTGGTTAAACTGACAGGAATAGTGATAGCGGAGGTGGCTTCAGCCCTGCTCTGTAGCTATTCTGTGTGCCTGACACGGCTGCAGAGACAGACCTCCCCCCCCCTTCTGCTCTGGGGACAGGCTCCTGCAGTGGAAAAGGAAATGGGGCAGCTAGGCAGTGTTGAAAACATGCTCCCCAACGTCTTTTGGGGCACAGACACCCACGTCTGTGCTGTCAAAAGCTAACATCTGAAATAAAGCTAGCTGGAACAGTTTTCCTGTCCTACATTATCTTTTTGTTGTTATTGTTGATAGATGTGCAATTTAAAAAAAAAATTTCCATGGAAATTCTCAATTTTTCTGTAATGATAATCTAATTAAAATACTTCCTTATAAATTCACTTGGCACTTTATCCTTCCTTGAGACCTTTATGCCATGCAGAAGCAGCAAGACAACAGTTTGGAGCATCCTGATAGCTCCCAGGATCTACTTACAGTGGTATTAAATGTCTGGTATCCCTCAGCTGTGCGTGTACCTATGCTTCTTTATATTTTTTTTAGAATCCTAGAATAATTCAGGTTGGAAGGGCCCACTGGAGATCCTTTAGTTCAAATCACTGCTCAAAGCAGGTCTGATTGGATCAGGGTGCTCAGGGATTTGCCCAGTCTATAAACACCTATAGCATGCTAGAAATATTTTATAGCCATCTCTTATCTATAACAGGCTGTAAATGAGGTCAGAAAAGACTTTTCCAGCCATTCTTTTCTGTAACAAATTGTAGTAGCTACAGTTCTAGGGTTAGGCTTGGGGTTTTGTGGTTAAATTAATTGAGTTGTTTGCCAAAGATGTAAGTTAGGGTGTTCATTACTATAAACAATGAGCTGCATAGTAATTTGTAAAAAAAAAAAAAACAAACAAAAAAAACAAACAAACAAAAAAACAAAAAAACCCAACCCCCCCCCAATTGCTACGTGCCAATTTATTGCGGTTCAAACTTTTTGTACACTGGCTCCTTTTTTTTCTTTTTAATATTTCAAAATATGTCATTCTAATTCTGGTTAGTGAAGCATTCTGATGTTTCACTTCCAACAACTGAGGAGTTTTGGGGGGACAAAACCAAGGCAGAAGAAAAGGAACAGCCATTTGGTTTTTAATTTTTGATGGACAAAATATTTAGTTGTTCAGGACAGGAAAATATCCTGAAATATCAAAAGTGTTCTCAAGGATGAAAAAATTTCTCTACAGCTGCATAAAGGGGAGATTTTTTTCAAAGTGTGGGTCCGTGTGTCTCAAAAGGCTGGTAATATGGTAGCTTATTATGGATTCTGACAACGATTCAGAGACACTTGTGAATGTGTGTGGACACTACGTGCACTGGCACTTGCTCTTGTCTATGGCTGGATATGGGAAGTGGTGGCAAATGGGCATGCTTTCAGGGCTGTACAGTCTTATTAAACAATGTTGATCAGAGGCTTTTTGCTTTCCATCTACTTCATCTATTTGCAATTTTGTTCCTTGATACCTAATTTTATGTGAGGGGTTTTGTTTGTTTTTGTTGTTTCTCTTTGTAGCCTCAACTAGTGGTCCAAGAAGGAGTGTCTCAGGAAGGAAATCCTCAGGGAAGCAGTGACTTGAATTTGAACTCTGCACCAGCCACACAAGGTTTGAAATTAGATAATCATAAATATACTAGACTAAACTGTGCAGCCATGCTCCTGGCAAACCATGCATGTACCCCCAAAGCTCTCTCACTGGCTGCAATCATTCTAGTAAATCCTACAAACAGGAGACTTTGGAAGGCTTCCAGGCACATTACAACAGGAGGGGTAGCACATTCCTTCCATCTAATTCAGTTGTGACTACTTCAGCAGAAGTGGAGGCAGAAAAGAGGGACAAGAAGAGAATCTCTGTCTTTGCCTTTCCAAGAAGTCATGTATCTGAGGTTCTGGTCACTGTCACAGGTATGGCTCAGTGAACTTATCTGGCTGTGTTATGTAGTAAGTGAAAATAGCCTACCATGAATATCTTACCTTTCTTGAAAAAAAAAGTTAATTGAAGATCCCTTAACGTTTGGGACATCCTAGTATTCTGGATTAACTCCAGCCTGCCTCCATGATATCTTGCTCTCTCCTGCCTGGCTTGTACTCTAAGGCAGTGCTCTCTGCGTTAGTGGCTGGCACACTAGGAAAGATGCTAGTGCATCAGCAGCACAGAGAATGATGACACTGGCAAGTTTCTATATAGTTACTGCAAAGTTATCTAAGCTTCTCTGAGATGAGATGCCAGATAACTGTTATCATTGTCGTAGGAACTTACAGATGCACCACCCAGAGCCCCAGCCTCACTACAGCCCTGGGAAAGTGCAAATCCAAGCTGAGCCTATACCATTCAGGGCTGTTTCTGAGGTCGATGCCAGGAAAACTTGTGTGCAGCTGAGTCCTGCCTTCAGTGAGCATCATAGGAAGCTATTAATTAACTGTTTTCCCTTGAGTGGGAGAGGGAAGGGGCCAGCAACCTAGGAGAGGCAGATGTTGCCGTGGTTCGCCATGCGGTCAGCACAGCTGCTCCCTCATCCCGCTGCCGTTAGCGCTCTCGAGCGTGGCGTGCAAAGCGAGCTAACTGACACTGCGCAGCCAAACCCAGCCTCAGGTTCTTAGAAGGTCCCTGGAAATGCCACATGATAAAATGCCGGGGTAGGTAACCTCAGTTGCTTGATTCAGTTTCCTCTGGGGCTCCTGCTCCCGTATCACTTCCTGCCACCGAGCTGTGTGATGACATCAGCAGAGCCGCAGGCTCACGGATGATGAGCTCACCTCCGGCCCAGTTGCTGCCCTTCTGTAGTACTCTTGAGCATCGCCCAAAACCACAGCCAATGTGGGTACTTTCTTCTTCCTTTCAGTTTGAGTGGGACTGAAGGCAGTGACATGAGGAATACGTTTCCCTCCTGTTGCAATGAGGTAGAACCAGATGCGACAGGACAAGCGGATGCTGCGGTCGGTGGGAGACAGCAGTGCAGCGCACGATACTGCAGCACAAACCGCTCTGTGTCCGCGCGCTTAGCGCCAGGGATGGAGAGGGGAGTTTTACTGTCGGGGAAGGTGTGCACTTCTGCATCAGAAAAAACAGCCAGCTGAAAATTGGTGGGGATAAGCACGTACAGTGTGAAACCTGGCAATCCTCTGGAAAATTTCATAACAGTTGTTATTCGCCCAGGAGCTTGAGATGGAGTGGTGATCCTGTCTTAGAAACTTCTGACTAAAAAGGAAAAGAGGAGACTTACTATTCTGACTTACTGAAAACTATAGATCCTGTGGCTTGTTTGCAAGCAAGGTGCGGCTGTAGCAGCTTTCAGACAGGTAGCTTCTGGATGAACCCATTCTAGGGGTCTGGGTTTAACTTGGCTATTATACACCTGCACGCTTTTGTGCTACTTGTGCAGGAGGCTACTGCTCTGAGATTTGCTAGCAGGAGTCTGCAATCACATAATCATCTTCTGCTATAGGCACAGCCAGAGATTTGGTCATTGTGAGGTTCGCTGGTTTGCTTTTTCCTTTCAGGTGAGGATTTTTGAGCTGCTGTGCTAGAGGAGGGCATGGCAGGATACATGTGCTTGCTCATCCTGCAGGTTGTACACTCTACAACTTTGAGTGGGAAAGAGATCTGCCCCGGGCTTCATGTCTGTGACATTAAGGAAGAATTGCTGAAATAAACAATGACTGACTCCCTGCTTTTCAGTCAGGCTGTCATGGGGAGAATCAAGAAATAGGAAGAGCCAAACTAGAAATATGCAAGACTTGCAGGCCTGCCATGGGGCAGAGAGCTGCTTTAAAGCTAGCTGATGTTTTTCCATGCCCTTTGTAGCTGGGGATCCAGCTCTGGTTTTCCCAAGGCACTGGTTATGGATGACTCTAGGTTATCCAGGAGCAGGCAGGGGTTTGTTAATGGTTCAGGCTTTATTGTGTTGCTACCTGCACCTGCTGCCAATCACAGCTTAGTTGCTAAAGTTTTCTGTTTGTCTGAGCCAAGAAGCATTTGTCTTCTCTTCCATGACTACCACTACCGAATGATTGATAAAGCTGATTTCAAAGCCTCCTAAGCCCCCAAAGCAGCCTTGGTTTGTTTCAGTAGCCTTGCTTGGCTAATGAAGTATAGGTGTGAGAAGGAAAGAGTTTGCTTTATGGCAAAATTTCCAAGACCCTGTCCAAAGCCAGAAGCAGCCTTGGAATCTTGCTCCTTTTTGTCTGTCTTTCCTTCCCTGAGTTGTTCTGAGTACATTGAGAGACAGAGCAGCTGCAAACTCCTTTGTCTCACTTTGCTCTCTCTGCTGCCCCAACAGTCACCTCAGCTTTCCCGAAACCAAGGGGTTAGCTGCAAATCAGAGCAAGCCTGCGTAGCCAGAAACATCCCCCACTCTGAGACAATTTTCAAACCTTCTGTGCATCTACTTTCCTGATGTTTATGACATTGGGTAAGGCACTTCTGGTACTTTGTGTCCATGAGGATCCAGGGTGGCAGTTGGAAATATGTAACTACTCGCAGCAGAGGCTATCACGTGTGTTTGCATAGCAGAAGCCTGAAAATTTCACGCAGACTGTAACTTTTGGGCTCTCAATAGCCTCCTGCTGAGGCCTGCTGCCAGGGAAGCAGTTTGTGTCAGGCTTTAGCCGGAGCTGGTACAAGAGCAATGGGAATGTTTTTGTGAAGGCGTTTGGTTGTTTGGGAATGGATCCTTTTAACCTCGCGCTGACTCTAAATGGGGCATTTGGGCAGCTAGGCTGCTGGAACCAGAGCTCTAACCCTCTTTCTCCCATGATCTTTCCCTTTAGGCATCACTGGAAAAGATGGTTCCAGGCCCGGCAAAACTACTGGTCTTAGGAGATCTCTGAGTAACATCCCTGCCACAACTCAGTAGTATGCCACCTGTTCATGTCTTGCTGAAGCCAGAGGACTGGAAAGCAAACAAGATTTTTAATGTCATATTTCAAATTCTTTCTTTGTGATCATTTTGGCCAAGCTTTCTCTCCTGTTGTCTGCTGGCTTACTCCAAACATCCAAACAGGGACTTAGGGGAAGAAATGGCAAATGCATTGTCAGGGAGATGCCTTTCACAGTTTGTAGTATATCTTTTGTGAGGATATTAATCTTTCTTAAAAATACTTGGATAACGCGGTGCCTCGCCCTGCCGTGGACAGCAATAGTTCAACAGAAAGATAGTGTTGACTCAGTAATGCAGATACAGTAAAGGAAACCTATTTACACAGCTAATTGCTGAACTTAGATATCTTACCACCTCTGGTAGATTGATGGAGCAGTCCCAAGAGTTAAGTTCTGCTCAGTTGCCCATAGGGATTGCACCTGACAGACAGTCTTTGGGTCCTTTCTTTATCAGAAAGAAAAACTTTCATGGCATTTCCAGCTTACCTAATGCTGTTGCTCCAGTAGTCAGTAACTTGGATGCTTTAGAGGGAAGTTTGCACCCTGATGTCTTGGGGATTGATTCTGAAATTTTTATCCTATCATTATCAGCTCAGGGCCATCTCCTATAACAAGCTTTTGGCCTGGTGGCACTCCCCCTGAATTTGATAGCAACTCTGAGTGCACAGTGTTTACAAGCTTAGTCACAGCCACTGGATTTCATCACTTCAAAGGAGTGTCTGTAAAGAACCAGTTACACACGGGTTGCTTCCTTGCAGAGCCTCAGGATTCAATTTAAATTAGTTGTATCTTCAGTCCATAATGTGCCCATGTGGGGTCCTCTAGTGTTGCAGCTATGCAAATTGAAGCTTGCTGATACAGTTTAGTTTTGGGAGACAGCAGTAGCCAGTTGGTCTGAGATTGTTGCCAGCTGCCGAGTTTCACATTGTGTGCAGATTTGTGCTTTCAGTGTCAGAGCTGATCTTGCTGAATTCTGAGGAATTTAGGGCATTTCCAATATCCAGTTGCAAACAGTGAAATCCCATTGGGATTTTCCATCTTGTGGATGCTCTGCCTGCCTATTAAAGTGGGTATTTCAATTATCTTTGACAAGATGTAAAATTAGCTAGCTTTACAGTGTTAAATGATTAAACAGAACATAATTGACTTTAAATTTATGGCAGTGCGTAGCAGAAACCCATGAAATGGCAGTATATATTGAGCTCATTTATTATCCTTTCATCAGAGGTCTGTTCCCTTAGCAGGTATTTATTTAATCCAAGAAAATGTATGCAGAATTAAGAGGAAGGGCTGACAGGAGAGAGATAATAGGAAAAAAAAAAAAAAAAAGTCTTTTCCTTCTAGGTCATTTTGTCCAGTCTGCCCAGTTTAGTAGTGATCAGAGTCCTGATCCTGTTAATTCTGTGTGTTGTCTGGTTTGCCCTAACAGTAGGTTCTTGTGTATGGAGTTTGGTGATGCAGTTTTCTGCTGAGACCACAGATAACCTTTGTGTTTCCCCTACCACATAGCAGAGAAAGCAAGGATTAAATGGATTAGATCACAGGGACTGACCTAAATCTTATGGTGTCGGGGGAGGCACGCTGCCAGGTATGGGAAGAGTTTGACCCTCTTCTGCTGTGTGGATAAACCCAGGTGGGACATCATGCATGCAAATCTGTAAATGTTGATGCTTAATGAGAAGATCCAACTGGTGTTCCTCTGAATTCAGGTTAGGGAGCTGCTCTTCTTCAGTGGACACACAAGTTCAGCTGTAGCCCATGTCTGCATTCCAGCGGTAGACTCTGGAGTAGAAAACTACTCCAGCGGTAGACCAAGGTATTTTACCAACTTTACCTGATTTTCAGGTTATTTGGCAGGTTTAGTACTCTGCTTGCAAGGCTGTACTGCCTGTTTAATTAACCCCTATCACCCGAGAGTAGTAGCTGTTACAATGTGAGACTGGAACTTCAGCTTCTTCTAAATGGATTAGGGATTGCATGTGTAAGAGACTCAGGGTTTTCTTATGACATCAGTCAGACCTTTCTCAGCTGGTGGCATGGAGTAGGGATGGAAGCTGCCTCAGCTAGATAGTAAAAACATTTGCTTTAGGTCAGCAGTATTCCTCTGGGACATGCATACAAAGTACCTCTCCTCCCCTCTCCCCCCCGCAAATCTAGTCTTTGCTACCTCTTAATACTCTGTTGGGAAGCCACAGCAGAAAACATGTCTCCATAAAAATGTAAGTGCTTGAGGAGAACGAGCAGAATTCCACACTGTTAGGACCTACTGTGTGTGCAGTTGCAAACCCAATCCATAGCTTCAGCCTCCATTTTTATGCAGAGACTTGGAATCAAAGTCAATGCCTGCTAAAGGTGGGCAGAATTTCAGCCATCTTCAGCAAGCCAGGATCTCATGCTGGATTACTTGGATTTTATATAGTTAGTTACCTTCTCTGTGTAGCCAAATCCTACCTCTAAGCAAATGCACTGTAAGTGTTTTTAAGCTCAGACAGTTTTGGTCTGACTCAGTCAAAAATAAGAGGTCATTACAGTCAGATCAAAACATGGGAGATGAAGGAGGTTTGTTATCTAGCAAAGTTTGGAAGATTCTCATGGTTTTGGTGAAGGCATAAAGAGTGTTGGCAACTTTCAAATTAGCCTTGGAGTTTGTTTTTAATAAAGGTATAAAACGTAGCACCTCAGGCTTCTGCTTTGCCTCCTCCATGTGCAACTTCTTCAGCACACATGCGTATCGCCAGACAAGGTGAGTTTCTTTTTATCTGGAGTTTTGGGGATTATAAAACAAGATTTGGTCATTCAGGAGCACCCACAGATCTATGTGAAAACAAGGAATAATGAGCATGAGGAATCACACATGGAGGAAAACAGCCCTTAAACCCAAATGTTGGCACCTAATTCCATCCTCTTGTGTATCTTTTAGTACCTTATAACTGGCTTGACTGGAACACAAGCCAATTCTGCTTCATATGTACATCCAGAAGTCTCCACAGCTGAGTCTGTTTATGCTCCACATTGTTCTGTGTGCTGTACAACTATTTAGCTTTTCATACAGTTAGTTCTGTTCCTGTGCATAGCCTCTTCAGTTAATCCGACAGCTTTCCTAACTAGTCCCAAATCTGGGGTCTGTGGGCCAGAAGATGAGACAGAAAGCAAATCTGAAATACACCAATATTACCATGGAGCTACCTATGCTGCTGCACACAATGTTCACCCCAGTGTGAGCAGGCTATGGTGGATGGAGCTGCAGGCGAGCTGATGAACCCCTTGTTTGTCCAGGAATTCAGCTGGTTAAAGGATAATACGGCAAATGGACGAGTTGGAATTTGTCTTTCTGCACTCTGGATGCCCAAGATCTGCTTAGGCTGGAAGCTCCTGCCTTCCTAACTTCTCCACCAAGCCTTCATGAAGAAGTCCGAGTTTCCATGCTGTAGAGCACTAAACCTTGATGCCTGCAGAGCTTGTCCCTCCAAGTTTTTCACACTCACTTCAGTCTTTGAAAGAGCAGGGGAATTCACTGCATACATATTGCCAACAGGTACTGAGGATACCCTCCAGAGTTTTCTGTGGAAAATGCAAACGATGGGGCGGTAAAAAGACAATCACACTAGATTTCATGTAAATAGTTTAATTATATTTCAATGCTTAAAACACAGAAACACTTGAATTAAATTACATCATAATGCTTCTGCTAAATTGTACATATACTTCCAAGAACTGTGAGAGGAGGTGCTACTGAACTAAAAGAATACTCCAGTACGAGCCCAGCAAATACCCATAATATTCTTTTAGTCTTATTACCTGTACTTCTTTAATCTAAGGGCAGTCATCACAGGACAAAGCCTACCATTACAGGAAGAATGGTTAAAGAGAATTCCTCTGTAGGTGTGTTTGTTAGACAAGATGTATCTCAGTATTAACGTGCAACAGGGTGCATGTTTTAGCACCTGAGCTGCACTGCTTGGCAGCTGCCTGCGGAGCACATGGAGTTGGGTAAAGAGCACAAAGTAGGCTGTTGGTTTGAGGAAACAGCTCAGCTTACACTTGCCTTTTATTGAGTTTAAACCAACAAATGACGTTCCAATCCTAAGAGTTCTAGGGGAAATGTTACAATTTAGGACAGCCCCGCAGCCCTGCTGCCTCTTGCATCCCTGTTGTGCTGCAGAGCATGGGAGTGTGACAGGTAGCGACACACCAGCTGCTGAAGGGAGAAGTCTGATGTCTGTGGCTGGCCACCCTCAGTGAGTGCTTGGAGGAGATGGTAAGTGTGCACTTGTGTGTGGTGATTTATTTGCTTCTCAGCTGGTCACATTGGCATAACCTCTGGGAAGACCCACAGATAGTGGCCAAATTCTAAGGACCTAAGCTAGATTACACGGAGTATTTGTACCCACGTACCTTCCTTCCAACAGTATCCCTGGAGTGCAAACACCAGCAGCCTGGGAGTGCCTCCTACCAGATCTCCTGGGTATGGAGGAGGGACTGTTTTCCGCAGGTGATGACACTCCTAGCCCTAATACACTCCCAGAACTCCCTGGTTTTAAAAAGAGAGACACTGAAAAATTAAAGCAACTTAGCTCTGTAAAACTGCCATGAAGGAAGCCGTGCCAGTGAAGGAGGGTGGGCTGGTAAGCAACTGTGCACTGCAGGGGTCAGTGGCACATGCCCAGGAAAGAGTCTGCATTTAATAAACAGAGGAAAAAAACCAAAATCACAGTGGGGAAGAAAAAAAAAAATATTCGGGAGAACAAAAACTAACTGGCAGGTCCAAACTTGCAACAAAGCACATAATACCTGAATTGCCATTCAGTGAAAGATCACCTTGCATAAAGCCTACCTTTAGATCTGCATTCAAATTTTTGCTTGCTCTGATTCCCTTTTGACTGGTGCTGTGGATGCAATATGATCTGACTAACAAATGCACGTACTGCAGAAAAAATCAGGAGGTGATCAGCTTGTGGCTGGGTACTGATGCTTGCATTGCAGGCTCTGCTGCTGGCCTCGGCTGCTGTGCTGGCCTGCAGCACTCAGGGCTGGTGGCCACCAAAAGGCTCTGCGGAGGACAGCCCCCATGCCACACTGCAGCGTGCCAAGGTGGCCAGAGACCCCTTCACGCTCTCTCCCTCCTGCAGCCCTGAAGGACGCACAGGCAGAGGGATGCTTCAGGGTTACAGGGAAACTCCTGGCTTACCTGTCTAGTCCCACCTTCTGCATTAGCAGGTAACATGAGCAGAGGCTAACACAAAGCTCCGTGTTTCCTTCGGCAGGAAGAAGAGAAGGCTCTGACTGCAGGTCCTGGCAGGTAAGGCAGTACGAACCAGCTGTTCAGTCACCTCTGGGGGCAGACATGGGGCTGTTGTAATATTGAGCCAGTACATGTTTTTCCTTATTTAAAAGCAAATATTTCAAGGCTTGATCGTTTTTTCTAGATAACACTCTGCACTGTAGAAACTTCCCTGAGCCAAAGCAAGAGGGCGACACATGGTACCAGAACCCCAGTTCTGCTGGACTCCTCCCTGTGGCCCAAGCACCATTATCCCTAGCTCAGCGGCAGGGAGTCACATAGCCAGACATTGACACCCCCTGCCTCTAGCTGTGTGAATTCCCCTCTGTCTATACAGCAGTACTAATTTGGGATATTCAGCCACTTCCTCAGTTAAGATGTAATCAGCCAAATGTTCACGATTTCACTTTTTAAAGCTAGTGAATTCCCCATGCTTCAACATCACCCCGGGCACACGTTTATCAGCAGCCCACATGCCACAAGGGGGATAAACCCATAGTATGTGTTCTCCCTGGCGTGCCCCAGATTACCGCTCAGCTAGAGGAGTCAGCTCTCCTTGCTCAAAGGGGCTTTGCCACCATTCACCCCTCCCGGATCTGCCAAAGTCTGTGGTCGCTGTAGGGAGAGGCTCATTCATCGCTTTCCGTGGGGTCTGGTGGCACAAAGCCAATGGGGAAGCTCTCTGAAACATGCATCTCTCCTCCTTCCCTGACCCAGAGAGCATGTACATGTGCTCTGACCAGTTAATCTACAACAAAGCAGGCACTGTTCCTAAGCACGCAGCTTGGTAGATGGTATCAGTCAGCACCAGCCCAGAAACTGGAGCTCAGGACCTTTTAGTGGTAACAGACGCACCAAAAAATCACCACTGCCATCACAAAGGGTTTGCTTCCCAAAGTGACGAGAGTTCCCAGTGCTTGTGCCCATTTGTAACACAAACCAACGGGGTGACCAGCTGGGCTCAGTGGATCGGCCATGCTTGCGGGAAGTCACTGGTTTGTTGGCTTCATCCTCCCCAGTCTCAGCATGATCCCAGAGCAGGGGCAGGTATTGTTCATGCATTGATGGCATTGGCAACGTCTGTGAACACAAGACGGCTGGGTCTCTGGAGGGCTCCTTGACTTGTCAGCAGAATCTGCATTGAAGCAGTGAAAGATGAGACCCAGCAAGTCTGCCTTTGCTCAGGTGTGTGTGCTTGGGCACAGACTGCACAGTATTGTAACTAGATTCCACCTCTCATTAAAGGGAGGCTGGCTGACTAACTTGGCATAAACAAGGCTGTGACAGAAAAATACAACAAGCCAGAGAGCAAGTCAGCACATCCGTGCCAGTTTAAAATCCCCACATCATTGGATTACTGGGTCTTACTATTTATATATACAAGGCAGCATGGAAAGACTTGAAACATCGAGAAGGCCTGGAAACATGCCATAGACTGAACTTTGGCTGTTGTTTTAGACTCTCCCTCTCTATGTTAAGGCTTTAAACTTGTGTACTTTCCAAGCAGAGGTATCTATGTATTAGCAAGCTCTGGAGGGATCTGAAATATCCTGCTGGCCAGTCCCTATATAGGAAGGATCTACTTTTACTGTGCTAAGTTTAACTCTGGCCTTGTCACTTCCCCGCTTTATTACCTGAAGGGAAGTCCTCTATGTGCACTAATAGAGGGATGTGATGTTTTCCCAGCATGTGCTATGCAGAGGACAAGATCCTTTACTTTTATACAACAGTATTTCTTGCTTTCCCAAACCAGTGTATGAAGTATGTTGATTATCTTTCATATTCCGACACACACATCTCATTTGTGCTCTTTAGCAGGTTGGGAAGCATGTCTCTGTGTAAATATTTTGTAATTACAGTTGTATTTATTATCTCCTCTTTCCCTTTCTGCCCACATCAAGCTTGCTACAGATTATCTGAAGGTGTAAAGTAGGTGGAAACCAAGAATTCTTTGGGAGAACTCCTGCTCCTGGAACTGGAAAAGCAAGGGAAGACACGGGCAACACAGAGCAGCTGGAGAGGAATTCAAGAAAGGAGAGATGTCTACTCTAAGGGGAGGCCGCATCACTGGCTAAGAGACATACCTGTTCCAACCATCCCTGCCGGCTCTGTCTTTCAGAAAGGCTTTTTGTGTGGTGGTGGTGACAAAGGAAACAGAAAACACTGTGAAGCTGGCTGCAAACGATGGTGAGAAGCCCTTCTTCCCTATTTCTCCTACCTCTTGGTACTTTGGGGAAGGAGATAGATAGCCTCTTGTCAAAGACCCATCTGGACTATTAACCAAAAACAACTGGCCAAGCTATCAAGCTCTCTCCTAACTCACAAATGTAGTAAGTCAGTGGTCTCTGAGGACCTTATAATTTCTCAGCATGCTGCATGCCTTTGAACGCTCAGAAGTGGTCAAAGCAAAGCTTTCTTCCCCTCTCCCCAAATTCAAATAGAGAACTCTCCTCCTTTTTCTCTTTCTGAGCCGTGCCTGCTCTGTGCCCAGCAAGGTTGGCCTGGAGGTGCTGACAAGACCAGATGTGCGATGCCACAACAATGTGCAGGGTTTCTGCCCATGTTCTTCAGGGCTTGCAGCACAGTTAACTGTTATGATTACTGGCTTTCCCTCAGCAAGACCTTGTTCCACACTTGCATCCTTAGGCAATGCAGGGATACCTTAAAACTGGGTGGAAATTATTTGCTTTTCAGGCCCAGGGCAAACGAGCCTCAGTGCTTTGCGGGCATTGAAGCCTTGTCTCCCAGAAAATGTCATTCATCCTGCTGCTCCCTTTTTGTGCCCTGGGTGGTAAACTGTAGTAAACTCATCCTTAATTACTGAAGTTGCCCTCTTCTCTCTCCTAGTTGAGTAGAGCCAACACTGCACCTCCCCAGGCTCTTTGTCCTAGTTGCCTGACTCTTCAGTCCATCCTAAGCACTCGAAAATGCTCAAGCCCCCTATCGGGCTGGCAGCAATGGGGGAAGTTCTCCTGAGGTCTTACATGGTTTCCTTACCCTACAGCCCTACAAAAACTCTTTGACTCCGTAACAAAATCAGTGCAGGTACCAGTGGTTGTAATAACAGACTCGCTGGCCCCTGCTGCCTACCTTGCTCTGCGATGCCTGGGAAGATGCTGCATCTCGCCCGTGTTCCAGCAGCTCCTGCTCCAGCTCATCCTGTTCCTCGGTGGGATCAAAG
Organism: Aviceda cuculoides; assembly: GCA_035590195.1. Lineage (NCBI taxonomy): Eukaryota > Metazoa > Chordata > Aves > Accipitriformes > Accipitridae > Aviceda > Aviceda cuculoides. The sequence goes on along the minus strand of JAVJGG010000037.1, from coordinate 5,437,890 downwards.
TTGTACATGGGCATGAGCTGGTGCCGTAGCTTCTCCAACCTGCCCATGGGAGGGAAGGGAAAGGGTTAGCTGAGAAGGACAGATGCTCAGGCTGCCTTCCCCACCCCACTGCTGAATATTTCTGCAGGCTGTTTGTCCTGCTGCACAGGGATCCTGCTCTTGTTGCTCCTACTGGATAAGGGTCATGTCCTGTCCTGCAGGGATTGAGGGTAAGAACCTAGTACACACAGCTGTCAGGAGTGGAAGATACTTAAGAGTGCAGTTACAGGGATTAATTGCCATCACTAATCTATGTTGGCAGGCATTACGCACAGAGGAATCAGATAGGGATTTAAGTTCCTGCAGACCTTAAAAGATCAAGCTTTATGTGGTGGGACAAAAGAGATGGTGAAACATGCTGGCTAGGCGCTTTTCCCCTGTCCCTCTGCCCACAACAGCCAGTCCTGCCATGTCATGCTATGTCTGCCAGCAGAAGTCCGCTTTTAGCTCTAGTAGCCTAGAAGTAGTACTTTAAGGGTTGAAGTACATAAAAATAAATAGAAAAATAATAAACAATAAATAGAAAATAGGAAAGAGAGAGATTCTCACAGGATGCTGATGCCTGTGGACAGACTGTTCTTATACTTGTATCGTTGCTCTAAGTGACAGAGCTATGACATATTACCCCAAGGGGTCTCCCTAAATACTGGGCACCTCAGAGATGGAGGATGGATGGGTGGGCACCCATCAGAAAACAGTGAGCCTTGCCTTAGGCTGTAGCTGAGTTTTGGGGGGTGGAAGAGGGATACACACAAGCAGTTACTGGCAGTGTCACCACAAATATCTATTTTGGCAAGTGTTAGGATGATGCATTCACCCCCTGCTTCTATATGGGTTTGCCAACACAACCATTATCTCCAGCAGCACAATGTTCACAGGCCAAGCATTAGCTGCTCCTGTGGCAGTACCCAGATCTGGGCTTCAGGGTCTGGTTTGGAAATTTTACAGTGGGCAGCAGCACTTTTTGAAAGTCCATGGCCAGGCCAGGCCTGCCACAAGGAATCAGGCAGGGAGGGGGCACCACATCTAATGGAACTTCACCAGTGTCTCTGCTGTCAGAGATGGAACAGTCGAGATGTGTGTCTCCCTGCATGCTCTCCTCTCAATTTTCAGCCAGGAGCTTAACAAGGAAATCAAGACAGTAAGTCTTGGGCTAGAAAGCTGCATATCTGCGCTACGCTGCTGCCAGTTGCTGTGACTGCAGCTAAAGAGGCTGTCAGCCCTGCAAAGCCAGCGTCATTGGCCCGGGTTGTTGGAAAACATAGGGATCTGGGAATGGCTGAAATGTGAGATCCACACCTCTCATGACAGAGTTCCCAGCTTCTTTATACACTCATAACACTTTCCTCTGTTTTAGTGCATCTCATAGACAAAGCATGAAGAGTTTGCGGGATCCCTAACCTCCTCCTGCTCAACCACGTTTTCCTTGCCAAAGCTGCGGAGGACTCTCTGAAGCTCTGGTGTTAGAAGGTGGGCCAGTACCAGGAGTGCAGTGTCCCTGCCCCTGCCTCATTCACACGCAGCTGATTCCCCGTAGGCTTGTTCTCAGGCAGCCATCCCTTACATTCTCCCCATGTCCCTGTCTCCTTCCAAGCTCTCTCTGGATTTTGAAGCACTGAGTTCCCTTCAGCCCACAACAGATGTTACTTACCTCTTCCTCTTCCTGATATACAGAACCTGAAGGAGAAAGAAAACCATCATTACAACAGTCCCAGTAGGATGGGAAACAGCCGGGAAGAGAAATTTTGGGCACAGAGCCCACAGAAAGGAGGTGTAGCAAGTCTGGTGTCACTGTGCACCAAAGCAGGGGGAAGGGAGAAGTGACAACCGAGAATGAAATTTCATATGCATCAGTGTAAGCTCGGCAGCATATCATGTCTGACACTAAGTGCTCAAGTGGCCTGTTATTAGGTGTGTTAGTAGTAGTAAGAGTATTAGGTGTATTACTATTAGGTGTAGCTCAGCACATTTCTGGTGGCTGCAGGACATACGCTGCAATTTAAGAGTGGATGAAAAACCTTCCCTTTGTGGTTTTCATCTGTAGACTTCCTACAGCATAGAAGTGCTGTTACCCCCTCCCCATTATAAAGGGAAGAAGCAAAGAGGGCATGCTCTGTGACTTGCCTCGTGTCAGCCTGTAAGAGTGGCTGCGCTGGGAAGAAAGTGAGGCTTGTGGCCTCCAGAGCCTTTTTCTGAGAACTACGAATGCTGGATGTTGCTCTTGGGAACTTATGACCGTTTCCAGGATAATGTTTCCAGGTTCTCCTAGGGGCTTTTGGAAAAACTCCTCCTTGGGCCTGCAATGAAATTTTGCAGTAGTCCCTTTCTGTAGGCTCCTCTGATGGTTGTATTAGTGAAGCTCTTCCTCATATGAGGAATGGGAGCTTGCCGCTACCTTCTGTTCTCTGTTGGCAGGTAAACAATCTGGTTATATATCAAAAGAAGAACTACAACACTTGCATTGCCCATGTCAGGCCCAGAACTATAGTTTCTGAAAGCTTCTGCCTACAGCATTAATGGCAAGGTTAGTTACACAGCAAATCCTCAAGGACTTTGGTGATACCCAGCAAGTAGACCCTCGGAAATGCAGTCCAGAATGAGTCTAGGTAAAATGGATTCAGGCCGCTTTAATTCAAAAAGGCATGTCCACGGGGGAGATTAATGTGGTTTCAACAGTCTGGTTTAAAAGTTAATTTGGATGAACTTTCTTGCGGCGCCTGTGTTGACAAGGTTTAAATCAATGCAGCTGTTCCAGTTAGCAAGTCAGAACAGAATCTGCTTTGTGTTCTTTTAACTGAACCTCCTATTGCTGTTAAAATAAATACTGATACTACATATGGCTTCCTCTAAGCTTGCTGAGCATCCCATTCAGACTAGATCTCAGGGAGACTGCAGAAATATTGGAGCACTGGATAAAGGCCTTAAAAAGAAAGGGATATGAGGAACTATCAGTTGCCAGCAGTTCTAGGTGAGCTTTAGTAGAAAGCAAATAAATTATTCAACCCAAATCAGTCCTAGAGCCCCTTTGCCACCCTCCACCCTCAACAGACAGAGAAATATTTAGCAGGGGCCTCTTACCATAGCTACAGCCAACCCGATCACAGTAATGATCCCAAAGGACAGCAGCATTGTGCTCATGCCAGGTCCGGTGTTGGCCACATCTGGGATTTTGGTGCTGTTGAAACTGGTAGTCTCAGGGCTTACGGTAGCTGTTTCTGGTACAGTCACATCCAGAGTTGTCCCTGGGTCTGGCTTGGCCGTGGTGGTGGTGCTGTGATACAAGTCATGCACAGAGGGTGAGCTGTAACTCATCCTGCCAGCTCTTGGTAGCTCCTTTTACCAAGCTGTTGTCCTCACCCATCAGCTACAGAAGCAGAGAGTTGCCCTTTGTATCGAAGACCCTCATGTGAGACCTGTCCTGTAGCATCATTGCTGATGGTTTTTCTTCATAGGAACCACAGTGTTTTCTGCCTACGAAAGAATGAGAACAAATGAACAGTGCAGACCTCTTAGAGACAGGCACAACCTTTTCCAAAGTTTCCCAATTCACTAGTACAATTTTTGAGAGCAGCTCACAGATGCCCACTCACAGTACCCACTCATGGGGTACTCCATAATGTGGTTTAGCAGGCATGGATGATGGTTGGACTCGATGATCTTGAAGGTCTTTTCCAACCTAAATGATTCTATGAAAATAGGAAAAAGATTTTGCAGGGGTACTGAGGGCCCCTGAAGTCATGCCTGATTCACTTGCAGTCAGCGATACCCTCTCCCCTCGCTGCTTCAGCTCTGCCTCCTTGCAGGCACTTGGCAGATCTATGTGAGGACAACCTCAGGACCCCTGTCTTTGGTCTGCTCCAGGCTGAGCCAGGTGGCCTTTATCCACCCTGGGAGATGATACAGCATTTTCCTGCTTCTGTCTCTTGCTTTTAATTTTTGGAAAGTTACATGGATTCCCTTAAGTTTATCAGTGGGAACACATCCAATAAAAACGGCACTCAGCTGTGAGGCATCCATATCTTGGGATCCTTTTTACTGAATCCAAAGCAGGACTTCCCTGTTGTGGTAGTCACTGGTGACGGCTAAATCACTGCAGTATCCATCACCCCACTGTCCCTCATCCCATGTGCTCTGGAAAGGCAGCTTCCTTAAAGCAGTGGCACCAGTTACTCCAGTCCCCCATCTGCTACTAAAGACGGTGAGTATTTCTCAAGTCCCCCATGAAAGCACCCACACGAGCTTAGTCATGCACTGCTAATTATCAGTATTAATTTTAAAATGAGTCCAATTTTGGATTGGAGTTGTGAAATTTGATAGATCTATTCATGCTGAAAACATGAAAGGCTTTAATTGCTTCATGCTTCTATTGTGCAAATGATCAGGAGTTGCAAAACACCATGGGATGATCCTATGGGAAGTATTTGCACAGCTTTGTTTATAAAAGCACTGTATATGACATTAGTTCAGCAATTGCTTCCGTGAAAACGCAGCTACCTCTGGACCAGAGCAGTGCTGACCCCGAGAGCTACTGTAGCAGTCCTCTGATAATTTCTCTGCAGTTTAGCAGACATTACATCTCTGGACTGGAATGCAGCTGGGACATAGGGGTTAATGAGCTCTGAATAGAAAAAGATGTGCCTGCAAAGAGAAATGAGCCATTGTTCTGCTCCACTCTGTTCTATTCTAGGCAAGGTTATTGCGCAGTTCCCATTACTGTGACGCCTTACTGCTGTCCATAGCTGCATTAAGCAGCGTGATTAACATCCGTCACCAACAACTGAAGCAGAGAAATCACACCAGGCAAACAGCGCCAGGCCGCCCTGTGGTCAGCCAGCAGCCCAAGTAGCCACCTCAACTTGCACAGCACTTGTCCTCCATCTCCCTGAGCAGGAAAATCTCTCACCACACACGCGGGATCTGTCTCACAGCTCCCGGTGAACGTTGTGAAGCAGGAGTTGCTGGGGGATTTCAAAGTGCCTGGGAGACTGTGGGAGCCGTCAAACTCCCATGAGTTTCTAGAGGAATGTGAAGAGAGCAGTTCTGGCCTGGTCCCACCTAACGTGGTGCTGAGACACGAGTTCATCGCAGCTGAAAGGGACCATGTCCTTCACTGACCACCAAACCACGCACGCCTAGTTTAAACCATGTGGCACCTGGATTTCCCCAGCCATTACTGACCACGGTGGAGCTCAGGTGTAGTGGACGCTCAGGCACAAAGATGGCAAATTTGAAACCTGAGTGCCACAACAGCAGCAGCAGCTGCAGCCCGGCAGGGAAAGGGAAGGAATTGTTGAGCAGGTATTGGGCAGACCGAGCAGCTCCTCAGAGAGAATCATTGATTTGTGCTATTCAGGGAAACTCTCCATGACGATAATTCACATTTTAAAAAAAGCCACCACCAAGGAAACAAAAAGTGGAAAAAGAGCCTAAGTGAAAGGAGTGAAGCAGGCCCAAGGGCTTTCCAAAGTATGGCTCTAGATCTCGAACAGCTCCTTCATTTTGGAAACAAAATGGCTTAGGCCTTCATCTCAGTGCAGTGTCAGTTTTGGAAAACCACTGGAACTTGGATGTTGAAGCTGATACCAAGCCTTTGGGTAAGAAAGACCCCTTTTGTATGGACCACACACTGTGCTGCTGTGCATTGCTCCTCTGAATAAAGTTAGGCTAGGTTAAAATTAGCCAGCTGAAATTCTGGTCAAGTGGGAATGGTGGCTCTTGTTCATGCTCTTGGGGTCCTGTCCACGCTGAAGGATTCCCAAGCCTAGAGACCTAGCTCTAAAAGCGGTCCTGTATGACAGGTTTCTGACACGGCTTAGACAACTAGTTCCAGGTCCAGATGAGGGCATTTCTGTTCCCAAGCCCCTTCTGGTCCAGGTTGCAGGGGGCCAAATGGGGGGGCTCAGTGCAAGTATGGCCCAGGGCCCATGGCTTACAACGGTAGAGCTGGGGGTGGATGATCTTTCCCACCACCTTCCTTCCCCAGTTGTCATCCTGGTGCTGGGAATCTGATCTGCAGGCTGGGCCCACTCCAAGTCTCTGATGGCCGCTCTATGGCCAGGGACAGCCACGACCTATTGCTGGCAGGTTTCAGCGTAGTCCATACACAAATAGAACAGAACAGAAGAGGAACCAGATCCTCAGCTGCTGCGAGCTGGCATTCTTCCATTGCCTGCACCAACAGAGCTTTTCCCACAGCCAGGACCGCTCTGTGCTGGGCTCTGCTGGGTCTGGGAATAGGGAGAACACGTTTGTTTCTCTCCTAAGCCAGCATTTCCAAACTGGTCTCTAATAGGTGCTGTGGTGGCCGACACCTCTGACATGCAGAACATCGTGTCAGGCGCTAGCTCGAGGCTGCTGGCTTTTCTGAGTCTTGGTTTTAATCTCTGTGCTGCAGTTTCCTCCTGGGTATGACAGGAATAGAGGTTTGTGTCACAGGGATGAAGACGGGTCGTGGGATCTCTGGATGAAGAAGGCAAATAATAACTAGTATTTTTGTCTGCGTTACTTCACCAAGATGAAGCGTCTCTAGGAATTCAGCAACGTGAGCAGCACGGGGTTGCTCGTGGCTACCGGCTGTGGCTTCCCAGGGCGCGAACTTGTGGCTTCCTCTCCCCCTGCTACAGGGCTGACCGGGCTCCGGGGCACCCCCCAGGGCAGGGGGGAAGCCCCGACCGTGCGTGTCCCGTGTCCCGGAGCACCTCGGCTGTCCCCCTCCCGCTGTCAGAGAGGTGCCGCGGCCCCATCCCGCCCCGGCGACAGGCGCGGGGACGCTCCGCGCCCGTACAACACTGAAACGCAGCGGCCCTGCCCCCGATCCCCTCCGGCTGGCTGGGGGGACCCCCGTCCCGGGGAGAACTTTCCAGACGGAGGACGGGTCGTGCGGCCCTTCCCGCTCCGAAACGCTACCCGGGCGGGGACGGAGCAGCCCCGGGCTTCGCAGCCGGCTCCCCCGCCGCGGCGCGGCGCAGCGCGAACTGTTCGGGCGGGTCATTTTCCTGGTCGACCAAGCCGACCCAGTTGTTTTCCACCTCATGGTCGTCGAACGTCGCGAACCAGGCGGTGGCGGCATGCGCGGCCTGGAGGTCGG
>JAVJGG010000037.1:5389655-5430664 GCA_035590195.1 Aviceda cuculoides | reverse complement strand
CCCGTTCTTGGCTCTCCGTACCGGCAGCGGCGGCCTGCCGGGGCCGCGCTTCGGGCAAGGGAGGATGTAAGCAAGCTCCGAGGAGGCCAGAGCAGTCGTGTAGCAACTGAGAGTACTCGATCTGTAACTCTGAAGTCAAGCCCTCTGTAAGAATTGCCGGCATAGTCAGTGGTTTACTCACCTGAAGGTTTCCGCAGGTGCACCCGCATATAACCACCTGTTACAAAAAGGAAAAAGTGTAGCCACTTGATTTTATTTTGTAGGATTGAAGCAGCTCGATGCCCAGATGTGGTCGTGGCGCAAATAGACCCCAAAAAATTGAGAAAGAAGCAGACAGTAAACATTTCGGTAAGTTTGAGAGCTTTTACATATTTTCTTTTGAGGGGAAAAAAATTAAGGGGAAAGTTGTTAATATCATAATGTTTGTATTAATTCAGGGGAGTGGTTGGCATAACTAAATAGCACTGCTGGATTTTAAAAGCATCTACAGAATTAAATGTCTGGGTTTGAAGAAGCACCTGCTCAACTGCTGGCTAACAGCAGTCTTCAGCTGATCTAAATTGGTAATATCCATACTATTTGATACACAGCAGACTATTTTACTGTCTGAGGAAATCAAATGTTGCATTAAATTTTACAAGTATTTAATCAAAAAACCTGCATAAGCTTTAGACAAAAGATACCTCCATACCTATGTTTAGGTTTAAATATACATCTAGGGTAAGGGTAGTAAAAGCAGCTAAGCTTTGCTAAAGCTAGATGAAATTCTAGCACCACTTCTTTCCTTTTTGTGGAGTTATTTTATTGGAATTTTTCCTTACTGCCCAAGCAGATTTTTCTGGTGTCACATTGCCCTGCCAGCATGGTCTTTAGTCTGCTTTCAAATAGTTCAAGAGACCAAGTTTGCCTTTCTCTAGTGAAAACTATAATCTGAAATTTAACTACTAGATTGCTCAATAAGAGTTTCTAGTACTGACATATGACCATGTAACTTGTGTGACTGTTCAATTCATTTGTCTCATCTCTTTGTAGTGGCATTCTTAAACATTTGTAGAAAGGTGTTTGTTTTTTTTAAATAAATCTTTCATGCTAATCTTTAAAGAGGTTCTGTCTACTTAACCGTCAGAGTTAATTTTGTAGAAGATACTTTAGTGGTCTTCTGTCTTCCTCAATTTATTATCTTGGCAAGTAGAACGCTTGAGATTCATAGCAGCTGTCCAAGATAAGGAAACAGCACCCTGCTTTTTATAGACAGGGAAATTAAGGCAGAACAATTGCTAAAAAGAAGACCTTAAATAATTCTTTGACCATGTATTTTGAATACTTAGTTTTCCTTCTTATTTGCATACGAGAAGAGTCAGAAGAAATTCTGTCTAAACCATCTGCTAAGTCAGTCCTGGATGTGGTCATGAAATTACCTTTCTTAAACGAAGATTTAAAGGATATTGTTTACCCGACAGTAAACATTTACTGATTCTCTTGCTCTTAAGGATTCTTCTTATAAAGCTTTCTTTACATTATAATTATTGCCAGTGTTTTCTTAGATTTCTGGATGTCAGCCTGCTCCTGAAGGATACTCTCCAACGCTCAAGTGGCAGCAGCAGCAAGTGGCCAATTTCTCAGCTGTTCGTCAGGTACAAAATGGTGTGTGAGGGGACTTGCACTGTCTAGATAGAACACATCTGTGCTTTACAGGGGACAACCTTATATCTAGTGTAGAAATGTTACAACTTTATGGTAGGACAAATGGTTTAAGTTCTTGAAAAAGAACTAAGTATAAACTGTGTGGCTTTTAAACCTCTGATAAACCTCTTGAGAGAGTCATGTTTAAAAAAAAATTATCCTTCAACTTCAGCAAAAATAGCTGTCAGTATTTACATTAAATGATATAGAGTAGCTGAGGGAGGGAAAAAATCCCTATGATGTTATGCAGTTACATTAAAACCTAGTGCTAGCAGGAATATTCTGCAGAACTCAACATTAACTGAAAAACAAGTAGATTCTAACCCACCAGGAAATCCATTTATGTAGAACACACTGTCCATTTAGGATACTGTTGACAGTGGTGGCACCCATTATGAGGGGAAATACTGATTTGGTAAAATGTATTTGTAAGGTTGTAGTGTTAGCACAGACTTAAATCTTGCCTACTGCATTTCCATCCTGCTCTTAAATAACAACAAAAATGGAGAATCAAGGAGTCTATCCACAGTTCAAACAAGGTGAAACACAAGACGTAATAAAGAGATAAGTAGAGATCATTTATGACTCCAGTACTGCAGAAGGCAAGTTTACAATGCATTGATACTGCATTGTAGGAATACCTGAAGTATAACCAGCTGCACTGAAGCTGCTGTAGCACTCAACTTTGCATGAGCTCATTTACCCTGTTTTTTCAGGGAGGTAAATCAGTGAAGATCTGTACTACTGCATCTACATTGTAAACATTGACTGAGCTAGCCCCTATTTCTACAAGATATCACGCTGTATATTGTATATTAGGCATAATCTAAGGTTTTAGTAGAACTAAGGAAACTGACATCTAAAGGCATATTCACTACACAGGTATTTCTTTTATACACAAATCAATTGTCCTCTCATCTGTGAGAGAATTAACACTGTGAAGTATGAGAATATCCTAAAAAATATTTAACAGAAAAAAAGAGCATCAGAAGTCACTTGTTTAAACACTATGCATCAGCTACTGTTAGTTACAGTGTTGTTAGTGGTCATTTTTACTGCTAAAATAACAGTTGGATTGGGGGAAAAATTTCTTGTTACAGAAAGTTTACACCTCTGTACAGGGAGCTGTCAAGCAGGCCAGTTTTTCTTATATGGCATCCCTGTCAGGTAGAAGAAATATGCCAGGAAAGCACAGTTGCCTTCTTTCTAATAGTTCCGTAGACATCTGATACAGATGCAGACCACTGTTGGAAACAGGATATTGGCTTTATGTGGGCTTTTGGACTAAATCAGGGGGTTTTTTTCTTAAGCTTGTTACACCAAGAAAATTCTAGAAGACTATTAAAGCTTACTACCTCAACTTAACTTTATGTAGTAGACTTTAAATTCCTTCAGCTTTCAACATTACTTGCAAAAATCCAGCATGAGCAACTTAGTTACACTACGACTAAGAGGCATGGGAAATACTTAGCCAGTTATGCCTCTATTGATTTATAGAACATCATAAAATATACTCTTAATACATTTTAAGAATAATGAAGAGCAATTATGGCTCAGATAAATAGCTGCAAAGTTAAACTGTGATTTGGCTTTGTTTTAATTACTCAGAGCCTGAACAAGCACAGAAATCACTGGCGGTCACAACATTTGGACAGCAATGTTACTATGGTGAGTAGAATTCATAACAGTGCTGTGGTTTTTCTCCAGTCATTAAATGTGTGGATTAATCTTGCTTTACAGTTTAATGCAACAACTTGTAAATATTTTCAAGTCTTTCTTCAGTGTCTTCAAGATGGCAATATTTCAGTTTTAATTTATTTCTATTTACTTCAGCCAAAATCAGAGGATGAAGAAGGCTGGAAGAAGTTCTGCCTGGGTGAAAAATTATACTCAGAAATAGATGCACTATCTGATAATGAAAATCTAGGAATTGATTACATAAAGGTGAGTATAGGACTTTTATCTAATTTTCAGCTGCTATTTTCAAGCGTAACTGCCAGAAACAGTCCTACAGTTTATTACCACTTTGTGCTAAGTATAAAGTAGGCTCTCCAGTGAGCACAGAAAGTCCAATTTTTCTTCCTTTTCGAGTGGAAACTGAGTGAAGCAGAGGAAAAGTCTATCCCTTCAGTCAAAAAGTTAAGAATTCCTTCATCTGTTACCAGCTAAATCACATCACTTTGTTGCTCACTGAACTGAATGGAAAGCTTTCTGCATAATCTGCTTTAATGTTTTGTTGAATGGTGATATGTGGTTTCTGTCCTCATACATACTGTCCTACAAACATGCCCTTCACTGCATCATTTTGAAAAAACCAAAACTTTAACAAATAGCAGTAAAAACAAGGTTCTCTGATACCAAATTTGACTGGACCTTATCTTGAACTTGCTTGAAGATTTATTTTTTTTTAATCTATATTTCAAAACTCAGAACAGACTTTCAAATCACTACAAATGTCTGAGCATCACATCAAAATGTTGGTACGTTCTAAATTGGAACAAAAATGTTTATGATAATGTCTGCATTTTCCAACTTGATTTTTTTCAGGTGGGCTTTCCCCCTTTGCTAAGTATTGTAAGCAGAATGAATCAGGTAAGCCTACCTCTTAAAATCGCATAGTGACATTACATAAATCATTATTTCTCATATTCTATCTGTTGTAGAGGTCTTAGCTATTTTTCTGTGCTAGAGTAGGCAATTGTTTATTACAACAATTATTGTATATTTACAAGGAAAACACATAATCTTGCCTTCAGCTACAAACAACTTTACTAGTGAACATTTATCATGACTCGTTTTAAGAGTATTTTGTCCTTGTAATTTCTCTATAGAACACTTAATGTTTGAATTTTTGCTGAATGCCCCATTAGGTGCTTGGCAGTGTTTTTAAGGTTTCTCATTTAGCGTTTAAGTGAGGTCCTTGAACTTGATAGTGAACTCTTGCACACATTGCAAGGCTAGAAGGATCACACCCTTCCTTTACTAGGTTTCCCACTAGTCACCTTTATAAAGAAACAACCACTCAGGTGTGATGCCTCTTTCCTAATCTGTAACTTAACCATAACCTTTTGTTGACACAGAAAATTACTTCCCAGCTGAACCCAGGACAATTTATAAAGTTCTTTCCAGGAACTGGTGCTTTAACACTTACACTACCCTTATATGTAACTTCAACCTGGAATAAATACTGTATAGTATCACAGTGGAGTAGAAATATGTAATGTGTATATTTTTTAAAAATCACATTGCTTTTTATATAATACAATTCTTGTGATAGAAGGACAGCAAAACAAAACATTGCAGGTATTGTATTGTCTCTTTTTGTTCCTCTTTTGAAGGCAACAGTAACCAGTGTCTTGGAATACCTGATAAGCTGGTTTGGAGAGAAAAAATTTACTCCAGAACTGGTAATTTTTAATTCATTGTAACTACTTGCACATAAACACATTAAACGAGGGATAAATTGTTCATGATTTTATATAAAACTACTTTAGTTTCTAAAGAGTTCTCTAGATGCACATATATTCAGTTACTTTCAAAACTTTCTGGATTAGATAATGAAATGAGTATTCACAGAACTTTTTGCAAGGCTAATTACAAAACATAACAGATACAGATCTATCAAGTACTGCCAAAACCTCCTCCCCTTTTTATTGTTCCCCACACTAACTTAAACCACAAGGTTAGATGAGTGCTGGTACTGGGGAGAAAAGAGGGTCAGACTGCAGCAGCTTTGATTCTGACCAGCTTAAGTTGTCAGGGTGATGCACACTGTATTTACCAACATGGCTGTTTTAGTTTGGAGATGCATGACAGTGTGCTGGCAAAGACATGTTTAATCTTTCCACATGCAGCACAGTTGAGAAAGCTTAGCTGCATTAGTGTGGTGACAAATTAAACGTAGTATGAAATTCTGATTGGCATGGTACATTAGCATGGAGTTTGGCCACAACTAAATTGGTTACCTATGTAATGGCATCGTATCTACAAAAGACCTTGGTGGATGCATCTTGCCTCATTCAGTACCACAAAGCAAGAGAGTAATGAAAAATTACTTCCATAATACTAAACAAAGTTTCACTATTTTTGAGTCACTTAAAGGCCTTTCATGTTCTGTCCTTTTCTGTAGGACTGTTTTCTTTTTAACCAATATGCTGCAGAGAATGTGCATGTTGACTTTTAGTTTATTCCCATAATGAAAGCCACTAGACACTGGAATTAAATTAAGAAGTTAGACTGGTAGCAGAAGTTGCATTTGATAAGCATGCAGTAGAATTCAGTGAAGTAAAATGCTAAGGACATGTTTTCATAGTGGTGCAAATCTTAAAGCTGATCCAACAGCATTAATTCCACAAAGATCTGACTTGATACATTCACTGTTCAGGAATGTTTTTCCTCAGTTTGTGAAGTTAAAAATTAATAGATAAGTAATAATCTTTAGATATTACTAAAATAATCCTTTCCTCAGACTTTAATAGTGTAAGCTGTATTAATTTATATCTTGGCTAGTATTAAAAAAAAATCAGGAAAGCCAGGAGTACTGCTCACAAGAAGCTTATCTAGAGGCACAAAATTCTACTGTGTAGTGTCTAATTTGGCTTTCAAACTTTTCAATTTTGGCAGTAGCACTTAAATGCAATTTTGTTTTGAGACCTATGCTTCAGGCCTGCTCTGTATAACAAGAACTCCAAGAAACTTCAAAGAAATGCTCATAACTAAAACTTTCTTATCTGAATCCACACAGGGTAGATGGCTTTATGCACTGTTGGCATGCCTTGAAAAACCTTTGCTACCTGAAGCTCATTCCCTTATTCGACAGCTGGCAAGACGATGCTCTGAAGTCAGAGTACTAGAGGTAAGATCTAATATAACATTGCACAAAGGACTTGCTGAACTTAGCAAATTATTAGGAGGATGATTTTTCAACTCTTGAAGTCTTGGTAAGTAATTTTTCATGTCCTAAGTTTGCTCAAGAATGAAGGGAATATTACAAATACATAACATGGCATGTAACAGCTTTTCTATTTGACACAGGTAACAAAAGAAGTGTTCTAATATTTATTTCTCTTTCAGGAGAACAAGAATGAAGAACAAATATCAGCTCTGAACTTGATAATCTGCTTAGTTAGCAGGTAATGGAACTTACATACCTAAAACAGCAAAATATGTCCATAATAAAGATGTGATTACTGTTGTCTTAACCTAGATTCTTTGAAAGTGGAAGTCAATTAAAACACCCTGGGCCTATGTAGCAAATATCCTCAGCTAAAAGGACTTAAGATAAACCTAAAAGTAAATTAAGCTTACTGGTTTCCTTGGATGAGCCCCCTGAACTGCAAGCTTTAATTATGATAGAAACACTAAAAGAAGAGCTAGAAAGCAAGGGGTCTAACAACTCAAAGCAAAGGAGTATGTTGCATTACAGGTTTCTTACTGTATTCAACTTCTCTCCACTAGGTACTTTGATCAACGTGACCTGGCTGATGAGCCTTCCTAGACTCTTTCGAGAATATCAGGTATTTTGTGTTGCCATGGTACAAAAAGCATTATCAGAGTTAACAGCAAGACACTGCACTGTTCAGACCTGAAGCACTATACAGTGCCTTCAGAACACCCTCATGATAATGCATTTGGGACAGCTTTGAGTAACTTAAGCTGAGATTTAGTGTGAGATTGTCACTGTCTCAATATCATCATAAAATGGTCAATGAAGTGTCTGGCATCATCTCTCAAGCTACTGTCTCTGTAAACTACATTCTTGGTTAGAAATTTCCACCATCCGAGTAATCCTGTGGACACTGCTATTAGGTGAAGTCTGAGGTTACATTACAGATGATTGTTCTTTATCTAACACAAACCTACTGAGGGCTTTTTTAATAAAATGGAAACATTTTAAAGAGTGTTCTTAAACATTGTGGCTTTTCTCATTCTTCATACTATTTAACAGCAGCCTTACTATAGAAATCTAGACAACTAGGACTGTGTTTTTTCGAGCTCTGGTTCCTGAGCTTAAGTACTGCTAAGCAACTCAACTACAGCAACTAAGTTACTGAAACAATTATTTTAGTATTACTACTCAGGAAGTAGTAATGTTCATGTTTTATTATTTTTTTAGTAAACAGTTGCAGAAACCAGTGAAAATTACAGAGCTGTATTCAATGCTTTTAATAGAAGCATTTATTAAACAGAACGAACAAATTTATTTTCTGTATGGTACCTCAACAAATACATTACCTTGCCTATTTAACATAGAGTGCTTCGCTAAGAGTATCAGCATCTGCTTGGTACATACACAACTCCCTCTGGTTCAAACTGTCTTCAACAACTAAAATCCATGTTAAAGGAACTATGAGTTCTGCTGATAGCAGCAAATTGATACACAGTATTAACTGACATCTGCTTTCTCTATACTGTAGTATTTAAGTCCCTCTCCTCGCTATTGAAAATAATTATTAACCACAACCACTTAGTGATAAATCTTTAATATGTCTTTGAACGATTGGCACTTTTGCATCCGGAATGGCAGTATTAACTGTCAAGTGAAAAATCAAAGTGAGTTACTATAACTACTAGAGTTTTAATTCTGGAGATGCAAGTAACAATGATTCTGTATGTGTTGATACTGAATGTCTACCACATTGCAGATGCCTAAACTGTGATGACACTGAGATGTCCCTCTATTAGACATATAGTGCAAGTTGATTTCTAGTCTCTTCAGCAACATTTTCAGCATGTTGAAATCAGGATGAGTTGGCAATTGAAGAACCCATGAAATACAAGAATACTAGTTAGCTTATTCTCTAGCCCCACAATTTCAAACAGAACAGTTACAAAGGTGAACAACCACAGCCTTCCTGTAAACTACCAGTATAAGAACCCAGCATTTTTAATCAGCTGAACAGCTGATCCCCACTGAGTACCATACGACTGTAGTTACTTTCATCTTTGCTAGTTCTATAAACAGGGACAGCGTTCTGCTAGTTCAAATTGTGCTCTAGATGTGTCCTAGAACTGACAAGTTACTCAGCTACAACTAATGTGAACTAGCATTCACATACCTGGAAAGATCAGCATTTGGTCACATCTTAAGATCAAGTCTAATAAACTCCTGGTTATAACATTTATAATCTATAGCTTGGCAGCTTGTAACAGCTATCTAGACAAGGTTTGATCCATTGCAAACTTCAGACCTTCCCTAGAGCTTAGGGAAGAACAGCCTCCACTGTTCTTGCCCACCATGCAACCAGACAACATACACTTCTCCCAACACAGAAGGTAGTTATAACAATCAAAGGTGCTGTTTTAACATGTTAGCTTTTCTACTTAGCCTGTTACTTACTGGTCTCAAAGTAGAAATGAATCACTGTCACAAGGCATTCTCACACTTCAGAATAAACACCATAAGTTTCTACTACAATTCATTTGAAAGTATAAGGCCCGAGCCTGCCAACAGAAAAGTCTTACAGCAAAATTCATGAAAAGTTTTAACAAGATGTTTCCGTTCTTACCTACAGCAAGATATGTACTGTTACGCAAATCTTGTAACAAGTAGTATATAGCAAACCCCAATGTCCTCAAGTCTTGATGATGTCTTTACTTCTTGCAGGCCTAATCATCTTCCTGCACACATTCATTACAGAAGTGAGTTGTAGCTAGCGATTAAAAACAATTACATTAATATTGAGTTTACGCACAACAAGCTAAAACAAATTTCCTTCTTTGGCCAGTACAGATGACCTTAGCTGCAAAATTATTCTAACACAAAAACCAGCTCCTAATTTTAGGGAGGTAGGAGAAACTGTTTAACTATGTAGAAGTAAGTTCTCTCTTCTACATATCATTCCTACAGAGGAACTAAGCCTCCACTGAACACTGTTAATGAAGGCTGTTGGTTCACATGTTAATGGCTTCCTCAGAATAATACAAAAGCAATTGCTGCCTCACAGTTCAGAGTGAATAGGGAAAGTTGAGCATTCACATTAGGTAACACAAAACACGTTAGTATCTTAGTCTAATTTAGTCTTGGTCAGGCTTTCACTCTGTTCTCAAAAGATGCCTCTGGTCTTCCATATGTGCTGTTTTGGTAATTGAAATAATTTGCTGAAAACTTTTGAGTAGACAGTTTTTTACCATGTGGACATTAATACCTTGGTATAGAATAAATTTCATACCAAGATACAAAGATAGCGTTAAGTTATTTTGATGAACTTTTTATTATATATTTTGAAATTGTGCTGCCTGCACACTGCTATAACTTACAAGCTACATACAAAGCTGAACCAAGAAACTGAATCCACACACAAAGGATTTTTAAGGTAGATACCCAGATTTGAATGTGCTCTACATCTTCTGTATCATCACCTGAAATTTACCTGCAAAGAATAAGCAAAGTCAGATCACAGTATCACCCACCATTAGAATTATTTTTCCAAGTAATTATTTTCCTGTAATCATTTTGTTAAAAGGAATAGCAAGGAACATTTCAATCTTACAGTTTAGTTGTGAACAAGCTAGCCATTATTTAAATTTAGCATTTAAATTTAACTCCAACTGAACAGCTTTTTCTTTCTTTTCCTTTTTTCTTTAAGTGGATCCATGTCCCACATCACAACAGTTTTGTCAGCTAAATTTAAAAATTGTGCAAGGTCTGTGGAAATTTCTAAATCCACCTTAAGCAGCTTAGGTAGTTACTATGGAATTCATGTACTAACTTTCTTAATGACTTCTGTAGAGAAAGAGCATATATGTAGTTATTTTTATCTTCCCTGTTCAGACAGCCTTCTGAACGTACATCCTTATGCATCTTATGCTTCCAAATGTAAATAGAACTTTTTAGTTTTGCTTTCCACTCAGTATCACATAGAGGTTTACCCTCTGTCAGTATTTTCTAAACACTAAGCATTTAGTGAAAAGCCATACCCTGAAGTTCATACGGACTCCTATGGCCCAGCAGCTTCAAACTAATCCCATGTTGATAAATGCTTATGCAGTGATGAAGTCAGTAAGGAAAGTTACCAAGTAAGTTAATCAT
This sequence comes from Aviceda cuculoides, assembly GCA_035590195.1. Lineage (NCBI taxonomy): Eukaryota > Metazoa > Chordata > Aves > Accipitriformes > Accipitridae > Aviceda > Aviceda cuculoides. The sequence goes on along the minus strand of JAVJGG010000037.1, from coordinate 5,419,950 downwards.
TGAATACTCCAAGAACTACTTACATGCAGGCATTGATGAAACTTCAGCTGTTACAATACTCTTTATTCCCAAATTCGATAGGCCTCCTCTGATTAGTCCACAGGTAAATGCTAAATACTAAATATAAAGTTGCACTTTAAATAACTGTCAAGGGTGAAGCTAAAGGGTTGCTAAAGATTGAAACTAAGTACTCAAGAACAAGACTTAACACTTGGACAACACAAAACTATGGAGGTTTTATTCCTGTGCTTGAGAGACTTGTCATGTCTCTAACAGGTGAAAGCTCTGATACTTTGGTGCAGCAGAGCTCACAATACAGATTTCTGTTGTTAGAGGCGCTATCTTGAGTCACTTGTTTCTATTTCCATTAAACCTGTAGGAACTTAATATCCTTAAACAATTATTCCCAAGACTTGGCTGAAATTAACAGCTGGTATTAAAGTCAAAGAAGGAGAAACAGTCCAAGATAGCATTCTTGTACAGGCCGCATCTTAGAATACAAGGGCCTGCGGTTATTTAGAGTATATGTTGCAAAACAGAAGAAACATCTCACCAAACACACTAAAAAAAAAAAAATCCCTAAAACAGTAAACTGTGATTACTAAGAAGAGCAAGAATTAAGAAACCATAAAATGGAACTGAATGCCCCATTTCTTGCATCCACCTGAACCGAAGTGCTTTATAAGAGGTTCTGCAGAGGCACTGATTTTACTTACCTAAACTATTTCCCTAACTCAGCATCTACACTCAAAACTACTTGTAATTGGTGGAAGATCTTCCTGAATGTTCATATAATCTCAGAAGGTTGTTCTAGGTAACAAATAACATCTTCCAAATAAATTTTGGAAATTTAAAAAATGCTTCTGAAAGCATACGCTTTCCAAAGAGAAAGAAAGAATTTGTGTGATAGTGGCAGGTAGTGGCAGACCACCTCCGACCATCAAGTAACTCAAACATGAGAACAGCAAGTTTCACGATTACTATGACCGTTTCTTGAACCATAAATCAAATCCACTGTTCCAAAACAAGGTGAATTTCTAAAAAGCACAGGTTTTGGAGACTAAACTTTAGCTGCCCTTTCGAAGAGTTTGTATCCATTCAATTACAAAATTTAAAGTTGTTATTAATAGATTAAGATAAATCAAACTGGTAGATCCCAAGGATAAAACTGAAGGGTACCTTTGGTGCATGTTCTAAATACTGCTTTCCTGCAGACATTTGTGTCAAGAGACGAAATTTATTGTCTTGAAGGACATAAATACCCTGTTTAAAAAAAACAAAAGTTTTTTTAGTTGAATATGCAGTAACATGTAATCAACATTTTATGTAAAGGGATTTGATTTGTAGATACAATATAAATGTTCTCAGGTTGAAAAATGAAATTTTAGATTAAGACATGTGATTTAAGTTTAAACTGTATTATTTACTTACATGAAATATCAAAACAAAAGATGCTTAATTGTGAGATTACAACAGAACCCCTAGACAATATGATCAGTTAACTCTAAAAAATGTTTATGTACATTCTTCCTGGAAGAGTCCTTCCAGTGCTCAGGAACAATAGTTCCATATTAGAAAGTCTCTGTTAATATATCAAATGCATGCTGATTTTTTTACATTCAAATTTTAATCTTCATTTGGTATGCAAGTCACTATTCTTCTCAAATTCAGTGAGAATTATCTTCTTTAATAGCAATACAAGCAACACCCAGCAGATGATCAAAGTCTAGTGTTTTCTACATTACAATTTTGTGCCACAATATGCGTTTTAATAAATTAAGTATGACACAGTATAGCTTAATCTATACCTGTCATTTTAATTTCTTTGCTAATGGCTGTGCTACTTTGGAACTTCATAACCCTTGAAGTTAAATTAAGGCTGCATATACAATTGAGATCTCAGCTCAATACTGCAGCTTTCTTTCAATTCAAAAACAGATTTCTAAGGTAATTATTATCTGTTAAAGCTATTACTTGATAAACAGCTCAAACCTCTTATTTGGCACAATCCTTGTACAAATTCCCTTGTACTACCTACTTTGGTACAACAGGAAAATGGCCATAAGAAAACCAAGTCATTCAAAAGGAAAAAGATTTTTTACTCTAGTAAAATAGCTCCTTAAATTATTTTGATCTTGCTTTAAGAGTTGCAGCTGTTGATACAGGAAAGGACATCGATACAACACAATGTCACCAACATGCAAATTTGGAAGTTTTTCAGCTGTTTCTTATACAAGTATGTTCAGTAGAGTGCAACTGTCTCAACTGCTGAAAACTGTAAATATTCTTCAAAATAAAAAAATTACTTCAAGGCAGCCATTCTATTTAAATAGACATTAAGACAGCAATATCACTTTCTCACACTAATTTTCTACTAAAATTTATTGGGAGATACATAAAAAAGTTCCCATTTAAATGTTAATCAACTGTAACCATTACTGTCTTGTCAGTTCATAACTCTGCAACGGCACATATGAAAGTCAAAGCATTTAGTGTTTTCAAACAGGATGGCAATATAGACATCACAAGCAATTATCAAATTGTATTCTGAAACTACATGCTAACATGAACCTTAAAAATCTGCTTTTTAAACAAAACAAATAAAGAACATTTGGGGTTTCTTATCAGGATTAATTCTAGACCAAGAAAAAACAAAAAATGCACTAGTAACTTGAAACTATTTCTGATTTTGTAAGTTAAATCTTATTCTACAGCATTAGTACCTGATGATTAGTCCTTAGGTTATCTATTTGTTTTTTGAAAACAGTTGTCCAAAAATCTTTGCAAATGAACTTCATAATATCTAATTCATCCTTGAACCTGGCAGTATCTTTCGTAAACCTAAGAGATAAGTGAGAAAGATATCAATAATGGAGGTACACACAGCTTGACCAATTAAACAGAAAAAGAAAACACAAAAAAATAGTACTATGCAACATTATTTTTGAGGCCGTTATGGAAACAGCCAATTTTCCAACCATTCCATTGTACAGAATCATTCTAGCATCACTCTGCATTCAAGTATTTTAACTGAAAAGCAACACAGCATTATCTTAATACCTGGAACATCACAGCAGAATAAATGGTTTTAATTGTATGATTATTGAAGACAGTTGAAGTACAGAAAGGTGCAAAGCACTTCATCGGTTTTCTCTTTAATTAAATGTCTAAACAGAAGATAAACAAAAAGTTCACACCTAGACCACTGCTTGGAAAGAGTCCTTCAAATATGAAAAAAAAGCACTAACACATAGAAACAAACATGTAAAACTTGTTCCTGTTTCCCAAAAAGCGACCCCTTTCTGTTGCTTATTTCAGAATTCTCTCCCTTTATCCTCCTTGAGGGTCTTTGTCTGGCACTAAAGCACCACTTTGCTCAACGAAAGCATGACTTCAGAAGCTCAAGAGTCTCCGCACGACCTCGGAATGAGGGCGTTGGATGTACAGCAAGTCATCGTGCATCCCCAAAGAGCCTGGGGAAACAAGGAGGCAATGTGCTCGGTCGCAAAGTTCCAAGAACTGACAGTGCTTTAGAAAAATGAAATAGAGTAGCCAATCACAAAATTATGTTTAAGAAAGAAATTAGAAAATCATGAAACGTACCAGAAGTAGGAAGCATGGAAAAGTAGGTCTACGAAAAGTGCAATTAAAAAGGATTATAAGTATTAAAAGTAACCATATACGCTGACTCAGTTTTCATGATTGAAAGCACTTTCCCAAACACGTAGTCCAAAACTGTCCTGTGTTATTCGAACACAGGACCCGGCAAGAACGAGATGCCAAAAGAGAGGATGCCAGAACGCCTAATAAGAACGCATCCGCAGCATAATCCCCTGTCCGCTCAGAGCGGCGAGCAGCCTTCCCCCGAGCGGGGGAACGCTCCTGGCCCCCGCAGGCCGGGAAGGAGGGGGCGTGGGCCCTCGCCGGGCAGACGCGGGGGGAAGACCCCCGAGGAGCCCCGACGCCCGCCGACCCCGGGAGCAGGAAGCGGAGCGCTGCAAGGAGCCGGCTGGGGGCGAGGCTGAGGCCAGGACTCACCTCTCGATCAGCCCCTGCCCGACGCGGAAGCCCATGCTCTCCAGCTTGGTGGTGCAGCGGCCGTTCTCCTGCAAGACACGAGAGGCGGCCGCAGCGTTAGCCCCGGCCGCTGCCGGGCGGCCCCCAGCGCGGCGCCGGCCCCACTCACCCCTTCGCCCTGCTCGGCGGCGCGGTACAGCCCCGCCACCATCTCGTTGTGCAGCAGCAGGAAGAGCGCCTCGGCCGCCATCTCCGCTGCGCAGCGGGGCTTCCCGGCGCCGCGGCAACGGCCAGCTGCCGCCGGGGCCCGCCGCCGCCCGGGCGAAGGGACCCCGCCTCAGCGCCGCGGTGCAGGCCGGGCGGGGTGCCTGGCGTTGGCCAGGGTATGGCGTGTGCAGGGGCAGCCGCAAGGAAAGCCGGGCTCCCGTCCCGACCGTGCTCTGGGGCGCTCGTTTACCACCGGCGAGCCGCCCGGGCGCTGAAATGAGGCGTGGGCGGGCAGCTCGCTGGCTGGCGAATGGGGACTTGTACCCCCTCCCCCGGTACGGCCGGCGGGGCTGTGCGGGGGCCTGTTCGGCGGCCTGTTCGGCTGACCACCAACCCAGCAGCAGAAGGGTTCGACTTGTAGGGCGCAAGCCCCGGCTCCCGCCGGAGCCTGTGGAGCGTAGGGCAGGGGCCGAGAGTGGGACAGGCTCTGCCTTCCTACGGCCACCGGTGTGAGTGAGTGGGGAGCGGGGGGTCGAACGGACCAAACCACAGAACTGCAGGAAAAAAAAAAAAAGTATTTCTTACCTGTGTGCAAGCAGGTATTTGCACCAAGAAGTAGCATACAGGGACTGTTCTTGGCAAGGACACTGCATCAGTAGCTGGTCTCCTTTATTAATAGTGACAGTAGTGGCAGTGTTGTTCCACCATGGCCAATTAAAGTCTTATCTGCCTCCCTAACAACACTAATGGTTAATGTTTTATTCCTTTAGTATTCCTCTTGTGGCGGTATCCCCAAAACAGAGCCTTGGAGTGGGAAGCTGCTCAGGTAAAGACTGTAGCTTATGCATAACATAAGGGCAAATTTTCATAGGGGCTGCTTATCTCTCTGCTGTTGGTAATGAAGCTGGTAAGAAGGGGATCCTTGGGCTCTTAGAGCAGGAAGTAGCAGGTAAGCCGATCTTGAGATCTTTGCTACAGGATATTCCTTCTGCAGCTTCCCTGGGCTCTCTTTGGTTTGATTTTGCAAAGGAGGGCAGTGGACACCTGACTTTTCCCATGGTTTCATTGTGCAGCAGGGGCAGGGCAGGCACCACACTGCTGCCTGTGCAGGTGCCCCACGCAGCAGGGTCCAGGGCTGTTGCAGGGGTTCAGTTGCCAGCATCTCCCCAGGTGGAGGCTGACCCAGCCTCCCCAGATCTCCCTGCAGCAGCACCCTGGGTGCTGCCAGCTGCTTGTGAGAGGTATTTAGTTGTTTCTGTGGTGGTTTTCTGGAGGAATTGGAGGAGGGGAGGTTTGGGCCTCTCCGAGACATGAAAAACAGCCATCAATAGAGGAATGGGAATAGGCACTCGGGGAAACCCACAGTGGCTCCAGGGACTGCAAGTCGGAAGGGAGGGGGGCCCTCATTTCTCATGGATCACAGCAGGAAAGTGGGATTGTTGTTCTGTTTGTCTCCATTAAAACACAAGTTCCACTTGTGAAATGCGGCAGCTGTTTTGTAAAGTTTCATCTCCTTTGTATCCTGCAGTCATCTTGTTTGTTTTTCTTCCCTTTCTGTCTGGCTCTGCCTGTTCTCTCCTTTAAGAGACTGGCTTTCCTCTGTCAGGGTTTGCCTTTTCTGGCCTTTGCATCTTTCAAATGTTTCTCTTCCCTTTAGTTGTACCTCGTGAGCTTTTCTCCTTCCCCTGCTCTTAGCAGCTCAGACCTGGCTCTGCAGCCCTTTGCCTGCTCTCTGGGGATGGTGACAGTGTAGAAGACCCTTGATCCATGGAGTCAAAGTCTTCCATGAGCACACCCGCTAACCTAGGACTTGTGGTTTATGAACAGAGAGAGGAATAAAAGAATCTAGGGGAGACTGAAAGTCTTCCTGCAGGGAACCGGGGTGACCCACCCATGGGGTAGAAAGCCAAGGGCTGGAGCTGGAGGCTGGTGTGCCTTTGGCTTTCTGGGACCGAGGACAGGCAGGAGTGCTGTACCTGTGTGTAGGCACGCTCGCTTCTGCCCTGCCATGGGTATGGACTGGCCTCTTAGTAGCTCTGGCCTGTGAAAATGGGCAGCTCTGCCAAGAAAGGGATTGCAGTGGTAGAGCTGGTTAGCTGTCACCTGAGTCTTTTCTCGGGGTAATTCTTTGTTACTCTTAGGGTGTGAGTAATTGGTTTTGTACCTGTGGGCCGGGCTTAGGGCAAGCAGTCTCCATTTTCTCAGAGGGGAACCTATGTTTTGCTAGCCCAAGGGATTCAGGCTATACTTTTGCCTCCTTTTGTAGACCAGAAGAGCTGCAAACCAGTGCCATTTTTGTGCTGCCCTGAGGAGAATCCACTGACTGGGGTCAGCTGGTGCTTAGCCACAGTGGCTTGTGGTAGCACCAAGCGTCCTGTGAATCTCAGCACTGACTAGATCAGCTGATGGCAACAAGGAACACATGTGGAAGCCAGGAACTGATTTCACAACAATGAGATGCCTCACCCACCCACTGCTCAGGAGATTGTTCAGTCTCTCACTTCGGCATGTGCCAGGGGGATTGACTCAAAGTAAAAGTCCTATCCTCAGTCCAAAGTGGTCATCTCTGAGGCAGAGCTGTGGTGCAAGACCTGGGCTTGTGACTGCCACCGATGTGGTCAACTACTGGCAGAAGGTGTTTGAGACAAATGGGATCCCTGAAGCACAAGAGTCCAGTGAATGTATCGTGTCGTTTGTCCTGGGAGCAAAAACAGTTAAGTAATAGAAAAAGGTCTCTGTGTGCCTCTCACTTCATCGTTTTGATTAAATCCCTTACCTTTCTTTTTATCTCACTTATAGGAAGTAGAACAACTTTTCCTTAGGTGGCAGAAAGGGTGAGGCATAGTTTATTAATGCCAATAGAACACTTGGGGTCTCTTAAATGCTTTCTTTTACAGAGACTGAAATGTAACCCATGCCATATACACCCACACTGTACCCTGACTTGCTTAATTTTACTTATTCTTCTGAGCCCCGAAAAGTAGGAGAAGAACATTTGTACAGGTTTGTTTTTAAACATGCAGATAGGTTCTCCTAATCATTTGTGGCTTCCAACAGTCCCAGGCATATGTGTTTGTCAGCATGCCGGGTCTCCCTGGAGGATACACTTGGGAGGGTGCAGAGGACACCCATGTGGCACAAGTGGGCAAGTTTTAAAGTGACCTTGTTTTCAGTTTCAGCGCTTGAACTCCAAAAGCCTCAACGCTCCACTTACAGCAGTGCAGCAGGAGCAAATCCAGCAGCTGAGCAACAAGCGACTAGAAAGGTAGGAGCATCCTCTTACAGTCATTCCTTTGGAGGGTTTTCCTTCAGTCTTAATGCAGCCAGAAGAATGGTAGCAGAGAGAAGGCAGAAGACCATTAGCAGCTGGTGTGTCAAGTAACAGTGCTGTGTAGGTCTCTCATGGTGACTCAAGTGATGGGCATTTGGTGGTGTTGTCAGACAGACAGCAAATCACCTGTCTGTGAGCAAAGAGGGTTTAAGGGATGTTGCAAGGAGCTGAAAACTGGCAGTACTGACTCTGTGTTGGGTACGTTTTTATTAAGCCCTTCTGTGCTTAGAAAATTTAGCCTTGTCCCCTTCTGACTGATTCAGCACTCTCTTCAGCTGCCAGTCCTATACTGGTCTGTGGTGTTGCTGTGCTTTCCTTTCTAGGCTTTGCCTGCAGAGGGATTTCCCTGGTGTTTAGAGGTATTCATGGCTCTTGTAGCTTTGGTCTTCATTTGGCCTCCATTTGTTTGCTCTGTGTGAGCAGTTAGCACAAAAATTAAGTGGGTTTGGTGTGAAGGAGCTACCTGGAATCAGACTGGCCTTGGGAGTAGTGTGTGGGGAGAGGAAATATTCAGGAACTTGCATCATTTAGAAGGGTGGGAGATGCTTGGGAGTATGTTTGGAGGTAGCATCCTCCTACTTGTTTATGTGAACGTGGTTATGATGTGGATCCTTATTTTGCTGTGTGGATTAATCCTGCCATGACTTACGCAGAATAGGATGTGAGGGTTTCTCAGGGAGTCAGTGTGTTAACAGTGGTTACTCTTTGTAGGATTTGAGTGTCTTCCCCGAAGTTTTCCTGCTGCTCTAGAGTCTTGTGTTAAGAGCAGAAATGCAAAATTCCCAGAGCTGTCTGACTTGCAAGTTGCTCTGTCTAAGTGCTGTTAAGGTTGCAAGAAATATCTGCTATTCTACATGAAGAAGTGAGGTATGGTGCCTCACAGCAGCTGAAAACATGGTCCCAAAATTCATAAATCATGGAATCATGGACGTTGATGGGGACTTCTGGAAATCTAGTCCACCACCCCCTGCTCAAAGCAGGATCAACTACAGCAAATTGCTCAGAGCCATGCCCAGTTTGGTTTTTAATACATCCAAAGATAGATACTATATAAACTTTCTGGACAGCCTGTTCCAGTGTTTGACCACACTCACAGTGTTTAAAAAAAGAAAAAAGGGGTGTGGTTCTTAGGTTTAAATGGAATTTTCTGTATTTCAGTCTGTGCCCTTTGCCTGTCTTTTCACTGGATACCACTGAAAAGAGTCAGGCTCCCTGTTCTTCACTCCATCTCACCAGATACATATGGTTATTGGTGAGATTCCCCTCCCCTGCCCCTGCCAGCCCGAGCCTTCCCTTCTCAAGGCTAAACTGTCCCAGCTCTCAGTCTCTCTCCTTGTATGCCAGATGCTCCAATCCCTTAATCATCTTAATGGCCATTTGTTGGACTTTATTCCAGTACATCCATGTCTCTCCTGTACTGGGACCCCAGCATTCCAGGTGTTTCCCACCAGTGCTGAATAGAGGGAAAGGATCCCCTCCCTCGACCTTCTGGCAACGCTCTGCCTAATGCAGTTCAGGAAGCCACTGGCTGCCTTTGCTGCAAGGGCACATTGCTAGCTCATGGTCAACCTGTCCACCTGATCCCCAGGGCCTTTTCTGCAAGCCTGCTGTCCAGCTGGTTGGCCCCCAGCCTGTACTGGTACATGGGGTTATTCCTCCCCAGTTTATAGGACTTCACATTGCTTTTTGCTGAATTTCTTGAAGTTCATGTCAGCCCATTCCTCCAGCCTCCTGAGGTCCCTCTGAAAAGTAGTACACGCATCTGGTCGATTAACCAGTCCTCCCAATCTTCTGTCATCTGCAGACATGCCAAGGGTGCTCGCTGTCCCTTCATCCAGATCATTAGTGAAGATGTTATGCTATATTGGCCCCACTATTGACCCCAAGGGTACTCCACTAGTGATCAGCCTTCAGCTGGACTTCGTGCCGCTGAGCACAGCCCTCTGAGCCTGCAGGTTCAGTCAATTTTCAGTCTACCTCATTTATCTAGTCCATACTCCATCAACTTGTATATGAAGATGTTATGGGAGACAGTATTCGAACCCTTAGGAAAGTCAAGATAAACAGTATTGATTACTCTTTTCTCATGCATTGAGCTAGTCATTGTGTCATGGGTGACTATCGGGTTGGTCAGGAATGATTTCCCCTTTGTAAATCCATGCTGACTACTCCCAGTCACCTTCCTGTATTTAATATATTTGGAAACAATCTCTAAGACTATTTGTTCCATCACTTTCCTCCGTATGGAGGTGAGGCTGACTGGCCTGTAGTTCCCCGTGTCCAGTGCTTGATAACAAACTCTTCTGTGGGAATGGAGCTCCCACAGCTCCCTTAGAGCACACATGCCCATTGCACATGCAGTTGAGAGCCTTGGGGGTGTCTAGGTGCTTGCCCTCAGAAGGGTTATCTGGTTAGTAGTGAGGTAAGCATGGTATTGAGTGCTTTTCTGTGTTACAGAGTGTAGTCTTAAAGTGTTCACACTTGCTTTTGCCTGCCACAGAATGCCGGTGCAGTATGTGCTGGGTGAGTGGGACTTTCAGGACCTGACTCTGAAGATGAAACCACCAGTATTTATTCCTCGGCCTGAAACAGAGGTATGAATGTGGAGAACGAGGTGGGGGCGGGCTTGAATCTGTGAATTACATCATACAATACAATCATAGCATTGCTATGAAGGTGCCCTGTATATCATGAGGTTGTAGTGATGAGAAGGTCAGATCGCTTCTTTTAGAACAGGGGGGGATTCTAAGCTTGTGATCTGGAACTGGTGCTGGTGAACTTTGCCTCCTGGCTCAGAGCAAGAGATGTTGTGAGCTAGCGTATCACTTAATTACACAGAGATCCATCTCCGTTGATGAGAGGACTTAGCTTTTTTTCCTTAAAGCTGTTACTGGAATGCTGCTATTGGAAAATGGTAATGGACTCCAGAGAGCCTGTATGTCCATGTGCAGACTAGCACAGTGCAGGCTGGTAGGAAATGGCAGCTACCACCTGTCTGATGGCTCCACAGTGGTTTCTGGACAAACACTGGAAAGTGAAGGGTTGTTTCCTGAGCAGTAACAAAAGAAACACTGGAAATGGAAGGGTAACTCTTGACCTGGGCTGGAATTAAACATGAATGTCAGTTGTAAGGATGTAAAGGACAGCCATACATGATCAAGTTAAAACTCCATTTTCCCCAGTGTTCCTGCTGCTAGGGAAAGCCTAAGAACTAACTACATGGTGACACTTTCCCCGGCAGTAGCCTAGTTTTCAGCTCGTAGACCATCCTAGCAAGGAAGTCTTTCTGTTACTAGTCCTTGGGAGGTTTAAGGTTTTGTGAGTGGGGTTTTTTTTTGGTTTTGGGTCAGTTCTTTTTTTGTTTGTTTCTTTAATTTTGTTTTATTTTTTCTTCCGAGTATTTGTATTCTTCCGGAGCCTGTGTTAACTTTCGGAGATGAAGTGGCCTCCATAGCTTGTCTGTTTAGGAGTCCCAGAAGGTTAAACCTGTTTCAGTCTAGTGGTCATTTCTTCAATCATTTGCCTGCTGCTTGACGACTGTTGTAATGTGCTGGCAGCCCTCTGCTCAGGTCTCTCTAAGTAAGGGCCCATGCTGTAAAAAGAATGAAAAGGATCATTCAGACAGAATGTCCCCTACTGACGGTGTCAGAAGAGGTGCCAAGGACTGAGTGGGCTGTGGAGATGGGAAGACCACCGTAGCTTTTTCTGGGGAACAGATAGTATTGGGAATGTATGAAGAAAGCAGCAACTCAGTAAAGAGAGGATGCAGTCTGCATAATCCTTCATCTGACACCTTTTATTTCACAGAAGTTATAAGGCAAAGACAGCCTGTGCTTCCGTTGTGCCCTTTGAAGAAGAGAGTGCTACGGAAATCCATGAGAGGGTTCCAGACAGTTTAGTGAGAGTCAACACAACTACTGCTTAGACATCTTCTCATCTCAGCCTGTAGAAGAATATTCAGAATGAGACTCTTAATTTGATGTGGGGCATCAGCAACATCTCATTGAGAGCCTGCTGGGCCCTAAATCATAGTGATGACACTTGTGTCCAGACAAGGTGTGAGCTCTCTGTTATGTCTGGATTTGATCACTCTGTGGCGATTAAGTTTGGAGATAGGGCTCTAAGCAATAGTTTTGCCAGTTGGAGCCCAGCAATGGTTAGCTTTGTTATTGTCAACAGTATTTCTGCTCCAGTTGATTCAAGAGAGTATCTCCAACCTCTAACTCCCCATGAATTTGTGGATGCAATGCAACGTGAGCATTAAAACCAGGGAGAACTTGCATGTTCTGCCAGTCAAAACATCTGCTGGCAAGGCTTCCTCTGGTGCTGTGCTCCAATTCTCTTCATGCTGTGGCAGGCTTCAAACAAAGGCCCATTGTGTGGAGTGGAAGCCAGGGTGGCTAATGCCTGAGAACGTTGTTAATTGTGCCCACATGCGTGATTTTGGTAAAAGCATCTCTGCCGGCCCAAACTGAAATGCAGTGCTGTGTAACATGCTGTGTTTGAAACCACTTAACGTTCCCTGGTGCAAAACTGTAGCATAAACAGCTTAACCCAAACCTTGTCTTTCTGGGAAAACTTTATTTGATATGTCATGGTACTTACTATGAAGGCACATTTTTAACACATTTATTATGGAAACCCAGGAGTTTATGATGATAGCTCAGGAATGGATCTCTGTTGGCAACTGAGATTTTTCTTGTGATCTGGTGCTGGGGAGGTTACTTTGACAGGAAGAGCATGGGGACAAGACACAGCTATTTAGCAGCACCTGGCAGGACATTGCTTGAGACACGTGCTGCTTCCAGGAATCACGTACTATGTGTAACCTGTTGCACAAAGTGAGTTGGTGTCCAGATCCTTTCCTTCTGCTAGGAAGGAAAGGTTGGTCATCTCTGACTCCAGGTTTTGTGCAGTGTGTTTGGGTTGGGGTTTGCCTATGTTTTGCTTCATCAGAGTAATTTTTCCAGACTCCATTGGACTTAAAAATTGTAGTGGAAATTAGTTGCATCTGTTGCTCTCTTTCTGTTTAGGATTTGTCTGCACCATTCTTAAAACAAATAGTGCTGGAGCTTTTCACCAAATAGTACCTGTAAATAATCCTTGTTCTTTAGGAAGCAGTTCATTATCAGCATTGATATCCCAGGTTTAAGTTGCTTATCTGTGATCGCACACACAAGCCACATGGCAAGTCTTGTCCTTGGGTGAGTAAATGTGACTCCCTAAACTGACTTGTTAGTGCAGATACACAAGCAGCTGCAAAGTTTGCTTTCTAGTTATATTTATGTAGCTTCTGCAAATGCTCCTGCTTGTTGATTCAAAGACTAAAAGGAAGAGGAGCCATGTTTATCACACACGTTTTGTTCTATGGGTACAACAGAAGGGTTATAACTCTTGCTCCCAGACACGTTGGTAATGGCATGAAGGTGAACACAGTAGGACATAAACCACCAGCATTGTTTCAGTCCTGGGGACAGAGAGACACATGCAAAGAGAGCAGCTCAGTCATCTGCTTAATTTTGCCCTGTGTGAAATTTGCCCCTTTGTAGTCTATGTTGTTCTGTCTGCTAACTGAGCCCTCTCCCGTTCACTCCCTCTGGGAATATTTTTCAGCACATGTGGCTTCATTCTTCTGTTCTGTGGGAATCTGGGTGGGGAGGGGACAAGCAGCTAAAATTAGGAAACTAGCAGGTCCTGTTTAAGCTCTGAGAGTGGGATAACAAAGCTGACTGCATTCAGTCATAACTTCTTGGCCTGCAGGGCTGATAGATACTTCTGTGAGCACAGGCATACTGTTGGAGGAGAGTTTTGTTAACCAGTCCTCAGTCTTGCCTTCCTCCAGTTACCTGGCCCTCTGCGAGCAAAGCTTTGGACTCGCTGCTGCAAGCACTGGGTGGGTTTGCAAGAGGTTGCAGAACTCAGCGTCCTGCCATGTGGGACCACTAGACCCAGGCTTCTGCAATGGGGGGGTGTTTGAGCCAAAGTTTAGGGGTGTTCTCAGTCTCCTGGATTATCTTTGTTATGCAATTATTATTGTAATGTCAAGGAAACCCTGTCCCAACGTTGCTTGGTCACTGTATTAATGGAGAAGAAAGTCCTTTTCCCAAAGCAAGGCCTTCTAAAACTCGAGCAGCAGCCTTGTGGATCAGAGGAAAACTAGGACAAAGAGGAGGAGAACTCAGCTAACTGTGGATCCATAATTCCTTTTTTGTCCGGGCAAATATAGGCTAAATGAAGCCTCACCATGACTTCATTAAGGAGAGGTTTGGTTTGGTCCAGGACTTCTCTTTGGGGTATGTGGCTCACCAGTCTTTTACCCCTAGAGGGCACTCCAGGCTTAGGCTGGGGGGGTTCCTGATGGTGTTGTTTCCTATTACTTATTATAGAATTTCTGGTGTTTCTGATGCCCTCCACTCTCAGATGCTGTGTTGTAAAGCAAGTGAAGGCTTATTTGTTCAGTGGGAACAAAAATGGCCATCTCTTATCCCTTGCAACTACTGTGTGGGTAAAGTCATTTTCTCGGTCACGGAGTTTTGGTTTTGCTGGAGGAAAGCTGCTGGGAGGAGAGCTCCAGTTCTGTTTGGGAGGATTGTCACAGTCCCTCCATCCCCTCTGACCCTCAGGCCACCCAGGAGTCCCCTGGTGACACCTCCTTGACCTGTTGTGATCTTGACGTGAGCTCAGACCCTACATAATTATTTTCTGTCTCAGCTTTGTTGTGGTGGCTGTGTCATGAGAACAATCCACCGTCCTGTAAGGGGGTGACACTGTAGGGTGAGGATGTGTGTTTAGCCTGGGAAAGAAATCTTAGGGAAAGAAATTACAAGTCTGTGCCATGTGAAACATTTTTTAGTAGTCATGCAAAAAAGATTGCGGTTGCAATCTCCTGTGAGAGCAAGAAAAAAGACTTAGTGGGTCAGACTATATTGGTTTGTCTAGTTCAATGTACTCTGTCTGATCAGGGCTCATAACAGATGGTGGGGGCAAAATTACAAAGGAAAAGATAGGTATGGGAGGATCCCCCCTTCTTCCGACAGTCAGCTGTTAAGGACTGTTCTTAGCCAAAGCTGGATTTGGGGTCGTCCTGCTTCATAGTCGCTAATGGATCTGTCCTCCATTAATTTGTTTAATCCTCTTGTGAGTCTGTCTGTGTCTAGCATCCATGACATCATCTGACAGCCAATCTTTCTCGTTTTGTATTGTAAGTGGGAAAAGTATTTTCTTTGCTTCTGCTGCTGGCTGCTTGTTTAACAGGAAAGCCCTTACTTCTTGCTGTGTAACACATAAACCATTCGGGCTCTCTATAGCGTTTGTAATTTTTAGTCCTATCGCTGTCTAATAAATTCTTTTTCCACTTATGATTTTTAAGCTTTTATCTTGTTTCCCAAGATAGATTGTTTCTTTCCCATGATAACATGCTCAGTACACCAAAACCATTGCTGTTTACTTGCATCCGTCAGCTGAATGGCAGTCTTTGTGCTGGGGTGCTCTGCAAAAGCATTTTAGGCAAAGATTTGCTCAGAGAAACCTTTCATGAAGTTTAACCTTATTTTTAGCTAAACATAATCATTGACCTTTTAAGAAGGTCAAGCACACAGAGAAGGGAGGATTTTTGCTTCCTGACATGTATATGCAAATATACAGATTGCAAGGTGGGGTCTTTCTCCAGTGCTTTATGTTAAAGCAGTTTACACATTTTCTGTTTTAATTAGTGCTACAAGGAAGCTTTTGATGCAGAATGGACTTTCATTTCCCAAATCTCATTGCCACAGATGGTTAGTTGCTGGAAAGGTCGGAAGGTCACACTGTCTAGTGAGTGCAGCCATTGATCAGGAGTCAGGAGATTGGCTTTTTTTTCATAGTTCTGCTTCTGACCCATTGTGTCTTCAAAGGAAGGCTGCTTCTCCTTTTTGCGTCACTGGTTTCCAAATTTGGGAAATGAAAAGGATAATGATGCCCTATCTTGTACATAGCTTAAGGTCCCTTCTTGAAATATATATATAGACTTCTATAAGGTATATTGAACATAAATGCAATAGGGCATTATTTAATAGATCAAAAATTAACTGCTATCTGTCAAAATATAGCTGTAAACTAATGTGCTAAAGTTAGAGCGTTGCTGTTGTGGCCTCACATAGATCAGATTTTGCCTGGATGATAGGCAATAGTTTATCAGTATGTTGGAGGAAAACAATATTTTCTGAAAGTGGGCTGTGGCACAGAGGCTGGGGAATGGGAGTTATGAAGGGATCCTGATACTGCTGCAGAGCAATTGGAATTGCCCTTTGAGCTAGGCACAAGTGTTTAATAGGATCATATATGCAGAGACAAATAATGCAGCCTGTGCCTTGTGGCTGAGGGGCTTCTGTTGCCAGGAGAGCATGGAGAAAGGTTTAGGGCTTTTATGGGTATTCTGACCACAAGGACCCATTTTCAGTGAGTTGCCCAGCAGGCTAATGTGATCCTTGCATGTGTTAACAGGGGATTGCCAAGTACAAGTAGCAGGATTAAATAATCTGTGTACTACAGTAGTGGAATAGTTGCAAAAATATTGTGTCCAGTTATGTTACTGACTAGTTGAGAAAGAAATGGAAAACCAGGTTTGGAGAAGAACCAGTAGGTGGATTAACAGCTGGAAAAACAACAGCTTGTTGTGAAAGACTGTTTAGCTCATCAAAGACAAGCTTAGGGGTTAATTACCTGGCACAGGGAGCAGAAATTTGATAACAGGTTTCATAGACAAGCGTATAACAAGTACTATAAATGCAGGCCAGGAGAAAAGGTGCACATCTTTAACAGAGAGTGTAATTAATTACTGAAACAGCTTAGCAGGAGTCTATTGCTGGCCACTTTAAAATCAGGACAGGATGTTTTCCCAGGACAGATATCTTCTTGTTCAGAAGGAAATGGAGGAAGAAACAGGGTTGTTCCTGGCTAACTGGCCAAGACGAACTATGGCAGTAGTTTCTCCTGGCTTCCTATGCAAGAAAAAAAAGGCTGTGCTAGTGCAGAGGATTACTTCAGAGTTGGTGATTTCCAGGACAGACTCAAAAATATAAATTTAAAGCTAAAATCTGTGCTGAAGGCAGGGAAAGCAACAGCTGTTCTTTTAAGTCATGCACAAACCTGTTTCACAGGTTAACTTATATAGACTTTCCTAATACGTTCTCACAGATCTCTGTGGTGTTAATGCCTTAACTTTTTTTGGCCCTAAAAGAACTCTGTGAAGTCTTTAGCATTTTAATCTTCCTTTTCCAATTGAAAGAGGGTCTCTTTTTCTGTGAGTTTCAGCTGAGTAGCTTAGCTCACCAGCAGTTAGAGCAGGTTTTAGGACTGGAACTGGAGAAAAACAAACTACAGAATGGCTGTAACAGGAGGGATGGGACTCAAGGGGATTCCCACATGAACAGAGGGGAAAAAACAAATCCATTCCCTAACCTCCAGCTTCTTTCAGGCATCCAAGTAACTGGAATTTCAGAGCTAGGGATTAGCAAGATGCACCAGTGCATCTGTCCAGATGCTGTATCTGGCAGTGGTCAATACCAGTATGTGCAGAGAAAGAAAATATCTTGCTTCTGGAGAAATGTGCCTAGATAGAGGTTTGTGCTGGAGACCTGAGGTATGGCCATTTTACAGTGACTTTGATCCACTCTTCTTGCCCCTCTTGGCCATGGCTAAGTTTAGACGTGACAACTGTGGTAACTTCTGTTGTGCACTAACATGTATGGGTTGCAAAGGTTGCTGCTTTTTGATGAAGTCTTTTCTGGGTGCTGTCACAGCCTCTCCTCCAGCAGATGAAACGGCGTTTGGCATGTGCCCTGACACATCAGGAGCTTCTTCTGTTGTGTGACAGAGAAGCCAAACTCCTTCCTCAGTATTAGGTGTGCCTTTACCTGTTTGTCTGTCATTGCTTCTGCATAAAGCCAGCTTTTCTTTCAGGATCAGTGGCTCCTTCTGGAATTAATCTGCTGTTTCGCTTTTTATACGTGTCTAGGGCGAGTTTCATGGGCTTTGTGCAACATTTTCTCTTTCGTACTGCGGTGCCAGGCAGAATTGCCCAGGACAAAAGCGCCATAGCCTGCCTGTCCTCTAAGCAAGCACTGGTCTGGCTTGGTGGCTTGGTTTTGGAAGGAGGATACGTGGCAGTGATCTTCCAGGACCATTGCCATGGAGTTAGGTTTTGAGCTTGGCTTCCTGGTGTTTTGTCATGTGCTGATTGGCAGCCAAGTGGACAAACAGGAGGGGAGGGGTGATTTGGTTAGTATCAGATCAGGCTCTATGGAAAGTCCTGGATTCTGAGAACAGAAGTTTCTGGAAAGCATACAAATAAGTAAAACATTCCCAGGAAGCATGCAAGAGCACAGAGGTTACCCAGGTTTTCATGTGTCTCTTGCTTTCCTCATCCTGTTTGCTAGCCTGGGAAGTTAGAGCCTCTTGCCACCCTGACTCGTACCCCTGGAATCTTGTCTTCCCTGCTTTCTGCAGGGCATGTGGGGCATGAAAAAAGGATGCTTCCAGGGAATGCAGTGTAAATTTGTGACCTCCGCCCTTGCCTTTCCCATTCCTCCCTTTCTCTTATTTTTCTTAACCTTGTACTTTTAATCACAGAAACATCAGATGGGTCATTCACTGTTGTTGGACTGTAGCACACGATTGCCTCAACTCTGGACTTCCGCACAGCTCTGTAGCCGTGGTTGAGCAGCGAGGATCTCTGCTGTTTCCTCCCTACTGTCTTGGTGCTGAAAGCTGCCTGCCCTTGTGCTGTCTGCTGGTTGGAGCTGTGCAGCTGTGGAGCTTGTGGTTTGGGTGCTGGCAGACACTGTCCTCACACTTTCTTTGTGCAGCTGCAGTTCCAAGAAATACAGTGAACTAGAGACCCGGCTGCAGGGAGGGGGAGGTAATACCAAGAACCTGTCAGAACATGAGTGTGTGCTGGGGGGGGAGGTTGGGGAACAGGAGTTGTGGGTGGAAGGGTGAGGCAGAGGCTCATGGGAAGCTGGAGGTGTTCACAAAGTTTTGCGTTTGTTTCACTCAACAGAGAAGATGGGGGTGGGGGGGAAGCAAATAAATGATAGCATGAACTTAGGGCGAATCTGGCAGTGAAGCAAGACTTCCTGGAATCACAAGGTGAAAGCAGGCTGTAAGTGGCTTGGCTAAGAGACAAAAGCTTGAGAATCTCTGAGTGCTGGAAGTAAAGTAGCATGAGAAGCAAATATTTACATCCTCTATATATGGAACTGCAGGTAATAGGTCTCTTCTAGTCCTTGGAAGCTCTTCCTTTGCTAACGAGGACCAGATAGCCTTCTCCCTCCCAAGGATGTCCTGCATTTTTCCCTGTAGATTTTTAAATTCACTTCTGGCAAAGACACAGAGGGTCTAGATACTGCCACCTTCTCCCCACTCCATTTTGTGCTAAGCAGCAGAATTTAGGTCCCTGAAAAGCTGTCACTTGATGTCTGTATCAAGTCTAGCACAGTGCAGTGTAAAAACCATTCCAGATACTTTGCTTTGCACCTAGCTTACCACACTGATGAATGCACAGGTTTCAGAGGTGGCTGGTGCTCTTGACATCCTCTTCAATATTTATTTGCACAAAATCCTGTAAAATGGGAGAGAACGGGAAGTTCATTGATTATTGCTGTGGAAGAGGAGTTTGCAACATGCAGAGAGATTGGGATTTAGTCACACTAGTAACTCTGCAGAGCTGTGAGCTGACCCCATTCCTAAACCTAGACTATTGCCCTGACTGTCGAGCTATTTGCCTGTAACAGATGACAAAAAGGCCCTGGAGCACACTGGCATTGCTGGTGTGCCCTGGAAAGGTGCATGGCAATCCTGCAAGCTGCAGGGGAGGGGACAGCTGTGGGCTGGTTTTAGCCATACATAAGATTTGCTCTAAGGGACAGTGGTGGCTACTGAGCTCACTTTTCCATGTGACTTCTAGCTCTTCTTCTTTGCTATATGAACACCTCTGTGCACCCATCTATTGAATGAAATGTGCAATCTGCCCCTGCAAGCAGATGTCAGCAGCTCTGAGTCATGGGGGCTGCTGAAGCCATGTTCAGGCCCCTCCTTCCCTTCCACCTTCATGCCATTGCTACCAAAAGCAGAGAGAGGATTTTAGTTTCTCTCTGATTTTGTCTGTTTGCCATTCAGTCCCTTCACGCCTTCCAACAAAAGTGGCTTTTGCTGGGGAAAGGAGCTTCTTGCACAGACTAGGGGAGAAAAGATCTTAAAAAATGTTCCACTTCCTCACTCTTGACACAAATATCACACTTATACCCACGTATGTGTACACCAGGCTCCAGGATAAAAGTAGTTCTGCCAGTACCTGTAGCACTGGTTAGCAGGATTTTAGTGTAGGCTGTGTTGTTACTGACAATAATGACGCATACTGTAAGCAATAACTTGAATTTTAGTAACTCCACAGTTGAGCATTCATCATATCCGTTGGCTAGCATGCTATGGGTAAATGTGGAATCGGGTCACGTGTCTCAAGATACTTCTTGAATTTGTGATTTTACTTGCTCCTTAATGCAGCACTTTGGATTTTTTTTTTTTATATATTTACAGTTTTTATCTACAACAGTAAAAACAAAAAGGTGATTCAAGAGCAGCCAAGCACTGTTTGTTTAGGTGATGTGGGAATGTGGTTCTGATTTTTGTGCCTTCTGCTTTTCTGCAGGAGGGCAGTTGCCCTCACACAACTGTAAATCTGCCTGTCCCTAACTGGAGTTTGTTGCCATGATGTAAAGTGGTGTCATTGGAAAGATGTGGATGAGGCTTCCGGAGCACTGGGTTCAATGCTCTGCTCTGCCGTAGTCCTCTTTCATGAGTTTGGGATGGTCACTGTTTTACAGTTGCTCATCTGGAAGATGGGAGCTGTGAGGATAAATGTGTTAAAGGTACTGAAGTGCTCAGCATGTTGCAGGGACAAGGCACCTGAGCAAGCCAACTCATTTTCCTGTTTTTAGAGACTATAAAGACACGCTGATTGTCAAATCTTTGTTTTATCCAAAGTAGCATTTTTCTGTAGTGAAGGGCATTTCTTTCTCTGATGTATCGAATCCTGTAAATGATGTGAGTGAAAACAAGCCCCTTTAAACAGCCTGCCATTTCAGTTTAGCGTGCCAGGTTGTGGAGAATTCACCTAATGTATTCCAAAGGTTAATTACCTAGGCTGCCAAAGTGTTTTCTCTTGGTGGAATTTTTATAATTTCATCTCAACCTTTAGAGCTGGTGATTAAACTGACAGTTAAGATGGCTTTTAGCAGTGGTGGCATTACATTAGCAGATGTTTGCGCTCTGAATCTGTTCAGTCTGAGAAGATGTGGGGTATCCTACACAATAAAGACCACAGCCTTTGGCTGTCTGCTGTTGCCCCAGTTACCCTGTGTCTGGGACTGGCATCTCTTTTTAACACCTTCTGCCTCTTTGTTGCTTTTCCCCAGCTGTGGCTCTAGTCAGATTCTTGTACAGAGGTAGGGAATGTCTGTCTTGCAGGGTATTTTGTAGTCCTTGTATGAACACTGTAATGCATGGCCAGAAATACTTCATCTCTCAAGACGAGATTTGAAAGTGGTTCTGCTATGTTCTGCAAAGTGCTGTAATTTATCAGTTTCCAGTGGTGACATCTTAGAGATGATGGTGTGCTTGGAGAGCACAGATTTTGTCTGGATGGCTTGCTAAAATACTAAGAAGTATCTGAAGAATACTGTTTCAAAACAATTTTGGATAACTTAATCATTCATGATTTCTGAAAAGGAAACCTAGTAACAAGGGCGGTGGGCTAACTGGGCATACTGTCTGTCATGGTTGCTGGGTTTTCCTGATTCTTTTGCAGGTATTGGGGAAATGTGGTTTTTACGTGAAAGCTCTAAGTGAAGAAAAGGACCATGATATCACAGCCACTTAATGCAGATATTCTTATTCTCTTGCATTCATGCAAGAGTTAATACTCTTATTCTAGTGCATTCTATTTTGTCTTTACTTCTTGCTTTTAATACATACATAACTGCAAATTTAATTCAACATCGAATAGTCTGTGCTAGTAATTTTTTTCATAATTTGCCAGTTAGAATACACCTTCTGTTTTGCTTGCCAATCAAATGTATTTCATAAAAGAATTTATTTTCATAGTTAATGAACTTTTTGATTGTAGCGAGATACTAATTCTGGAAAAGAATGTAGTTTCTTTATGTTGTCACATTATTTTTAATATCTTTTAATTTTGAACTATTATGATAAGCATGTATAATGAGAGAACTAGCCTTTGCCTCAGTAACAAGTATATGAAATAACCAAGACAATAAGGCAAGGGAGTCAGGAAGTAGGATACAAAGCCGAAGTAATACCAACATCCCTTTTCTAATACAGATGTGATGAAAACTGAAATTAGTCATATTTAAATAGGAGCTTTGGCAAGCACTCTAAAAATACTTTCACTGAGGAATGTGTAAAGTAGAAGTTCCATTAAAAACTCCAAGCTTGAAATTACTAATGATAAACCTTAAAGAAGTTAATTAATGCTGACAATAGTTCTACTGTGTGGAAGTTACATTTGGACGTTTGTAATCAGTAACTTGTGCTACTCAGACAGATGGTTCTGAGTTACTGTAGAGATTTCCTGGAAATATTTGTAAGTGACCAGAAATGGCTGGTATTTTAAAGAGTGATTTCATGGCTGAGCAGAATTTTTTAGGTGGCTCTTCTTCTGTGGTCTTGGAATCATCAGCACCTGCTTCCCAAACCAGGTGCAGTTACAATCTCTTGCTGTCTCTGTTTCTGAAGTGTTTTCAAAGTGATTCATCTGGAGCTGTTAGCTGAAAGGCAAAAGCCATTTTTGCTCAAAAATGGGTAGATAAGGTATTTATTTTTCCCTATTGTTGTCTGAGTGCTGGTAGTCCTCTAATGGTTTCCCATAGTCCTGTTGGGAGCCTGTAAGAATGTTTTCCTCCATAATTGTCTAGGAAAGGAATCCCAGAGCAGCAACAAGGAATATGTGATTTTGGAGGCTGTTAGCAAAACTCCCTTATGAGTGCAGTGCCAATAACGACATGGTAACCAGGGTCGGGCATTGCAGTGTGGCTCCTCAAACCTGAGGTTAGCTTAGGTATCGCTCACCAGACTTAACTTTGCAGTGAGGACACACCTCTGAGAGAGGCCTCTCAGAATAGTGCCCTCCCGCCTGTGGGCTGCTTCTCATTCCCTCTTGGGCTTTTGGGTAGGGGTACAACAGAGCTCATCGCTGAGGAGCACGGAAAGCTGCGGAAGGCAGAGGGCACAGCCTGGAGAAGCTCAAAGGCTGTTGTCATTGAGTATCTGGTGAGCAAAGGCACGGGCATCTCTAGCTCTTTCCAGCTCAACAACTGCAGAAGATTTGAGAGAAAACAATGAAAACAGTTGAAGGTGCTTGTTGCTAAAAAGCCCCTGAAAGTCCCAAAAGGCTGTGGCTGTGAAAAGGAGCCTAAAGAAAGTCAAGGAGCCAGTGGCTCCTGAAAGGCTAGTGTTGGCAGAGCCAGGCTACTGGAAAAGCAGCAAAGCCTAACACAGCTGAGTTAAAAATGGCACAGGCTCAGAAAAGCTGATCTGAATAAGTCATAATGTTACTAGAAGAAGTATTGAGTGTTTACATGTTCAAATAAACCAAATCTTAGCTTTTTACTTATGTTTTCAGGCTCTTTCAGCAGGAGGAATCAACAGGCAAAGGGTTCTATTAAAATGGAGCTGTTTGAAGCTGCCTGGCTTTGCAAGGCCTGGACAATGTTGAAATATGCCTGTTTCTCCATCCTGGACTGTGAAGTAGTGCAAGCTTCACTTCTGTTCTCTTAAGCACTGGGTGTGTGCTTGCATGCAGGGGCACAGTACTTTAATGTGTTTAAAAGCAGTTCACGTCTTATGGGAAACCTTAGAAAATACTGTCTGACAAAACAGCCTTTGTCTCAGGTGTTCTGCTGCTGGGTGTGTTTTGTTGAAGCTCATCTACCCTAACACTTCATTTTTTTTATACCTGTTTGCATCCTCCCTCCCTACTTACTGCAGACGCCAATTGGCCTAGCATGAAGGGTGACCAACAGCAACAAATATCTTCATAAAAACTACAGCTTTGCACAAGGCATCTATTACACTGCACTGGCTCCTGAAAAAGGCCATTGCTTTACTGAGAGGCTGACCTGTCTGCCAGAACATGTTGCTTTTGATTATTACTGCTTATGTCAAGAAAGTGCAAGATTCCTTGCAAAAATGGAAGGCCAGTAGTTGTCCCGGTAATGTCTTTCATTTTTATCTGTTGGCAATATTAAGTCAGTTGTTCTTTGTAAATTTTGTTAAGCGTTCTGGATTTACAGGAGAGATCCAAGAGCAGACCTCTCAAGTGAAATAACCTAGCTGTCATGGGAGTGCCTTGGGCAGTAAGGCCTTGTTTCTGAACTGTTGCGCCATGAAAGCACAAGGATTGCAGGAAGTTGTGAGCACCTGCTGAAGCTGCTGATGCACTCAAGGTGTTTATAAGGCTTCTGTCTTACAGTTTTCCCCAGTGAATGACAAGGGAAGTTCATGCTGCAGTCTGAGGGAGGCACCTATGTGCTTTCTCCAGTAGCTAGTCACTCCTTTTCACAAACATTAGAACTCTGTATCTTTGAGACTTCTTCTGCTGTGTTGGATTTTATATGAATTGCGAAGGGATTTAAAAAAGAGGACATAGATGGGAGGTAGGAGGCAGTGATGGTAGAGTCACATATGGATTCAGGAGGGGTGAAAATCTTTTCCATGTGACTTTATACCAACAAAATGTAGTAGGAGTCCACAATCTGAAATCCATGCAGGGAGCTGCTCATTTGGATCATTTAGTAATTCATTGCTTTTGCTTTTCATCTGCAGGTTGGATTATTGGTTTAGATGCTGTTAGGAGCTGTACCTCTGCCTCCCAATTACATACCATACTGAGACAGTGTAGGCATCTTAAATTTTGACACTTACAAATTCTGAAAGCTGAAATTTCGGTGTAAATAAAATTATGCTGCAGAAGATAATGTGCTCCAGCAGTTTGGTTATTGTTTTTCCCAACAGTGCTAGAAGATTTCAGAGGATCTGTGGTAAATTGTATCCTGAGGATTTGGTTACTAATCAAAGCACCCTGGGGAGATGGAGCTGAAGTGAATTCTGGCATGTCAGTTCCATTGCTGCCATCTGTGTTTTAAAAATTAGCAACAAAAATACATTTCACTGGGCTACAGAGTCAAGAAATTTAAACTCCAGTCCTCAGACCACAAAGGTGTAAGTCAAAACAGTTCCCTTAGAAATTATTTTGTTTGTTTGTTTGTTTGTTTTTCATTAGGATCTCATCTCTTTAGTTGTGGAGGAAGACTCTCGGAAACATGAGAATTCAGGCCTCTGCTTCCCAGTTCCTGTCCCTCATCCTGTGATCCTAGAGATTGGCTGTGGCTCTGGAGCAGTTGCTCTGAGTCTGTTGCACAAACTGCCACAGGTGAGCTTTTTTCAATGCTCATGGTACAATAGATGCCTGTGTTACAGGACAATCCCACTCTATTAGTGTTCATCGAGACTTTGCAGACAAACTTCTTTGCTTTGTTGGGACTTGAGCAGCTAAGGTCTCTGACGTCCAGGTCCTATAAGTTCATGCTAGGTAGAAGAGGGATATTTAGAAATTGCTCTTTGCAGCTGTTTGCAGTAGTAGTGGAGACCTAGTCAGAGTGAAAGAAGCAAATGTGCTCATTCTTCAGCTATTACAGCTCACTATGAATGACCTTACATTGATGCACTGGTGGGTGTTGGTTTAAGCTAATATCCTGGGCTGTGGGCAAGAGGGACTGAGGCATGGGAACACACTATGTTAGTTAAATTTATGGAGCAGTCATCTCTAAAAATTACCTTGCTATGAATCAAAAGATCTCATCTCTAGTAGACTGGAGACTAAATGAATACAGGGAAGGAATTACCACAGAAGTGTCAGTACTTGGGATCAATATGACAAGCATATGTCACACTGCCACAACTGCCAAACCACTTTTTTAAAGTCCTTTGTTCTCTAATAACAACCCACACCTTTTGAACAGAGTGAAAAGAGCAGGAAGGGGACTGATATCTGGGTGACCAAAGCCCTTCATGCCCTTGATTATTCTGGCATGTAACATGCTTACTGAGATACTGTTGGTAAACAGAGCGAAATGAATCCAAGATCTCATTGTGTGTGGTTAAGGGAAAAATATTCCCCTTTCCTCAGAATTGCAGACCAGCCAGTTCCTTCTTGTGAATGAGAATTGCTGAGGCCAGCCCCTCCTTTTGTAGAAGTGTAAGACTTGATGCGTAAGAATTAGAGGTTGATGCCTGTGTTCCTCCTCCCACTGACCTGGTAAGGTTAATACTTGAGCTTCATGACTCCAAAGTATAATTACTCTGACTTCCTGAGCTGTACTTCAAGCTCTTTTCCTTGCCTGTTAAGTTAGAGAGCTGTGTCAGTCTGTCCTTGTAACTGATAACTGTCCCTCCCCAGCTGGTCAACACAAACTGCTGTGCCCAGAGAAGTAAGGAGCCTTGACTGATTGGAGTTAGTGGTAGCCACACTGACAGCTAAGTGGAGTTTACACTCTGTGTGCTAAGTGGAGTTTACACTCTGTGTGACCTCTTTAGTGTTTCAAGCAGAATTTGGCAGTAGAGTGTGAGAAATAACAGCAACTTTTTTCACTTACAGACTGAGCAGTGTCCTTCACCTTAAGGGTCAGCTTCATGTGTGTGGGTGCTAGTCTCAGGCTGTGAAATTAATTCCCCTAGGAATGATGGCAAATCACACCATCATCTCCAAATGCAAAGAAGTTTCTTTAAGCATGCTTTCTCTAAGTAAATACTTAGCAACATCTGTGTTTAAAAAACATTAAGCAAAGCAAAAAGAGGTCAGGCCTTTGCCTGCACTTTTCCCAAGGTGGAATGGAAGATCAAGCAAATCTCTAAATACGTAGTCCTATCTCGTAATGTTATGCTGGAAGACTCTCAAATACTTGACACACAGTCAAGTGCGTGCAGTCAATACAGGCAGTGAATGTGGTGTAAGGACTGCGGTGGAGTAACTAGGCAAAAGGTATCTCCATAACAGATGGAAAATGCCAGAATCTCTGTCCAAGTGGTTGTGTTAATGCTGGGAGGGATTCTGTCCATATTAGAGAGGAGAAGCCTAAAACACAATCTTCCTTTAACCTGTGTCTACCCCAGACTAGGCAGAGTGTTGAGCCTCACTACTAGGAGCTGTGAACATACCAGGTGATGTAAGTCAGTGTGACTTCATTGTTGTCAGCTGAGTTGGTTTGGTCAGAAGCCTGTCTATTTTGGTCCGCTGCTGGCAGTGTTGCAGAGTGCCTTCTGTCACTCATGATCCCATCAGTGTTCTGAGATGCATTCTTCATGAGCTATTCCTTTTAAGAGTAGAGGGTGAACAGTCAATTGTCAGTTTTTATCTTGCATGTCCATTGTGGCAGAGCATGTCTACTCAGGAACCTTGATGTTTTAATACTTGTTTCTTTGTGGGTTTCTTTTTTTCTGTCCCAGAGCCGGGTGATAGCCATAGATAAAGAGGAGGCTGCTGTGGATCTCACCAGGGAGAATGCACAAAGGTACAAGCCCGCATATTACCCATTTTTTGTAGATTGTTTGAGAAAGACCAAGAGTCCTCAATGTTTGGACATGTGGTTCATGTTTATCACCACTGAAAACCAGAGAATGTTTAGTTGCTTGAGCTCATAAAGTGTGTAAGAATTCAGAAGAAAAGTGCTTGTTATTTACCAGAGTATTTTTTTCTTTGACTTGTGAATGTGCTTTGCAAAGACAGCAGCCTAAGTAAAGCAATAGTACTTATGTGCTGTCTGTCTTCCAAGGGCTTTTCAAGGTGTTTCATGGTAACTACTCGTATTCCTTTCTGTGAACTTGGGAAACTCAAGGCAGCAGGTAATAAGAATGTATATGTCACTTAGGAGGTTAAGGACAAGTATAGCCTGAACCTTTCTCTCTCTGGCTCCCTATATCATTATTGCCATGCTTGTTTCTGTCATTGCTGCTCTAGATATAAGCTTGTACGCTCAAATAGCACTTTTACTCTGATGCGCTGGTGTGGTATCCCTCAGCATACTCCTTGCAGTCTTGGGTTTGGTGAGAATGGTGCTGCTGGGTCTTGTGCTGTTTGGATGACTCCTGTGCTGCAGCTGGATGTTCAGTGCTGCTGAATCAAACATCTTGTGCCTGAAGTCAGGACAGATCTGTATCAGGTTGACCTTGTCCTTCCTAGTGGCTCTGCTTCCTCAGCTGGCTCTTCTTAACTCAGGTTATTTTGAACTGTCGCTAACATAGAGAGCCCCAGAGCTAGAATCTCAGGATGCTTTTGAGTCCAGGATCCCAGTCTCTGTAGACATTGTAAAAAGGTACAGAGCTCTAGTATGTATTCATATCCCCAGTAATTACTGGGCCCTAGGCGTTAATTAAAGCAGTCTCAGAAATGATTCCTATTGCTACCTCTTACAGAGTCTAGTAGAGCTGTGAGTCTTAAGTGGTGCTCATTAACTGACATTTCTGTCCACAGGGCCCACATACCCTTTTTTTCCCCAAGCTGCTGCCAGTACTGGGGCTATAGAGTCAGGCTACTTCTGTTTATGGCTGCACTGAGCTGCATCTCTGCACTGCTTGCAACCCAGTCCCAGCTCTTATGTGAGTCTGAAGTGATGTGTAGGAACAAGCACTTCGCAAATTTGTCACCTCACTATTACCTTTTGCTTCCTAGTCCAGTTAGAGTGAATGGGGAACAGAGATTTCCTTCTGATGTGTCAGTGTCAAACCAAGTTCTGTTGCAATTTTTCACAGATATAATAAGAGCTGGCCAAATCTTTGCCTCCTTGGTAGATTATTGGTCTGGCATCTGGGAAAAATCATCTTGCTTATTAACATTGTGTGTTGGCTCAAGAGTGGATGAGGGAGTGCAAATGCCGTGCCAGAGAACCTCATATTTCTCCATGGATATTTTCATTGCGTCCTTGTGATCTTGTCCATGGCATGGTGCCCTGTAGCTCTTGGGAGAGAAGCCAGTAGGATAAGCTGTGTTACTGCTTGACTGAAGCCAGCCTGGTTCCTGCCTTCTTTTGAGAGCCCCCTTATCACAGCTGTGTTCTCTAGATGCTTAGGTGAGTCTTGTTCTCACTAAATCAATCCCAGTGCCAGATGGCCCATCTCGGCACCCTGCAGACAGATGCAGGAATCCCTGCCTTTCTTGCTGCCTGTGTTTGCTGACAGGGCATTACCATAGGCCCTCAGCAAAGGCAAATAGGACTTGGGTATAAGGCCTTTGTCACAGCATGCTCTGTGAACCCCATTGGGTAGCCCTGAGGTGTTACACTGAAGAGCTGGGAGGAGGACTTTGCCACTGTGGTGGGAGGAGAGAACATGCTGGGAAGAGCTGGGCTGGTTTTATTTCTCTAGACATTGACTGCACTGGAGGACAGGAGTTAGGGGACAGTGAAGACTCCCTGCCACAATGTGCTGTTGCTGGTTCAGGAAATGGCATCTCCTGTGGGAGGCTTCGAGTCTTTCTCCAACAGCAGATCTCAACCAACCTTGTCTTTATGACTTTGCAGAGTGCTTCCTCTGACACTGCTCAAATGTCTTCACAAAAGCCAGAGGGAGAACTGGTGAGAAAAGAGAGGTATTTTGATGGATGGACCATGTAGCTGAGGAATTAGAAGTTCCGTTCCTTCCTTGCTGTTCCCCACGTTGTTTCTGTGGCCTCTCCTGTAGTATCAGGTTACCACCAAGCACCAAGGCTACTTTTAGACTGGCGTCTCTTTCCTGTCCTGGGAGCATCAAGGGAGCTTTACTCAGAATTTCTAAGATTTAAGGGGATCACTGTCTCAACTATTTTCCCCTGGAAGGGAGCATATTCTGTAGCAAGCTGGAAGCTAGGGATGGATCATGCCAGCTTGTGACAGACTAGAGCACTATAAGCACCATGCAGTGGCAGTCTGGCAGTCTGAAGGCTGTTGTTCTACCTTGGATTAGTGTAGTGAGTCAGAGAGATCAGAATCTTTGCCAAGATTTCTCCCTAAAAAATACCAAGGCCTTTATAGACCTGTTTCTCAAAAATAGCAATTCAGCATGCTTCCTTGCTCACTTGTCACAGGTAAAGGAGAGGTGTTTGTGTCTTCTAGTGCCTTCGGGGGTTCTGCTTGTGTGAGCACCCTGGGGACATCTGGCTGCAGATGAAAGGCACTGACCATGACATGTGTTTCCCAATTCATATGCACAGAGGTGTCAGGGCAAGCAAGGTCATGAGTTAGAAACTAGTATCTGAGAAATCCTAGTGTGTATTTTAAATACATTATACTGTACAGTCTGTGCATGAGCTGTCCCTAAAAGGAGTCCCTTTTCCTAGCTGTGTCTGCCACAGGACTTCTGCTGCACTGCACGTGCTGGCCTCCCGGTAGTGTGCGGTAACGTCTCATCACCTTAACACTGGCATGTGAGATGAGATCCAAAGATGCCTAGAAAACACACTCAGATGCCAGAACACTGTTAAGATCTAGAATATGAGCCAGCAGTGTGCCTAGGTGGCCAAGAAAGCCAACGGCATCCTGGCCTGTATCAGAAATAGCGTGGTCAGCAGGAGCAGGGAGGGGATTGTTCCCCTGTACTGGGCACTGGTGAGGCTGCACCTCGAGTGCTGGGTTCAGTTTTGGGCCCCTCACTACAGGA
>JAVJGG010000037.1:5348742-5379292 GCA_035590195.1 Aviceda cuculoides | reverse complement strand
GAGTATGTCATGAGAGACAGTGTCAAAGGCCTTGCTGAAGTCAAGGTAGATTACATCCACTGCCTTCCCCTCATCCAATAGGAGGGTCACCTGGTCATAGAAGGAGATCAGGTTGGTCAAGCAGGACCTGCCTTTCATAAACCCATGCTGACTGGGCTTGATGCCCTGCTTGTCCTGGACTTGCCATGTGAGTGCTTTCAAGACAAACCGTTCCATAATTTTCCCCGGTACTGAGGTCAGGCTGATAGGTGTGTAGTTCCCCGGATCCTCCCTTTGACCCTTCTTGTAAATGGGAGTCACACTGGCAAGCCTCCAGTCCTCTGGGACCTCCCCTGTTGACCAGAATTGCTGATAGATGATGAAGAGTGTCTTGGCAAGGACCTCTGCCAGTTCCCTCAGTACTCTTGGATGTATCCCATCAGGTTGCATAGATTTTTGAGCGTCCAGATGATGTAGTAGGTCACTAACTATTTCCTCCTGGATTAAGGGGGGGTATATTCTGCTCTTCATCCTCACCATCCAGCTCAGAGGGCGGAGTACCCTGAGGATAACTGGTCTCCCTATTAAAGACTGAGGCAAAGAAGGCATTAAGTACCTCAGGCTTTTCCTCATCTCTGGTGGCAATGTTCCCTTCTGTATCCATTAAAGGATAGATATTCTCCTTGGCTTTCTTTTTATTGTTAACATATTTGTGAAAAAGATGTGGGGTGAAAGGGACTTTCTCAGGGACCTTAGAGAGTCAAAGAAATGTGTTTATCCTCACAGCGTGCTCAGCCCAGCTTGTGGTCTTGTAGGGATGAGACTCCTTTCCAGGTGAGGAACTGACAGACATAGTAGGGTGACACAGGAAACCTCTGGGGACCCAGGTGACTGAATGTGTGTGGATTACTGGCCAGCACTCAGTTCCTTGATGCAGGGCCATAGATCAAAATGGGTTGGAAGAGAGCTGGACAGTCATCTAGCCCAATTTCCCTGTCCAAGTAAGAATCAACTTGGCTTACATCATTCCTGACAAATGTTTGCCCAGCCTGATCTAAAAGGCTTCCAATGCTGATAAGGACTTTTGCATGCAATCTGTGCTGGTGCTTTGTTGTTTTATCTGCTAGAAAGGTATCCTTTGTACCTCATCTTCCTTGCCACTGTTAAAGCTGAGTACTTCTTCCCCTGTCCTGAGGTGGAGAACAGCTGACTCCCTCCTTAGAGCAGCTTCCGTGTGGTAGTCTGTTCCCGTGTTTCCTCACAGTCTTCATTTCTGAGGGAAAGAACACCAACATTATGGTTTTTTCTGTAGGCTGCTTGCACATCCTTCCCTCCCTGCTTGTGAGATGTAAAGGGGGACCAGGTGTGCTGAAGGGCAGTGTGCTTCAGACGTGTTGCAGGTGATACTTGTGCCTATGGTGATTGGAATAGTAGAGCTGCTACAGCTCATCTTATTACAGGGGAGGAGTCATTTCCTAAGCAGTGAAGACCAAGCCAAAAACTTGCATTAATATTTTGTTTGTCTGGGCAAGTTTTCGAAAGGTGTATTTAAGTTTTAATAAACTACTATTTCTACTCCAGGTTGCACCCAGAGGGACAAATAGCGAGTGAGAGAAGGCTTCTCTCTCACAGTCAAGATGTTGCAATACCAAGAGAGACTTTATCCAGTTTCCAGCCTATTTCCTCTTCCATAAAAGTTTTGATATGCTTTAAGTGTCAGAAGTTACAGATGTTCCTCCCTGTGGAGGGTCATGTCACAGTCCTTCTCTGTTTCTTGTGCCTGGCAGCTGCTCGCAAATCTCAGCATGGTCTGTCCAGTCCCTGGTGAACACAGGAGGCTATTTACATGCTACCATGCTGCAGCCCTGGCATCATGGCCAAAGCATGCTCTGCATTCAGCTGTTGCAATTGGGACAGGTAGCAGAGTTCCGGTAGCCTCAGGGATGTTCTAAAACGTGCCCTAGTTGCAGAATTGGACCTGTACCCAGCTTTCTCCTGCCTTGCAGTCACCTCTTTGGTTGTGGCAGATGGGCTTAGGCTGGCATGCCCGGGCTTCAGAGTCTGCATCTGAATTGTTCCCAAGATTTGCCCTCCAGCCTGGGGTAGGCTTCTGTAGGTGTGCCTGCAAGCAGGAGGTGGTGTCTTGCAGGATACTGACGTATGTGACCTCTCTGTCCCTGGACTCTTTGGTCTCGCCTGTCACTGCCACAGTGGGTCTGGCAGAACAGCCTTCTGCGGGTAGAATAAAAGTACAAGCGGTTTGCTAAATTGCCTGCTCATGTTCCTTGGCGTTTTTGATCCCTTCCAGAGAGGGTACATGAGGGTTGTGTTACCACTAGGTAGAAGGAATGGAGCAGACCGAGGAACATGCTAGTAGTAAGAGGAGTGATCATGCTAACATAGATGTGCTGTGCTGAACTGAATACCATGACTGTTTTCCTTCCGGGCTGGATCCTGGGATCGGGCCTTTGGGGAATATGGTGTGTGGAATATGGAGTTTTTGCAAAACCAGCTCTTTTTCAGGGGATATGCTCTTGAGCAAACTGCTTTAGATTTCTTTCTCTCATGCCTGAGGAAAGAAATCCACATGCATGTGGATTTCGCTGGGAGGGCAGAGCGGGTAGGGCTGGCAAAGAAGGGGGAACCTGTTCGTAGCATTTCCTGCCCACAAGCAAGGCTTGAGTAATTCCAGCTGTGCCCAAAAGCAGGTGTGACTTGTACTGTCTTCTCCATCTGCTTTTGCTAGGTCAGAGGCAAAGAAGCTGCCTTTCCACTTTGCTCCCTTTGGGAAGTTTAACACTACATTAGCTGGAAACTTGCCAGTGGTTCTGTCCTATACTGGGATTCATGAAATCTGGTTTCAGATCCCTGCTGTGTGACGAACTGCCGGCCTGACCTTGGGGGTATTATTGCTTATTCTGTTCCCTGCTGTTGGTTGGAATAATATCCCTTTGCTGTCTTACAGACCATTGTGAGAGTACCTTATGTAGAGGATGTGGGGAACTCGGTTACTTCAGAAAGGACTGTGACTGTTCTATGGCTGTCTCTTCTTCAATTACATCCAGAAAGAGCAAAGAATGAGACAACTTTTATGAAATCCATCTCATCTGCTTCTTGGTGACAGAGCGCACCGCCCTGCTGCAGCATGATAAATCAGATTTGCTTTGCTGATTTCCAGTGCTGCCAATACAAAACCAAAGGATGTGGGAGTAAGCCAAAGTACCAGCACTAGTTTTTCTGCAGCAAGTGCACCTCTGAGCATGATGAGAGCATGACGCACAGTCAAACCAGCCTGCTACAGAGTCCTGAGAAAGTACACGCTGTTCACAAATGCAACTGGTGCTTTTACAGTGCATGAGCATCAAATACATTGCTATTGCAGACAGGTGGAGAGAAGTGCTGTCACATGTTTTGGTCTCCATCGTTTGTCTCTTTTATGTGGTTGATGTCAGAATTGTAGCTTTGTTTAAGTGGCAGCTTTAAGCTCTAAAGATCTGCTTCATCTTCTCCCTTCACCAGCAAACCTGAATGGTCATTCTTCTGTGTCTTGCATGCTCATCCTAGCATTTTGGGCAGAGTGGGCATCAACATGTCGTTTCAGTTGCAGCTACCCAGTCAGTGTTACGATGATAACCATGGCTACATGAGCAGCAAGGTTACCACAGGATAGAAGGCCTTAGAACAACTACATGTGAACAAACTGCTGCCTGGGGAGGAAGGGGCCTTCTCTCCATTAAGTATTTGCTCTGGGTTCAGCTTGCTTCGAAGGGCTACAGAAGTAGTCTCAGGCTTCATCCTTTCTTTCGTGACAGCTGGGATGTTCTGAGATCATCCTGTCCGTAGCAGGGAGCATCAGGAGACATTGCAGGGATTCTCAACTCCCGGGCTGGAATTTGCAGCATGGCAAAGAAGAGTTTTCCATCCAAATATCTGGGGCCAACAGGTATGGTGAGAAACTGAGGCACAACAAAGGAAGGGCCACTGCAGAGTCACAGGAAGACTCAAATGCTCTTAGTGGCAGTTCTGGCAACCTAGCTCTAGCTGCACTTGTTCCTCCCTTTACTGGTTCTTTAAATAGTATAGCCATCCCAGCTGTCACATGGGAGGATGATAGTGCCTCAAGAATAGGAAGGAATTATTGTTATTCCTTCCTGTTTGCATGAAGGAAGGATGGGAGGGTGTGACCTGAGAAATGTTCAGTTTTGAGAGCCGCAGTCTTGAGATATGACATGAGGGTAATTTTCACAGTTTGTGTTACTGGCACAGCCATTACTAAACATGGCAGGACCTGGACGTATGCAAATGACAGATGTGATGGAGGAGGAAGGGAGCGGTGAAGAAACCATTACATGAAGTTCATCTAGAGAAGGCAAGGTTCTTGAGAAGGGGTCTGTTAAAATGAAGCTGAGGTTTTGGGAGGGATGGCCTGTGCTGCCACATCCCTGCTTTGCCCCTCTGAAATGATGAGTAGAAGTGTGGGGCCGAGTCTCCATAAGGTGCAAGTTGTACATAGGAGGCAGACTCTGAGCATCTCTGCTTAACGTCTGTACTTCAGAGAGTGAATGGAGCGCCTTCTCCAGTGTGGATGGCTTTCTGGTGGACCAGAGGTGATGGACAGTGGACAGAGCACAGGACTCTGAGGAGCCTTGGTGATGGAGGCCAGAACACTGCTCAGAGTGTGTTACAAAGATGCCACTTGCCCCAGTTTCTATAAACACCAGTTGCACAGTTAGGTATGAGTATACAGGAGGCAGAACTCTGCTTCTAGTGGGATGTCTTCAGCAATTCTTACATGGAAGATTTTGATTTCTGCTTTATGCTAGCTACTGCCTGTAGTTTTAGCTCCCCACCTGCTTCTTCCTTTCTTGATGGTTAGCTTGTCTCCTGTGTTTTGTATATACGCTATAGCATGTGCACAGCGGGACATGCCCATCGGCTTGATAGCACAGTGCATGCTGTGGTGGGATCCTTATCTGGCAGCCCGAGCTGCTGCAAGAGCTGCAGTGCCCAGCAATGCTGGTAGGAGTGGCTTCTGCCATCAAAATCCTCACAGTTTATCTGAAATATTCATCCAAGACTGTCTAGAATGTCAAGACAGTTGCTAGGGTTGTTGAAAAAGGCCATATTGCTCTGTGACTTACCTGGGAGTGACCTTCTCACCACACCTTTTCTCTTTGAGCTTGCTGCTTCTCTGGAGTCCTTCTCTGAGCTTAGCAGTTCATGATGTGTTTGTATTGCCATAGTGCTTAGAGGCTTTTCTCACAGGTTGCTCCCTCTCTAAGCTTTCAGTACTCTATTCCCCTGCCAGTACCTTGTTGTGTAACTTTCCCCCTGCCAATATTGTTGGCTTGCATGGCTAAATTTCTTTATACTGGATAATTTGGAGTAACCTTGTGACTGAAAAATGCTAATCTAAAAGGCAGTTTAGTTTTGCATTGTCCTTCATGTGATTTTGCTGCTGATGGGGTTTGCTGGGGTGGGAGTCATGGTGCTGGCATCTGGTCTCTTTGAGAAAAGCAGATTAAGATCATAGTTTGCTCAAACAAGGCTTCTTCATTTAATGTGTATGGGCAGCAGGCACTCAGGCTGAAAGTAGATTTTGTACTTTAACTTCCAGGTCAGTGAGTTTTTTGTCCCGTTTGTGTCAGCAGACAGTAGTCCTTTGTTCAGCATCAGAACTTCTTCCACCTCAGCAACGCGCGTGCACGCGTGCACACACACACACGCACGCACGTGATGCAGATCCTGAATTGTGCAATAAACTCCATGGTAAGTTCCATAAGCCTAGCAAATATATCATCTGTTCTGCTTCAGGGCTTGATTGTGTGCCCTATTGACCAGCAATAAAGCTAAGAGTATGGAGGTAGTTAGTTATTCATTTATTTCGGCTTTTCCATCCATCATTAGCTATGTGGGAAAGAAAAGGGGCATAAATACTTTGAGAGTGAAAATTTTGTCTTTGGAGAGGTGGCCTTTGTAACTTGCAAAAGTTGGATAATTTAATGAAATTAGTCAAGTATTAAATAAATTAAGTATTTAATTTAGTAATTAAGTAATCTTGTTACTAAGTAGGGCCAGAATTAAGGCCAGGTTAGGTCATGAGCATGAAAGGTCATGAGTCATGAGCACAAAAGTTAAAAGATGAACGCATCTGGATGAATGCCCTGTAGCCTGTTGTTGGTGTTCTGAACACAAAATAACTGCTCGAAATCCTGTCTTTGCAGCAGTTGGTGCTTGCTGGCACCCTCCTCTACTAATGCAGAGTCTGTAAAAGCAGGAAGGGAGGCACCACCCCGCTGCTGATGGCATGCCTTTTTCTGGGCACCCCTCTAGAAGCTGTGGGTGCTTGCCAGCAGAGCCTCAAGCATCCTTTTATGGCTAGCAGCGTATGTCCCGCAGGAGCATGACACTTCTCCCTCTCAAGGTCTGACCTGCTGCTTTTCTGCAGACAGTGGGCAGGAGAGTGAAGGCAAACCACTTTTTCCTTGCTCTTCTAATCTGGCAGTGCCTTGCTCCTCCACCAAAGCTCTGCTCAGCCCTGGAGTGCTCTCACACCCAGCTGTGCCTGACCTCCCATAACCTCGCTGTTTGTGCTGTGGATCCCCGCAGAATTCCCTCCGTCCTGATCCGCTTGGACTTTGTCCAGAGCAAAAAATCCTGCTCAGGCTTCCCAGAATTAAGGCACATTAGCCTAACTCAGAATTGCTGTTTCCTGGGAAGTTCTGATACTGTAAAGCTTGTTTGGTTCCTACCCGGCCCCCCTCTTTAATCAGATTTAAATAATTTATTTTTAAAATTTCCTGTGAGAGCACTGTGTCCCAGATTTTGAGTTTTAGAAATGTTTTGTTCTGGGATTTCTGAATTTTTGTTTTGAGTTACATCCATTTTAAGTTGTTGTACTACTTATGCTTACTGGTGATTTACTAAGTAAAGACTAGTAATAGGTCACAGTATGTATGTTATATAAGAAAGCAAGGTAGTTAGTTACCTCTTTTTTTTTTAAATTGATAAGAACAGCTGCTGCTTAATATGACTGAAACATCTTATCTTATTCTCTAGAACAACAAGTCCCTTGTTTGCAATGTAATGAAAATCTGGCACTGCCGTTACAACACCCAGGAATGCGTTCATCTAGAAAAGCAGATAACATTTTGTTCTGTAGTAAGTAGTGATTCATCTTAATGATCTAAAAAGTAATAAAGTATTTCACTACTTCTGTCATGTTAGGGCAAGGTAGTAACGATGCATGTGGGATAAAAACCGCTAAGTAAAATATGTACAATTTGGAAGTTCTGAAATAGAGCTTCTGAACTGCCAGAAACAAAGCTGTTCCAAGTTGCTTTGGCAGGAACTTTTATCAAAATCAATGCTCTTTCAAAAACAAATAAAAAAAAAAAATCTGTTCTTAAAAGAAGTTCTTCTCAAGAGGATGTTTTGATGGTGCTTTTCTGCTAGCTGTCTTTCTGTCCCAGCAAAGGCACTCTGTTATGCTCCTCAGCATCGTGAGTAGAGAAGACTTAGACATTTCTCACTAGGACTTAAACTCAAGTCTCCATAGTGAAAGTCCTAAAAATTCCTTCATTGCAGAAGCTGCCCTTCTCTGGCTCCTGCGCTGCTTTTGTACTGCTTGTAACACATCATGTCAGGTGTGAAGTAACTTTCTTTACCCTGAGGCAGAAGCATGCTCTCTTCCCTGCCCCTCACAGGGGAAAGGACAGTGTGCTCTCACTGTTGGACCTCTTCCATGGAGGCCTCCCTCCACGTGGAGGAAATGGCAAACGTTGTCATGCCTGTTTCTCTTTTCCAAGGTGTTGCCCAAACAAGCAACATAAATGAGTTCCAAAAAAAACCCAGGATGGCTTGAGCAGGGAAGATAGCTTGCATGACTGGGAGGCCACAAAATTAATAGAGCCAAAGTTTCCTTTCCTGTCACGCTTTGCACTGGGATTTGATGACTAGTGGGTGGGCCTTTGCTGTTCTTGTGGAGGAAGGTGTTTCTGTGGTTACCTTTCAGCATTCATCGTTGCAGACGCTGGTGGGAAGCCACAGTTTGGGGAACCAAATTCCAGTGTGGCTCACAGCACAGATGAAGAGTTTATTAGTCTTAAATTAAATTCATGCAGCTATTACACCATATAGTTAAAACAAAATGATACCGTAGAAGCAGCTTGCTTGTTTGTTTTAAGCAGGCATGTTCAATTTGGGAATAGCACCCACAGTGGAGGAGCAGATCTGGGTTGTGGCATGGCAAAAGACTGCAGTGGCAATGGGATTTATAAGTAGGATATCTTAATGGGAGTTGGTACACAATCCAGGCACCGATAGTTTTAAGATGTAAAGTATCCCAGCAGAGAAGCATGAATCAGCAGTGTGCTGCTGAAACTGGTCTGCCCTTAGCAAGACATAGCTGCCATGTTCTCCCCACCCCACTGATTTAAAGACTTCCTTTTTCTTAAGTGATCAGTGAAAGAAACTCTTACCTAACAGGGAGGGCCAAGCTCTCCAGAAGTCAGAAATAAAGATGCTGACAGCTTTGTAGCAAATGCAGAGATAAGAAGATGAGTGACAGTTTTTGAGTTCGTGTAGAACAAGCAGATTTCATGAACTGGTTTAGGCTGTGACCTTCATGCCATTATTACTGCAAGGATCTGGGAGCAGTGCATGAGTGAAGACAGGGTATAAAGGCAGTTTCTGGAACCATGCCACTGAAATAGCACTGGACAAGTTCCCATGGGTGTGCTCCTCTGAATTTTATTTCCACAAGACAAGAAATGTCCCCGCTTGCCCCAATTCACAGAATTAGATTGAGGGCTGGAAAATGGAAGAATGCTTTATTCCCCAGGCTAAGATCTGGGTTTAACTATGTCCAAATTTATTCTCAATGCAAGTATGAAAATGCCTTTGCTTGTTCTTAAATAGTATTTTGTATGCCATTTTTGCCCTGTCTGGGTTTATACTGGAAGTCAATCTTTGAAAGACTAGGCAAAAGGCTGTAATCTGGGAGACATCGTAGCTACATGTATGACACTAGAAGCTACAGGGAAACCCCAGTGTAATGAATTCTGCCCACGAGCGTGGAAGTGGTGTTTCATTAGCAGGGAAGCCTGAGGAGAACTGGCCTATGTGAGGAAAAGAATGTTCCCATTGTTCATGGCAGCAGGGAAAGTTCAGTGGATGTACCTGGCCATTCTGAAAGGGTGGTTTGGCTGCATTTTAGAGCTCGCAAACTCTAGTTAAGGGCTGCGTACTTCTGAGTAGGACAGAGGTCTAAGATCTGGGGGCCTAAGGGAGGCTCTGTCCTCCTGTCACTGCTGACTGAGCCATAGAAGATCCCAGGTGGAAAGCCAGAGAGTCAGTGGTGTTCAGAAGAGCCTACCGACACGGGAAGGAGGCCCAGGGGCACAGGATCAGGGGAGTCTTCTGTGGGAGTTTGCTTGTTTTAAAGTCGAGGAGCAGGGCAGTGTGACTGGTACCTGCAGTGTGGGTGGGAGCCCTGCAGAAGCACAGAGAGCGCAGGGCTGAGTGCTGGCGCCAGCTTCGCAGCGCGTGCGTCTTCAGCCGGTGTGGGAATGATGTGCACGAAGTCCTGGCAGGTGGGAGTAGAGGAGGGAATGAGCCGAGTGCTGAGGAGGCTGCTGGAGGCAGCAGAGGAACTTTGACAGCAATAGGAGCATATGGTGGAGAAGTGTCACGGCCGGTACGGTTGCAGGATGGTTTCAAGGAGACAGTCCTGCTACAAATAGGGAGGTTTAAAACCAAGATGCAAGAGTGTGCCAAGAACACTGTGTACGGTTCTGTCAGAAAAGTGTACTCACACAGGAGCAGGTGCAGAACAGGGCTAGGAGGATGAGTAAGGGACAGAAAGCTTAGCAGATGAGAGAAAACTAAAAGAGATGAGTTTGTTTTGCCTAGGAAAACAAAGACTGGGAGAGGAATGTGATGTCTCTCTGTAAACACTTCATTGCTAAGTAAATACTAGAGGGAAAGAAAAGGTCTTTATAATAAAGATCAATGCTGGCACAAGGACAAATTGGTACAAATTTGCTATTAATAAACTTAGCCTGAAAATTAGATTTTCTACAACTAAAGGAGTGAGATTGTGGAGCAGTCTCTCAAAGGGAGAAATGGAAACCAAAGGAGCTTTGTAAAGAAGCCTGAGGAGCCTGTGGTAGCAAAGGGAGAGTAAATTAAATCTCTGAAAGTCTCATTTTATTTTATGCATGTTGATGCTGTAGACAGCCTGACACAATAGTCTAGGCAGGAGGGCAAGCTGCAGTGGAAGGTGGAAGCAGCAGCCAACAGCCGTAATTAGGAATCGATAGCCAAGTTACGAGTCAGCTGCAGGAGATGGGGAGTTTCAGGGTAGCTGAGCTGTGCAGATATCCAGCTTTGGCTGTATCTAGTGTTTAAGAACAGAGACTTCACCAAACTGACTAAGTTTAGAGCCTTTTCACAGCATCTTTTAGAAACAAAACTTGCACAGTAGGACTCTGTGCTAAATCTTCCTTCTCCACTTCCCATTTGCTGCCATTTTCTGCTCCATTCTGGCACAGATCTACACTGTGGCTGTAGTAGGGTAGTTTTGTCTCTGTGCCCCTAATTTCTCGTTCATAAAAGATTAGGATATGTTTTAGGACATATTTCGAGAATGCCTCCAACTTTGCTGGAGACTTCCCAAGTGAGCCTTTTGGCATGAAATTGTAGAAGCAAGGTTAGCAAAGTTTAGCAGAGCTGCCTCTGTCAGAAGAGGTGCTAGGATCCTTTTGCAAACCAGCTTGTTGGGTTGCAACAAGCTTGAAATTGTGTTGCTAATTTTTAGATTAATAGAAAATGAAGTAATTTCTTGAAAGTGTTTTGAAAATTACAGTGTTATCCTGGGTCAGAACTGAGGAATGCTTACCTGTAGGACAAGCTGAACTTTTCAGGCTAGAAAATGAGAGGAAAATGCAAATAGATAAGCAAAAAATCAACCAGCTAAAACAAGAACTTTAGACCTTGATGGTGGTACACAGAAAGGTATTCCTGGAAATGGCAGTTCTTTGGAATTGGGATGAAGAATGCAAGAAGCAGGCAATAAGTAGAAGATGCATCTGGACAAAAACATGAGGAACGAAAGAAGGGATAGTAGGGCAGGCAGAGCAAGTATCTTTTTTCAGCTCCTAATCAGACATGAGCATTCGGGGCAAAGAGAGACTTGACTTCCCATTCCTTCTAGCTGCAGACCTGGAGAGCATCAGAGATATATGGGAGAAAGCTGGAGGAGTATTATTGCCCATCTGAAGAAAAAAATCTGCTGCTGCTTTGAATTTTGCCACAATATCCATGGTGTAGCTCTGCTGAGTTTGGTTTTCTGTGCAGCATTTTTCTCTTTCTAATAGGCTTTACTTATTTGGCCCTCAGCATGATCCTGACTTGTCAGGAAAACTAAGCAGAGCATTGGAAAATTGCCATTAATCAGTGGAGTCAATGCATTGGAGGGATAAAGTGAATATAAAATTTGCATTTCCCAGAGGAGACTCTTACCCGATGATGTGAGAAGTCATAGGTTTTTCAGAAGTGGCCAGCTTCTCTTGCCTCCAGCTTATTAAAGCATTCTGTCCTTGCATTTTCAGGTGATGATGGGACAAGCAGGGAATTTTGGTAGGGAGAAGGGAAATCATGAGGGGCTGACACCAATGTGATCTAATGGTTGACAACGTCACCAAGCCTAGTCCTGCTCTGCAGCCCAGCTTGACACCTATAGTCATTACGCAGGGACTTGATCTCTTAGCTTACTCCTTTTTGGTGCCTTTGGACCATTCGGCCTACTTAGGGAGAAGTTAACCATCCTGTGCACATGCTGATTTGGTACCTTGTTTTTATATTCTTTTTGTGCATGGAAATGGTGTGATTAAAGCTAGGCCTCAGGGGTGCATGACCTGCACTTGCTATTGACTTTGAGGGATGTTTTTCCACATTTGACCTGACAGGTCAAGAGCGACAGGATTGAATCCTGATCTTACTTACTATAAATGAAGACAAAAAGTTGCTCAAAACTGTATTCTAACATACCCTGTCCGGAAATGATTGCAATCTTACCCTAACTCTTCCCAGCAGCGTCTTCCAATATTACAGATAAAAAATTTGATGGTCAGAAAAGGTTACTAGTAGACTGCACAGTAAGCTAAGACTGTTTCGTTAGCTGAAGGTTATCAAATTTAAATGATCTGAATTTGTTAATGGAATAATTCCTACAACATTACCTCAATTTCTGAATATTCAGTATCTGAATATTCTGAATCAGATACTATTGTGATACGTCTGAATTTCTGTGTGGTTTCCAGAAGTTAAAAGCTGTGGTTGGATTGTGCGAGATGTAGATCTATAGTCTGCAGGGAAAAGGGATTTTCTTTCACTTTTCTTTTTCTGCAATATCTGAAAAATGGAGTTAGAGACTTATTATTCTGTAGAGACAAAAGTTTTGTCCTCAGTTGTCCAAACAATGCCTGTTCAGATATGACAAGAATATCTCTGTTCCAAGCTGTCTTAAGATGTTTGCCTGAGCAACATAGAGGCATTTGGAAGAAGCCTACCTACATGCTGAGTAGCTCACAATCTTCTCTCTTGGCAAATAGAAGAGGTGAATACAACAAGTGCTGCTCACTGAGAAGCTGAAAGCCTCAAGAAACCATAGCCAAGATGAATCTATCTCCTTCTGAGGTCTTAAAAAAATTCTTTTCTACTTTCTGTCAATTTAACATAGATGATAGTCTGTACAGGGGACAGTCAAAACAAATTTCTGTATTTCCCTCCATTTGTTTTCCTTTCTTCCTCTGCTACTCCATTTTTTCTCTTCTTTCCCTCACAGCTTAAATGAAATCAAATAAGGTGCTTGGTGAGTGTTGTACTGTTTTAATTCCTTTTCTTTGTAACTCTATTAGTTAATGTAAGAAACTTTTGCACATTAGGCAGCTATTTTTTATTGTATTAGTTCCAGCAAAACAGCAGTAACAGAAACAAAAGGCTCAAATCTCATTTGCCTTCCCTTTTTCTTATTGCTTACTCCAAACCAGAGCAGTGGATGTAAAAGAGGACTGAAAGAATTCTGAAAAATGAGTAGTTGTAAACTTGCAACTTTTGCCCTGAGGGCAAGCTCAGTTTTGAAACTTTAATTTTTGTAAGGTGTTTGAGCTTAGAACAGTGGGTCCTCAAGAGTTTCTATATTCCTGTAAATCATATTGAGAATCGGTCTCAGCTGTGGACACTCCAGAATGGCAGTGCCCTCAGAATAATGGAAATGTTTAGAAAATGTTTGCTGTGTCTTTTTACCTTGTGACACTGCCACATCTCCTTCCTGTACAAGTTAGCCATATAATCGTGATTAGCCTGGTGTACACAACCATGAGGGCTGCCCTACAGCTTTGAGAGCTTGTAAAAGCAAACAGTGGGTGTCAAACCCCACCCTCAATTGGATGGAAAAGCAGAAATCCATGGAGCAACCCAAGCAGACTTCTGCAATAAGAGAAGAAAGTTGAATGGTATTTGCTGGTTAGCAGAGGTGGCTGGGTTGAAAGAAATGACAAGGCGTTTTTTCTAATCAGGGGGTTCTTTTTCCACACAGAAATGCAGTCCTGCTTATCCTGTCAGATGACACGCTCAGCACCTCCCTCAAGCTGAGTTTCAGCCTTTCCACTTACTTCTACCAGTGGTGAGGGTCATTGCAAACATATTCTTCTCGAACCTGTCCAGCTCTTGTTGCATTAGCTTCAGTCTGACAATAAGTAATGAAGGGTGGAGTATATGAATCCCAAATTCATAAATGTTCATAAATTCAGACTGAAGAAACTGGTTGAGTTTGGAGTGTGTTGCACAAGGTGTATTGAAGAACCCAGCCACAATTTCCCTGTAATCAGAATGCTCCTATTCACGGTTGTCAAGACTTTTCTATTAAAAGCATAAAATCCCTGCACTGAATAATGAAAGGTCTTTATCCTAGAAGTTACATTCCCCTCTTGTGGCTCACTTAGGACATTAGTGCAACTCTGATATAAAGGACACCCCATCTCCTGTCCTATCCTCCTACCAGCCGCTCCTGTCTCCACAATTAGCTTGGCAGCTGGGGTCGTTCTTTGTGCCAGTGCAGCCTGTTAGCTCGCACTAAGGTTTCTTGCTGCCATGCAAGAAAAGGTTAAGGACTAAAACGAGCTCTGCCATCATCCATAAGGCATTAGGAGCCTAGTGCTGCTTCTGCTTTGCAGAATTCCAACACCCGGTGGACTGGACCGTGCCGCCTCCTCTGAAAGACAAGCCAGCTACAGGGGATTTATAAATACCTGTTCCATACAGCAGATGGGGAACGTGGCAGGACGGAACTCGGCACATCCCTGTGATTTGGTTCAGATTCAAGTGATGTGAGCCTGTTCTTGAAGTATGTCAGTTATAATCAGTGCCATGGCATCATATCTTGTACCACTTTGTCTAGAAATATCTGAGAGGGCAAATCTTGGTCA
This sequence comes from Aviceda cuculoides, assembly GCA_035590195.1. Lineage (NCBI taxonomy): Eukaryota > Metazoa > Chordata > Aves > Accipitriformes > Accipitridae > Aviceda > Aviceda cuculoides. The sequence goes on along the minus strand of JAVJGG010000037.1, from coordinate 5,364,824 downwards.
TTTTGGATGCAGAGGGCCTCCCATGCTCAGTTCCATCAGTGCTTACAGTGTCATTGTGAGGATGCAGCAGATCAAAAGAAGGAGCAGATGGCATTAGAAAGTGGATTAATAAAATGAGGAAGAAGGCTGCAGGCAGTGGGTATTACCCCCATCTTTCCCTTTTCCTGGCTAGGCATGGGCTTCTGCAGTCTTTGTAATGCAGAGCTCAGTGCCTAGCTGAGAAGTATCATCCAACTACTGAAGCAGATGTAGTTTTTAATATCCACTTCTCTATCTAGGATTATGGATAATGACACTTCTTTTTAACGTCTGAATGCAAGGGAGTCTGCATTCTGTGCTGTCTTCTGCCCAAAGGTTAGATTTAAATGTAGCTGAACAGTCAGGGAGGAGGACGAAGAGATGTTTGTGTGATGCTGAAGTCTCTGTTCAAGGCAGTAGTGCCAGACTCTGGAGAGGAAATCCACTTGAGGAAGCAACTAACGTGATGTAATGCTCTCAGAAAAACCTGTACAAATCAGGAACTACACTAGCCTCAGCGTTGTGTTTTTCAGGCTGACTTCTCCATGCTGCTGTTGACCAGGAGGAGCAATGCTAAACAGTCCCTGCAGGTGATCAGGAATTTGTCTTTCATTGCACTGGGTCAGGGTAAGGAATATTGTATACAGACAGGACATCATCTGGTAAAAGTTAAGTTTAGCTGCAAATATCATGGCATATCACAGTGATACTTGTGTGAGGTGCTTCTCTTCTAACCCGTTACTATGAAGGTGTAGTGCTTCTTGTTTTAACCACTTTTCTGAAGTGCTTACTCCTTCATCATGCTAGAGCCATTCACATTGACACCTGTTGGAAGTATCTGAAATGCAGCCATGCAGACTGCCCTGTTACACAACCTTGGTCTACAACACACCTGTAATTTTCCACCTGAAATCCTAATACTGCTGGGAGGGGTTAATGGTAGTGTGACTCATGCCAAGTGACTCGTGACCTGCCTGCTGCCTGCCCAGCTCTGATAAAAGCTCTGCAAAGAGGGTTCAGAGGATCAATTGCTCTGATCATACCAGCTTATGTGGGTGCTTGTCTCCAAACTCCTGTCTCTGCTGACGGACATCTTATTTGAAGTTGACAGCTCACATCAAACTCATGGGCTTTTCAGTGACTTTAGCAGAAGGGTATCCAAGAGCTGTATTTATCATGTAACATATTGTGGCATGGGTTGAGGAACATCAAAAAGTTTGGGATTTTTTTTCATTCTCTTTGAAGTAACAACAAAAACAATGACCAGGTTATTTGAAAATATTCTGGTTCCCGAGCCTGTGTGTGTTGGGGTCTGCCATCACTCTGTGCTGAGCTTAGTCCATGTTGGGGATAGATGACCTCTGGGAAGTATTTAAGTGATTGGGTTGATAATTGGGGATACCTGTGAAAAATGTCCTTTTTACCTGGCCGGTGAGGACTGCTAAATGCTTGCCCTTCATGCAGGTGTTGCTCATAACCAGGTGGGTGTTAGGTGTAAGTGAGGAGGTGTCTCCTGCAGAGGGCACGTGGAGCAGCTGGGGCACAGGTCTGGTTTGCGGTAGTGCTTCTTTACATCTCTCTGGCAGAGTAAAGGTGTTTCAAAGTAGGCATGAATTAATTTTTCATCTGTTTGACCATCTTTCCTCACTGGTGGACTGGTAGAGAGGCACTGTGATGTGAGGATGAAGCAAATTGATCAGATCTGGTCAGTATGATGGTGGTGATGAGGCTGCAACAGTGTGCTGACAAAATGGTGCTGTACTAACTTCGTGTTGATTTCTTCCAAATGCTAGCACTGTTTGTTCCCATGCAAGCAAGGAAGGAAGAAGTGGGGAATTGTGCTTAATATTAATTTTCGGTGTTGCAGTTAATTGCAGAGTTCTCTGAAAAGTGAATATATTCCCTTACCTAGTGTTCCCCCCTCTGTTAAACTAACAATAGGTGAAAGCATTGGCTTCCCAAGATAACTGTATCAGCACAAGGTAATTTTTGTTTTGTTTCACTGTTCCATGTGTATTAAAAGGAAACAAATCCAGCCTTACTTGTGTGCCTGAAAGATGAGGCTTAAATGTAGTTCTCACTCCTTTCTTCAGAAAGGAGAGTCAGACCAACCCTGATAGCCTTTGAAAACTTAATATGTAAAAATATGTAAAAAAGAAAAGGTAGTTCTGCACAAGAAATGGAGGAATAACCATAGTCCTTAAAAATGCTGGGAGAGAAAATTATTTTTCACAGAATTGGAAACAATTTGATTAAAAAAGCCATTCTTTAAGGCAAAGTTCTGATTTCTTTTTCTTACATGAATTGATTCGATATTATTGCTAATTTGTGGTTTGAACAGCACATTATGCATTACACTTAACTAAGATGGTTGTTGCAGCTTAGATCACTCAGAGCTCTGCTTATCTGTATGTAATATCTGTACATCAGCTTGGTTCAGACTTGCAGCAGGCATTTATGTTTATTTGATAGCTGAGATCAATTCTTTATTCTTTGATCTAATAAGAGATATAGAAGAGAAAGGATAGCATGTAAACTAATAATATCCTCAGTACAGCTTTTATATAACAAAATTTGTACAATGTACACAGTGATCCAGTTTATAGTGGAGCATGAAAATGGCCTGTGCTGAAAGCTTTCGGAAAGGAAAAGTATCTGTAGGAGAAAGTAAACACTTTACCAGGATTGTATGACAAAGTTACCAATTTCGCTTGTGTAGCAGTGGAATGACAATATAAACAGCCATTTCTTTTCTTTGAACAGTGTTGCTGGGTTTTAACAGATGAGTATGTTTTGTTTGGAAGGGTAGTCCCAGGTTTCAAGTAATATCTCCGACATCGGTGTTAAAGTGAGGAGCTCTGAGCTGTTTATTTCCTGTCTTAGTGCAGATTCAATACTGTGGCCCCGTAAATGTGGGCAGGCTCAATCTTGTGCTCTGTAAACGAGCAGCGCTGGGAATTAGTATTGCTCGCAAAAACGTATAAAGTCCTCATACGGTTTTGTGGCGTTTGAGTTTTGTTACTTGAAGGATGCACTGAGGTGTAAAACCAGGAGGACTTTACATCACATTTATTTCCCCCAAAAGTGCCTCTCTGTGCTACAGGCTGCTATACATTCAGTGGTTTTGATGCCTGAAGGGCATTAGTGAAACTCTTCCCCACCAAGTGATCCAGCTGTGGCCTGAACCCCTCCTATTTTTCTGCTTCTGTATGTACCAGCACCTGCTCTCCATGTTATTTTCTCACCAGAGGCACCTGTAGATAAAACTGTGGCTCTGTTTGAGCCTTGGAGTCGTGTTTACAGGGTGTGGACTGAACGGGGAAATAAGGAAAGGCAGAGCACCTCAGCAGTACTGTGCAGCGAGGCTCATGGAACTGCCATAAAGATGGGGGAGACTTCTGTATTTTCTGAGGCCGACCGGCCTCCACGACAGCAGACAGCAGAGCCCCCCGCCGGCTCAGGAAGCCATGTCACACACAAAGGCCTTTGTGGCGGCACTACGCGTACCTGCCGGTGAACCGCACGGCCCGTCTCGGCGTGCCGGCACCACCGCGCTGAGCCCAGGAGTCCAGTCTTCGCACCGCCAAGTACGGAGTGTCCTCTTAGGGTTTCGTCAGGCACAGCAGGGACAGAGTGAAGGGGAGGCTGGGGGTATGGCTCCAAGAAGCATTCCAACTCCTTTTCCAGAGCACATCAGCAGGTTCTCACCTTTGGGGTGGCAACAGTTCCTGGTTCCCACTGAATTCCTGCAAGGTTGGGAGCTGCTGCCTCACCCAGAAACAAGTGTTTCGTTCTTTCCAGTCCTTTAGGAAGAAGCAAGAAAAGAGTGTGCTGGATTTAAAAATTGGGCAGTAGCCGTTGTCCATATCATATAGCAAATTGTGGTTTAAGTCCCCCCTACCTCCCAGTCCAGGGGGATTTATGAGCTCTAGAAAATGCAGAAGCAGGCAGTAAACAAGGAGCTGCTGAAAATGGGCTCAGCTGCCATGGAGAAAGGAGCAGAAAGAGGGTTAAAAAGATTTTTTTGACTAACAGGCCAGGTAGATCAAGCCCTTTGCCTCTGATCCTTGAAGTGACAGCAGAATAAACTTGGTGGAGTCATAGAATACGAGCCTACAAACCTAAGAAGTGCTGGATCCTCCAGCAGAGCAATCTGGGCACTGACAAATGAATGTAAGTCAGATTCAGGTGGCATGTATCTTTCTGTCACCATTGACCCTCAAAGAAGCTCCTGTTCTAAGAATTTCAGTTAGATGTCTGCATTTAGCTGGGTCAATATAGGCAGCAAGGGCCTATACTAGTCCTGTGCTGAATTAGTTTTAAAAAAAAAAAAAAGGGGGGGGGGGGAGGGGAAAGTCTGGTGTGTTGTTCAATGAATCAGTTTTTCCTGGAAGAAGATATTCCCAAAGAGTGAGATTACGTATTTTTTTGCTTTTTTCAACCAGTTTCAATGGTGTGGATGGAGCCAAAGTGGTGCATAAGTCTGGGCAGAATCCTCTATCGGCTGTGAATTTCAGTCAAGGTAAGTCACTCTCCTGCTTTAAGATTATTACGCGATCAGTGTCGTGCTTTGTGCCCTGTGGTAACAGCATAAAACCTGCAGTGCTGGGGGAGAAAGAAGGACGCTCTTTTTTGCCTTTTCTATTCTGATGGGCCCAGCAGGCTTAAGATAGCTTGGGTTGCTAACCAAATGAAACACAGTGTTTGGGGCGAGCTCTGGCAGGTGGAAATTGCTGGGACTATTTCTAATGTGATGTATGGTGGGTACCCAGCTCCTGCCCTACGTGCTGCCCTCTGAGTTGGGGCTTGCTGGAAGGGGACCCCTAGGAGAGCCTTAAAAATAAGGGAATGGCATGCAAAGAAGGAGGAGGGGGATGCCCAAGGCTCTTCTGTCCCCTTATGCGGTGTGCGTGAGGTATTGTCTTTGGTTATTGTCTCTTGCTTTGTTCTGTGTCTGGTTTTTTTATAATGGGTTTAGTGAACACGCTTCCCTCAGAGTTTTTTTCCTGTCAATATTACAGTGAAGTAGAGATGTGGATAAAACACAGACATTCCTTCCAAAGCACTATTTCCGTGCACAGGAGAATTCAAGGCAGCAGCAAAGCATCACAAAACCCACAAGATATTGGTGCTATATTATAATATCAGTCGAACAGCATTGTTGGTTTTGTTCTGTTTGATGTGTATCCGAGTTAGCAACAAGTGGTAAAAGCCAATCTGACTGAAGGCTAGTTGTTTTCAAACAAAAATTTAAGAGCGCTTACATGTGATTGGCTGGGATATTTTTGGCTGAAAAAAAAATGATGTATTTACATTTAATAAATCTGTTTCCCGATTTCTCAAAAAGCTCTTAATTTTTAACAAATTCTGTGTGTATGTGTATAGGTAAAAAATGAAAGCATAATGTTCATTTGAGGATGGAGTTTATATATTTAAGCTGTAATATCCATGGGTATCTGGTAAACAGTGATGTAAATACGTCATGAACTTTTGTTCGAGAGAAGAACTTTCAGAAGTAGCTGCAGCCCTCAAGACCGTAGAGCTCCATGTGAACAGAATGGATTGGTGTGTGACAAGCTGAAGAAATGGGCCTATTGGCTTTGGCCTGACTTCTCAGGGTTGGTTAGTGAATGCTGCTTAAAGAATCTTCCTCCTCTTGGAAGTCAGTTAGCATTTCAAGTTAAAACTTATTTTTGTTAACAATGAGTAATTTTAAATGAAAAAAAGGGTTGTAGCTGTCATGGCTGAAAGCTAGAAGTACAGCTAGAGCAGAAGTAAATAGTCACATACCCTAAAGGCTTTGTGCTGTGGCTCAATAAGCTCCCACAAAACCCATCTTTTCTCATAAACAGCTTTTTCTTCCCTGACTTCTCCTTCCTGAAAGCTTTGGTAAGTAGGAGGCTGTGCAGCACATCTCAAAGTTTATCAGACCCAGCTAGAAGAGAACGAGGCAGGCTCCAGAAGAAGGACAAAAGCTCTTCGGTTTCCTCAGAGAGGTTTCCCACTATGGCAAGCCTTCTCACACCGCCTCCTCTTCTGAGTTCCCTCTGCAGAGAAGGGAACCTAACAAAGCATTGAAACTAATTGCCGTTCTCCTGGATGAAGGGTCAGGCACTGATCTAGAAAAACTTATCCACAAAGACTGCTTTTATACTCTGGGCAACAGCACAGAATTCCCTGATCACTGTTAGTAGCATTTCATTTGTGGAGACCTCTGTGGTCTATAACTAAGTGTGGCAGGTGAGGGGAAAGGGAAGGTGCCTTGTGATTTTTGTGGTGAATCTGACTGGTGGTGAAAACAGCCCTTCATGTCTTATGGAGTGACAGCGCTGCAAGTAAGGACATATCACAGGTAATGTGTTGGCCAGCTAACCTGACCTAAGTGGTGGCTGCTTGCTAAATCCAGGCTGTCATCAGAGTCTCGGAGATGAGAGGTGTTGGTTTTTCTAAGGCCTTGGGACAGACTTGTCTTGTCTCAGAAAAGAGAGGTTAAATGAGACCCAAATGACATAAGCATTCCTCATGGTGTTTTTGTTGCACGGGTGAACGTTTCCAATAGATAGGAACAGCTCTGAGTACTATTTTTTCTGCTCATATGTAAGCTAGAAGAGCATATAGCTGTCTTCATAGACACTGGTATTGCCACAGTTACCCAGCTCCAAGTCACTCTGCTGCAAAGTATATTGAATATGGGACCATACACTGAAATTGCTCTGAAACTGAAGCTAGCATAAAATAAGAGCCGCTTGTTAAGCGGTGCACCATGGAAAGAATATGTGGCAACAGTTTCTCAGAACTCATGTTGGCTTAAGTGGTATCAAAGAGGGATTCAGCCTGTGGCTGTAACCTGTGCCAGGGGTTCCCAGATTTGTGTTCCTCTAATGCATAGGCAGCAGCAATGGCGACCCTAGGTATTAGTGACAGCCATCATTGTCAGTACTGGAGTCAAGGGCAGCTCATGAGACAGTGGCCGCTGGAAATGTGCTGTTTCATGAGAATAGGAAGGTGTGCCTCTAGTTTCCTGTTTGCACCCTCCCATCATATATTTTTCTAATCCTTAAGCTACCATACTCCTTCTCAGAGGGACCCACCCTCCTTGTCCTAAGTCAAGACCCGCACTGCTCTCTTTCATTTACCAAACCCCATCTCCACCAGCATTAACTGTGCTCGTGGAGATGTTTGCCCTGTGACCTGGGGTAGTTCTTTCTTTAGTGATTCCAGTACCACAGCTTAGGAACCACTGGCATATGTGTTCATAAACATATTGAGATGATCTCTTTACCTCTCCACTTTGGGAGAGTACTTCTTTTGCTACAACAATTTGTAAGTGGACAAGACAGTGGTGAGTGAAAAAATCTGCAAAATAAGTCACATTGCCCTTTCCTGATTTTCTAGGGCTGTTTGTTCTTTAACAGCTTTATTAGGTGTATACAGGTGAGCTGACTCTAGCACAGAACTGAAATAAAACCACTAGATAGGCGCTAATGCTCTAATGCAATGGTCATAACAGCTTTTTGAGTTTGCCTGTGTTCAACCAATTTAAAGAAGATTGCAGTGAAGGCAACTTAAAATATCATCGTAAAATACAGACAAGCAATTACATTTAGTAAAGCATGAAAGAATTACAGAAAATAAGGCAGGAAAGTCCATCTCTCTTGTCCCAGGGCAAGACCAGATCTTTCCAGATAATCCCTGTCGCATCTCTGACTTCTTAACAGCCTCTGCTGCATAGTCTCAAGGACAGTTTGAGTGACGAATCATGCATTGCAAAGCAGGCTCCTCAAAAGAACACCTGCAGCTTCAAAATACCACAGGGTGAACATCTCAGGTGTTTTGTGGTAAGGTAAACCTTATTTACTCTTCATAAAGCTACTCGTGAGGTACTACGCTTGGTAGATCCTTGTTTCCAAAGGTAGAGTAGTGCAATATTTTTCCCTGTTTTCTTTTTTTGTCCTTTTAAGGTTACCTTTGATAATGTAGGCAACTAAGCCAGAAAACAGTGATGCTCTAATAACTTGTGAGGCTAAACGACATCTCAAAAGAACTTGAAGATTTGAACTGAAGCACTGGTAGGAAGCTAATGGACAACTGCAGGGCACATATACTGTAGAATGTACTTTGCATGTGAGTGAATGCATACAGCATCCACAGAACATACCTGGGTGAACTATGTGTAGAGAGGACTGGATGCTTTATCTTCTGCTGTACTTAATACTGTACTTAGTGCAGGGAAATAAAATCCCAAAGGAAAGTCTCACCTCTTGGCATCCATGGTTTCGGCAGTTTAGAGTCAGACTGCAGTGTCACTAAACATGGATTTATTTCTCCACTTAGTTCTTTAGTAAAAAACTATTGACAACCAGAGATATCAGTATGGTAGCAGATTTACTTAGTTTAGAACAATTCTCCATTTGCAGAGTATAGGATGGAGCTGAAGAGGTTTTGGAAGAAATGTGATTGTGTAGTATGTTAATCTGAGATAATTCTTTAGTGACTTTGTGCAGTTTCTGTACCTCAAATGTATCTATCATTGAAAAGATAAACTTTCAATTCTATTTGAGGCTATATTATTGTGCGGATTGCCAGTGAGTGTAGTGTACCATTTAGAAACCACTTAAAGAAGCTAGAAGCTCATAAGGGAGCCCTTGGCTGTTCTCCCTGCTGGTAGGCTGCTCTCCATATCCAGGAGTGAACACCAGTTTGGCTCTCAAGAATTGTGGTTGAAGAGTTGTCCTGGGTTGTAGCAATACTTTCACTTTAGAAATCAGAAAAGCCCATTTACAAATGCAGCAGTTTATTCCAGTATTTGGTCTATTTGTATATGTCTCCTCTTTTGCAGCCTAATTGCAGACCTAGTGTGTCAGAACTCATATGGACAAAGACCTGAGCAAGCTGGTCTAACTTGGAGGTTATCCCTGCTTTGAGCTAACTTGATGGACTAAATGAAACCCAGAGATCCCTCCCAACCTCAATTATATTATGACAGACATACTGAATTGCTCTGGTGCTGGTTGTAGCACTTGCTTCTTAGTGGCTGGTCATGTAGTGAGAAGGCTGAGAGACTTTGTTTAGCTGCTGACAACTGTCCTTAAGTCTAACTCTTCTCCATGGTAGTTTTCAGCAAATGGGTGGATTCTGTGATCTTGGCTATATTCTTCAGGATCTGTCTTTGGGAATTCTTGTGAAAAAAATGACAAGATAGGAGAGAGGGGGCTGGTGAAAGCAGAAGAGTCAAAGGCCCAGCAGAAGACAAGCTCTCAAAAGAAGTTCTTCCTTAATTCTACATAATGGATTTTTGTTTGTTTATTTGGTTTTTTTACTTCCCTTTGAAGTCTTGGGCGCTGTCAGATGTGGGTAAGGATTTGGCTGGATCATAGCATTGATCCTGTTTGGCAATCTTGGGGGGCAATTTTAAAGCTACCCTGACTTTTGTCGTTAGTTCTGAACGTACCAAGTACCTGGACTTCTTTAAGATCAAACCACTAATTTGTCCAGTGAGATTCCAAACCCAGGTTTTTTTTTTTTCTACCTCTTTCTACTCTTCTCCGAGACGAGAAAATGCAGTTCTTCAAAGAAGAACTTTGAAGAATCATTTCATGATCTGACCTAGGAATATTAGCAAGAGGTGTAGGCAAGTATCTTTTTGGATTGGGGCCAGAAGTGTTCCCACAGTGAGATTTAGTGAAAAGCCCAGTTTCTTGGGCAGAAGGGTTGATGGGCCTGACTTCAGCCTGCTGGAGGTATCTTGTGCAGTTGGGGCTGGCCACTCAGAAGAGGTTTGTCTTTGGCTTTGCCCAGGATGGTTCAGTGAAGGTGCCAGGAGGGAGCAGTTTGACCAAACACTTAATCAAATGCTGAGAGCAACAGTTTCTTGTTGGGTGGCATGAGATATCTGTGGTCCTAGAAGTTAAAAGCTTTTCAGTAAATGTAGTTGTTCATCTGACCCTTTTCCATTCTTATTTTTCTCTTCTGGGTTCCACGTGGGAGGGTTCTGCCCCAAAAGAGAGACCCAGTAAGATATTTCTACTCCTTTCACTGATGATCTCCTCCCTTGCCTTTCCTTTTGTCCTTGCTGGAGTCCCCTAGGGGCAGTGGGGGTCCCAGTCCCCGGCTGCCAGCCTGCATCATGATCAGCACTGTGCGGAATTCAGGCTCTTATGTTGTCCCTCTGCTATTTTCCAGCCATGACATTTTTCTTCCCTTTCTTTCACACCCATTTTGGGAGCACTTTTTTAAGGTCTGACTAAGCCAAGCATCCAGTCAAAGCAGGGGGAGGATGCTGAGCATGCCAAGGAGAGCAGAAATGTCCTCACTTGGTGGCGGGGGGTGGAGGTGCATGTTAGTCCCTGCTGTCACATTGACTCGGTGGCTGTTGTGCAACTGGAGTCCAAGAATCTGCATCCAGAGAAGATAAGTGCACGATGGTTACGCAAATCAGCAGGTGCAGCCTCTCAGAGTGGAGGGATTTATGTGCTGCATGGCGTTCAAGAAATCATTGAATAGTGTCTTAACAGACCCAGCACATCTGGGAGCAAAGGATTGCAGAGCTAGACTGAAAGTTGGTAGCATCTGCATGACTGTGACCTCGTTAAAGATAAATCTAAATAAAAAGAAGACTTCTCTGACTAATAATGTAACATATAATTTACCCAAAGTTAAAAGGCTTTTTGAGTTAAACTTCGGGAGTGTTTTATAGGAAAAAAAATTAGAATTAGGTATTCTTTAAGAACAGTGCATTATATGGCAAAGAACTGTGATTCTGCCCTCAGGAAAGAGACATCTTTGTAAAAGCTGATCATTGTTCAGTGGTGAAGACAGCATTAGGAATAAAAAAGTAAAAGCGGTGTGGAAGGGGAGGGAGAGTGGGGCACAGTTAATATAAATTAGAAATGAAGTGCAGAAAACTGGAAACGAAAAGGAAAATGTAAAATTATCCTTGGCTGCTATCTTCAAGGACGATAAAGAGTTTAAACATTCTGCTTGAAACAGAAAAATAATTGCGTAAGGCCTCTTTGAAATGGAAATGGTGCAATTGTTAATGATGATGAAAATAAGTAGAAGCATTTAGTAAGTATTTCTGATCTGTGTTTGGATGACAGCAGAATAATACGCTAGAATCACAGAAGGATAATGAATTAATTTCTAAATTACTAGGCCTCAAGAAAAAGGTATTATAAAACACTGACTAGTAATAAGCATTTTAGAAAGTACATGTTGAGATAACTTGCAGGCAAGAGCCCCAGTGGAGGTGCTAAGAAGATAGGTGGTTTGCAGATGGCAATTTTTCATACTGGGGAAATCCAGGACACTGTATTTTTGGCTGGGGTTTCAATATGCCAAGAGGGATACTGGATTCGTCAAGCAAAACGGTCATGTGGGGAGTTTAGAGTGAAGGATTTCTTCCCTGGCTCCTTTCTCTGTGGGTTTAGGGACAAGCCCTGGGGGAGATGGTGCCTTTGTGTACCTGCTGGATTTAAGGCCTCTCCTGACTCTTCTTACAGGTCAGAATGACACTTCAGCTTCTTTAGGAATAGGTCGTTCAGAGCCATTGAATCAGAAAAAAAAAAAAAAAGGCTCTGGGTTAAAAAAGGCCACAGAGTGCTGCTGGTTTGAGAGGGAAGTGAGCTGGCTGAGGTTCAAAGCCATCAAGCCACCAAAGCAATATCAATTTTGGATTAACTGTCAGTGGGAGGTAGTAGCATGCTGGTTATTCTTGGATATTCTGTCCACTGGTGAGTTAAGCTCGTGCTTGCTTACAAATTAATTTCCTTTGCAAATGTTCTGAATGATGATGCAGATGCTGAAACAGTAATTCCTCTTTTGATGGGCTAGGAAGGGAGTGTGGAGTCTGTACAGCTTCGAGCCTCCCTGCTGAAGAAAAGGTATGTTCATTGTTGAGCTTTTGTGCTTGCCATCATGCTGTCCAGCTGCAGGGCTCTGATGCTCTGTAGAGAGCATGCCTGTGAGCTGAGGGAATTTTTCCATCTTGGCACCCGCTCCTAAAAAAGATGCATAAGATTAACTACAGGAGGGTCTTTCTACGTGCTGGCTGTGTCTCCACCGGGGCACTAACAGGGGCTTGCCCGCTATGGCCTGGATGAGATGTGAAAGCCCAGACTGCTCCTGTGTAACAAATTGGAGCAGAAAAGCGTGAGATATTGCCCAGGGAAGCTCTTCAGAGATGCAGGGAAGACATGCCTGAGTGCCACATACTAGCCAGTGCCTCTGAGCTCCTTGCTGCAAAAGCATGCAGTAAGGCAAAGCCTATTCCAAGGAACGGCATGCCTTTGGGGAGAAAAAGAAGGCAAGGCTAAGGGTGAAGCATTAAATAAGTTCACATGCTGATTCTGCTTTGAATTGTATAATAAAAGATATTTCTTGTCTATATGTCTGCACAGTCCCCCATGACAGCGTCACAGCTGCTCCTTTACCCTCCGCTACAGCTCTGCTGTCCTCCGCTTGAACGTGTTCACCACAGTGGCAGAGGTGGTAATTCCACTTCTATTTCCTTAATGTTGCCTTAATAGGAAGGTGACTTGGCTTTTCTTAAAATACTGGAGTGTGTTTCCCTGAATTGCATTTGACATGTATTGCTCAAATGTACTTACATCTCCAATGAGTGTTTTGTAATTTAAGAGTAAGTGATTTCTTTGTGGTTTTCTTCTAGGAAATGCTAGTATCTGTGAATATCAGAGAGGCTTTTGTGTTGTTACATTAACTCAGAGGTTAGGGCAGTCAGTTTCTGCACTCTCACACTTGGCAATTTGTACCTGTTACTATTCATCACCATTCATTACAAATAAGATTCTAGGCCTAATCTTTTGTTCCTGCTATCAAGCTCGTATCTTTAATGGTGATGTGAAAGCACTATTAATTATTAGATGAATGGAAGGAATGGAACTAGAAGTGGCATTAAAATGTGAATTATTAATATTTATGGCAGCTTAATTATGCTACAGTGTTTCGTAGACCTGCATTGAAAAAGATCTGCACCATACAAGAATCGCTTTCCCTGATGCAGCTTTGCATAATCACTTCTTAGTATCTGGGGCTTTGAGTGAGTGATTTTTAGATTCAGCTTTAGAGCCCAGTGCTGTTTTTCCGCTGCAGGGTGACGGCAGGGTGGCGAGCTACCTGGGCCCTTCCTTCTCTTCTGGCTTGCTTCAGGGTGAATCAAAGGCACAAGGCACAATGGCTGATTTTAAGTTTATGCAATTGTTGTCTGGTTCCCATATCTCTCCTTACTTTCTCACTTTCCCTGCTCTGTCCTCACATTCTGCCCCCCACGATAGCAGGGGTTGGGAATGCAGCATATGAAACCAGCACAGGGGAACTCTTAATCTTTCTGCCTCATCTGCCTTGATCCAGTAGAGATCCCATGTTATGCAGGAAATATTTGCCAAGAGAAGTCAGTAGCTTCTACATGTGGGAAGTTAATTCAATCCTAAAACTTCTTTGGCAAAAGCTGTTTGGAGAACGTTTCTTCGGGCATACTCTCTGCATGACAGGCTGTTCCATCTGTTTGCAGAACAGTTGCAGACAGTGTGAGCAGAAGAGATGGGGAGGTACAACTGACCTCTTCAAGGGTATTGCCAAAGCTAGAAAATACAGCTCTGAAATACATTTTAAAAGACCTTCCACGGACTTAGCTCTGCATCAATGTCTTTGCATGTCCTAACTGGTGCTGTGAGGCTTGTGGTGCTGATACTGTAGAAATATATAAAAATGAAGCTCCCTTTCATTCACTGTCAGCTGCAAGCTTTGACAGTTTCTGAAGTATTTCAACACTTCTTAAACATCTGACTATGTTTCTGCTTACAGAATATTTTCTTTGTCTTATTCTTCTGTCAGTTTTTAGGTTAGAACGCAAAGAGGAGATTTTCCTAGCAGTAATATGAAAACTGGTGACAGAAAAAAAATTTTTGAAATGTAATTCTCCTATTTAGCCCCCCAATAAAAATTAGATGGTTAAGAAGAAAAGGACAGAAAACGGAGTCTTCTAGCTTATCTTGTAAGACCTATTAGTAGTGAATTTGAACGAGTGCAGTGCTGCAGGCTCCTGCCTTCTTTCCTTGCTTTAAGTGCTGCTGCAGCATGATTGCTTCCTCTTTTATACATTTTGCAGTTTGTACACCGGATTTCTTTCAATCACTCCTTTCTATACTTGTTGCTGTTCACAGAAGTCACTGACAGAAACAGATTAGCATTATTGCAGAGGTACCTCAGACTGTCATTTCCTTCATCCATTAAGGGTGGGGGTCTGAGAACATCCTTATTATACAGTGAACTGCAGACCATAAGAGTCGTATCTGCTCAGTAATTCCTTGTACGTGGGCTGCGCACTCTGAAGCGTTTCGTGCAATCCCTGGCCTGGGTCACTGTGAAGCCACATTTAATTTCAACAAGGGTACATTCAGCTGGCCAGAATGTGTGTTTGGAGTTTAAACTTATGGTGGTTTCCTCCTGCCTCCATGGGGCTGATTACCACACATTCCTTTCTTTTAATTTCAGCCCTCTGCAGTTCTAGGAAAAGGTCCTTGATTAAGTACTGAGAAACCAGTCTATTTGCGGGTCTAATTTTGTTGCTTCAATTACATTACTGTATGCTAAATATAGGAAGGCACCAAGCAAATCCCAGTTCCTGGACTGAACAGGGTGTTCAAGAGCACTGTTCAAATTTAAATGGTGTGGCTTGGGCCTCTGTTTAATTCTAGCTAATGAACCATCTGAATCAACACATCTACAATGATTTATAGGCAAGTAGCTGGGTCATCACAGTTTCACACAGTGAGAAATGAGCTTAGTGCCCAACTCTTTGCTTCCTGTTTCTAATTGAAGGTAGCAGAGATAAATGGTGTGTCATGCTGGTGGAGTTTAGAAGTCCCGGAGGGACAGCAGAGTGCTTCAATCTCTTAGCTGGTATCTGAGAACCTAGAAATCAGCAAGTGGAAAAGGTTCAACAACCTGTAAACTGGTCTCGTGGTTTGCTGCTGACTCTACATTGCTTTTTGTGTTACTCCCTGGGTGTTTTGGGGTTTTTTTATAGCCCGGAAATCCATGAAAGATAACAATGAAGTGGTCTTGTCTTCTAAACATGTTCATATGGCCTTGGCATTGCAGGGAACTTGGGAGTCCTGTGTAACCATGCAGATTTACATTCTCCTTCTGTCCAGCAGGTGGAAAAAAAACCCTCAACAGACAGAAAACCACAGCATTTTAAGTGCACGGAACACTTGTAGTAGGTGAGAGACTGATTGCGCTGGAGACAGACGTCTTATCTGCTGAACAGCTACTGTATATCTTGGGGAACAGCTTCTCCTGCAACGCCTCTGTGGAAGCGTGCCATGGCCATGGCCTGGGGTGACCAGTTGTTAGTCTGAGCTGCTGGGTGGCCCATTCATTCCAGGGCCCGTTGGCCAAGGCGCCTGACAAGAGAGCCAGTTTGCTGGGTGCTCAGCTGAGGCCTACCAGCACAGATGTCACAGGCTTTCTTTTCTTTTTCTACAGGGCCAGACTTGAGTCTGTATGAAAGGTGGTGCAAATTCTCATCCAGCTGCACTGCTGACTACAAGCTTTGCAGCGGGATTTCTCCCTCTCTTCACAGCTCAGTGCTACTGCCTTGTATTTCACGGGCAGCTTGTGGGGAACCATGAAACAAACTCGGTCTGAATCCTGTTTTCCTTTTTTGTGTGCCTCGAGGCTATTCCTCACATTCCTCACAGCTGGTGACTGCTCTATTTCCCTGAATCTCATTCAGAGTACTGTACCTACAAGCCAGATACTCGTCATCTCTAAAAGATGTTTGTTTCCACAGAAGAATAGCAATGAGGTTACTGTCTGCTCCCTTCACAGTCAGCCAGGCTGGGAGAAGTCCAAATATCCAATCATTCCTTGGAATTCGTATTGCATGAAGATAAAGCAGCCAAAAATAGTTTCCATGAGCTGGATAGTTCTATAGCTTTCTGTGTTTATCTAACAGGAAAATGTTAAGAGGTACAGTAGGTCATGCACTAAATTGAGCAAAATCATGAGGCATGTGGGAGCTCATGGAGATGAGCTTATCA
>JAVJGG010000037.1:5305678-5337474 GCA_035590195.1 Aviceda cuculoides | reverse complement strand
ATTTTTTTTTTTTAACCATGCAGGGGTATGAGGTCAGGCAAATGACTGACTGCATTTGCAATGGCTGTTCCTTGTAGTTTAGAAAGTACTTGTGTGTTTATATTGGGACCAGAAGAAAACAGTGGCAAATAATTGGGGGAAATAAAGAATTTTGGAAGTCCCCTGTGGAAAATGAGTAAGGTGGGGAGGGAACGTGTGATAAAAGAATTGAGAAGCTGAGGGAATCTGTGAAGTCTAAAAATCAACTGAGGAGCTATTTTCTTTTAAAAAGAAAGAGTGGAAACAGTGCAGGGAGTGAAAAGGGTGAAAACAGCAACTGGGAAAGAAGAGAGTGAGTGGAATATGGCCTGAATAAAACAGGGAGAAAGGAAGCAGCAACAGTGTGTGAACTGGTATGGGTTTTATATTTAGTTCTGTATTATATTGAATTTCCATGGCACCAGCTAATGCCAGACTGCTTACTCCTTTCTGTGCTTTACATTGTGTGTAAATATATATGGGAGTTTTTTTGAAAACTGCCGGGCGTACAGTACAACCATAGTTGCTTTGACCTCAATGAATATTCACAGCATCTTGCTGTCCTTGGCAGAGCTGTGGAGGGCTGGTGGGGATGCAAGCAGCTGCATCCTCTGTGCTGGGGGCAAATTCTTCACTGCCTCATCAGGAATTCAGGGGCTAGTTCCTAAAGCCTATTGCAGACCTGCTCTTCTCTCCTGGATGCTTCCTTTCTTACGCCTCCATCACATGGGACATAGTGTGCGAGGCAGGTGTCTGATGCTGTAGCAATAATGAGCAAGTCTAATCACCATCTTGAGACTTAGATATTATTTATAGTTTGTGCAGTTAGGCCTTGATGGCTGCAGAAACAGTATGTCCAGAACAAAGAGGTAAGGAAGGAACTTCTTGTTCAGCTGATCAGCTGTTCGCTGAGAAAAGGTGGAAGCTCTGTGGTCCTGTCATAGGCAAGACAAAGCAGCGGCACAATTGAAGTTGTGGAGAAGGAATTAAGGACAACCATTTCTCAGACTGGAGTATGGCTGGATGTGCAAATTGGCAGCAGTGACGGTACACTGTATTACGAGGTCAATACACAAAGGAAGGGTTATGTACTCAGTTTGTGCAGTTTTGCATCGCCTGGAGGGTGGAATTACATCTGTTTCGTTTTTCTTACATTTTGCTGCTGGGATTCAAAGCTTCGTTGTTTTGGCTAGCGGAATTGGAGTGAAGAGTGAGGATAAAAAATAGCTGGTTTTCTAAATAGAAAGAAAAAATGGTTTTCTTGGAGTGCTTCCTGCATCTTTCTTCTCTCATATCAGTAGAATCACCTAACCTGCTTTGCCTGAGTGAGAGTTAATTTAGCTGTATTTTCTATAACTGAATAGCAGTTTGAGTTACAGCAACTGTAACTTAAATAGCAGTTTTAAGACATTTTCTATGTAGCTATATGCTTATTACAAATATTATGTGTTTATACCTCGTATACCATGCATTAGTACATAATAGGTAGGTTTCTACTAGGCTTATGGTAGTAGAGCTGAGGAGGCCCAGCTGCCACCTCCTGCAAAGAATTGTCCATAAAACTGTTGCCCAGCTCATTTGATGCTGTTCTGCTGCCACTCGAAATGGGATTTCTGCTTAAATAATGTTGGTCCGGTCAGAGGGGGTTAAGAACATGGTTAACCTTTTCACATATCTGCCATTTGGGGAGAGTTTAGGATCTGCTGTATTGTAGTCTCAGTTTTAGAGATGATTCCTCAAGGAAGCTGCTTGGAATTTAACAGGAGGAGCTAAATTAGGAAGGAGTGAATTTTATTACTCAGTATGTAGGTGGGAGGAGGAAGAGCATCACCTGTCAGCCCCCACCCAATGCATTTAAAGACTCAGAGAAACTGTTTGCAACTCATCACTTAGAATACTGCTTGTCAATGCTTTCAACATGAGTAACTCAAAACTTTCCATCAAAAAGTCCTCCTGGCAGTAGGCTTCCTCTAATTAGTCATCTTTCATGGATGTCAGTAGTAATCCATGGAAACCCCCCAAGTTCTGAGGACTGCAGCTTGAAAACCACTGGTGTAAGACAGTTTGATGATGCCTCTTGTGACATCGGTGTGTATTTTATCATGAGTTTTCTTCTTCCCTTTCTGTGTCAGAAAGGGGCTTGGATCTGAGGGAAGTCAGACTCTGCACTCCCATGTGCTCACTGTAGTCGTTGTGCTGCTGGGTTAAAGCCAGTGCAGGTTTGTCCAGAGACAGTGTTGGGTGGGACTTCAGCATCAGCCCATGTCCTTCCCCATCTGGCATGTTCTGACCTCTGGACATGTCTCATGGTGTGGATTTTTGCCAGTTGTTCTCTGCTTGGGTAGGGAGGGATGGTTTCCTTTGCAGTTGTTCCTTCTGAGAAAGTGAAACCAAGTTGTGGACCAATGTCAGGCTCCCGATCCTCTTGATTTATGGCTGTTTCTGTGGCCACTACAAACAGAAGAAGGACTGTCACCAAATAGACTATGGAGTTTGGGGATGTGGAGAGTAGGACAGACTGCCTTTTGAATCGTGTACATGCTCGATGGCCTGTTTTGACAAACCACAGCGCAGGGTATGTAAGTCCATGATGTTCCAGAGTGTTGAGGTTTCCAGATAAAGTAAATTGGTAAGCCATGCCAGTGGTTTTTTGTGTCTCACGTAAAAGGCAGTGTTGCACATGACTTGCTTACTGCAGCTTCTGCTCACCTATTTAAACTAGTACATGAACACAGTAGCCCCAGGTATGTGATCTGTTCTAACAGTACTTATTGCTAGAATTCTTCCACACAGATCAGTGTGAGTAACTCCCTGGCTTGTCTGTGATCGGTGGCTCGAGAGGATCAGCAATGTGTTCCGGAAAAATTGTAAAGTCTAGATCTTGACATTTTCTTCTTTTTCCTCTTGTGTGTAATAAAGAAATTTTAAAAGAGCTGTTGAGAAGGATGTGGAATGAGACTGAAAGCCTTCTCTCTTCCAAAAGCTCCCCCTAATATATGTCAACAGCAGTAAATATTTTTCATTGCAACTGTCACACTTGGTTTAAGATCGTGAAGGTGAAAGTCCATAGTAAACTTTCTGTGTTACCCAAATATGCTTCTGCGACCTTATGAAAACCAAATAAACACACTGTATTGTGGCCTTGGGGACAGGCCAGGAAAAACTCTGTAAATGGAGCAATATCATCACCTTTCATTGCAGTGCAGATGATTGAAGGAAAAACGTGTGCTGTCAGAGCAGGGAAAACCGTTTAGTTTATTTACTTTCTTTCAGCTCCTAATTTTCAGCCACCGTATTCTGGAATTTTCTGGCTGTTATTTTTCAGCCAGGTGCTCAGAGAGCTTTCTTCTGAAAACCCTAAGTGCCTACAGCTAAATGCTGTGCTGAGGAGAAGCTGGACTGTGGGCCAAATTCTTTCTCCATCACCTTGGCACAGCTTTCTTGAAGCAAAAGAAATTGCATGTGATTAGCTAAGAAAAGGATTTGGTCCCAGACATGTCTGGCTCGCAGTATAGACATCTGTTCCCTAGAAGTAAGTTTTATAGCTGGGTGTGCGATGGGCCGTACACACAGCTGCTTCAAGCGGAGTTAGGAGCCGAGGTGGCTCCGTGTGAATGCTTGAGAAAGCCATGACGTAGGAAAGCTGATATATAAAACGAGCGCGCTGTCACAAGCGTGATGACGCAGCCGCACTAGCATGCAGCCTTTGTACACAGCCGCCATATGGGGAGCTGGTAATGGAGATCGTTCCCAGCGTAGATTGCCTGTGTTAGGCTTAGCCTAGTTTAAACCTCACTGTTGTCCGATAGATTTCCTTCTCAGTGATGTTCGTTACTGCTGATGTTTCCTGGTGTGTGTGCCCACGCTTGGAAAGGAGTTTTGGTGTGGTACCGAGGCACGGCTGCTGCCTCTTGCAGAATCGTTTTCAAATCCAGGAGCCGGAATTACCGAAAGCAAACCCGAGATGCGGCAGGAGCAGGGAGGCAGCACCGGGCGGGGGAGCTGGGGGAGAGGTGGGAGCTGCTCCTGCCAGCTGACAGTCCAGACAGGCTGCTGCTGGGCTCATGCCCGCCCTTCCCAGCACTTAACAAGAAGGTAAAAATAATTCTCCCGGGATTCATGTGAAAAAGGAGAGGGGAATGTCTGGAGAGCTGAAGGGTCTGCACAAGGTGGCCTCTTTCCTATCATCCTTCCTCCCCCTCCTCTGCCTCTCCTCCCCCCGTGCCCCCCCAGCCCTGGGGGGTGAGCGAAGGCCCAGCGGTTCTAGGAAAAAGCTCGAGCCGAGTCAGCAGCCGCCAGTTCCGGGAACTGCGGCCCCGGGCGCCACGGGACGCTTCAGGGAATTGTCGCTGCCATTCCAAGGATGGCAAAAGTACTCGTCCAGTGACCTGGGGCTCCCCAGTGGCAGGGGGCAACAGTTTGGAGTCACGCCATGGGACTGGGAAGATTATCAGAGACACAAGGGCCTGGAGATTTATGCCCCGCTCAGAAGTGTACTACAGTAAGTTGTTTGGCTTCTTGGGGGAGAGAGAGAAAGAATTTGCTACATAGGAGATACCAGTAGTGACCACAGGAATTTAGAAAAGGGATATGGAGTTAAAAGGTCAACATTTCCCACCATCAGTCATCATCTTCTTGGTAGGACTTGGAGAGGGTGCCAGAAGCTCAGACAGAGATTTCAAGACCCTGAAACCTCCCACAACCACATGACCTTGAATAAACGAGAAGCAGCAAGTCGAGTTTGAGCCTGGCTTGTGCTGCTGTCCTGCACTTTCTGCTTTCCAGTGCCGTGGCTCTCATCAGGCGTTTGCCTGTTGCATGTTCCCTCCTTCCAAAGCAGGAGACGATGGGAACTTTTCTCCCAAGCCCTGAAGAGCTTCTAAGGAAAATACTCAGCATGACACTAACAAATTAATGTTATTCTTACTGCCCTTTTACAAGATAAAATTATTTCACATGCTGCTGGCAGCCTGGGAGCAGTGAATTTCTCACAGTGCTGAACCGTAAATACATCTACATCTCCTACATGCGGTTACTGAGTTGCTCTGGGTCGACTTCAAATTAGCAGAGATTTGAGGGGAGGAGGTGGATATTGGCTTCCAAGATACTTTTATAAGTCACTGTAGCAATTCTGCAGGCTGCAGATAGTGCCTGCTTTTTCTAGTTTTGTGTAGCGCACACATGGAAGGGTTGCCTTCCTGGAAGAGGTGGTCTAACCCACTGCGAGGTGTTCAAAGAGAGGAGGCAGGGAGTCACACTTTCTGGCCTTCTCCTAGGCCAGACCAGATGGGTCCCTTAGGCCTTGACATTATCAGCACCCTGAATTTTATTGGGATATTATCATTCTGCACGCTATTTCGAGCCTAGTCCTACTGTATGAAAAGCGCTGTGAACTCTGTTCCAGCTCTGACCCTGAGTTCTGCTGCTACTTTTTGACTCGAGCTGATAACCACAGCTCTGTCACGTTGTGCTCCAGCCAGCAAGTGCATCGTCTTCTGGGGTTGTTCATCTAATGCCGCCAGCTTTCCCTTAGACATCGTAGCAGGTTGTTTCTTTGCTCTTACCTTTACTGCCTTTCTGAGGTACCGGTCAGTGCCCAGACCTCTTTCTTCCCATGTATGTATTGTGATTCTGCTTCTATTGTTTGATCAGACTTTCTGATACTGCTTTTGAGCCTTTCCTCTGTTTTGGGGTTTTTTTTTTCCTGTGTATTTTTCCACTGTGGAGAAACTTTTGTAGAACGAGAGCTAGAAAAATCTTTTCAGCTCACATATGCCCTTGGTGTGGGAAGAAGTATATGCTTGTATTTGGGGGGGAGGCAGCTGTTCTTGCTCTTCATGTAAAAGACTTTAATGGACTCACAGGATTATACTGCTGGAGTAGCTGTGCCCATCAAAGCTATAGCAACTTCCTTGTTGCCTTTCATTTTGTTAGTCTATTAGATGTATGTGGTTTCTATGAACTACTAATTAAAATGCAGAAGGGTAGCTCTTTGTTAAGGTTTTATTAACATTTGATTTGCTTTTTAGTTTTTGGTAGGAGATCAAAAGGCTTAGCTCTTTCCTGGAAAGATAACAAAAGGGTCGCAGTGCTGTGCTAGGATAACCTCCCTCTAAAAACTTCATGTGCTCTGTGAAGGTGTGGGCAGCGACCGCTGCCGTCGGGGGTACGTGGAAGGAAGGCGCGGTGGGGGTGTGTGCCCGGTGGCCAAATCAGAACCCGGGAATCTCCTGGTACCACGGGCAGGAGCAGCTCTGCTGCCTGTGCTGAGAGCATCCTTCCCGGCCGTGGTGTGAAGGGGGTCCTGCACCACCACCTTCACCTGGAAGCATCTGAAATCCTGAGTTCAGGCGGTCCAGAGTCCACCCTCCCTCAACCCACTTCCCTGTACATGATGCTTCCTCCCTGCTGTGCTTTTATACCACAAGGGTGAAGGCTTAGCAGAGGGTGATTCCTTGCCACAGCTTCTTCATGGTCTCCTGAGTTTTTGCTGGTGTGCAGCTGATGCAGGATCTGATGAGTGAGAGTGCACCCACTTAGCAGCCGTCTCTCAAAGACTGCCTGTAGACTCTTCATCTGGAATCTTCCTTTTTCTACTAACAGGTTCAGTTTCTTTTTAGTTACCTTTCTCTGTGAAGTCCTTGAGGGACTAGGAGAGCAACATATTCAGGTTGTTTGTAAATGCTCTGCTTTAATGAAGCTATTCAAGGCCTTTTAGGGTGTCTTCATTGTGCTTGAACGTAGCTAGAACAGCATAAGTAGCTTTTTCTTTCATGTCTCTGTTTTTCCTTCCTTCACCAAATATTCTCCTTTTGGATGCAGGCACGTGTTTAAAATACACAGGACTCCTTCTTGGTTTTGTGACTTGGTGCTTTGCTGCAGCAAAGAGACAGGATGGAGCTGAAGGAAGCCAAGAAATTCCATACCAAGTTAAAAAAAAAAGGAAATCTTTATTGCTTCTCTCTCTTTCCATTGCTGCAACTGGCATAAACAGGGCCAGGTGTCAGACATCATTATTCACTCAGATATATGCAATGTCAGCAGCTACTGCTTACGTGGATAGAACCTGCATTTCCGATGTTACTTACTGCCAAGGTAGAGGGGTTTTTTTGATGACCGAAACTTCTTGCTGCCATCGCAGATCAGCAGTAGAATAGTAGAGCAATTATCATTTTTGTTTGTGAAGTCTTGCGTGATTTTTGATCCATCCATTGTTGCACTTCCTATTTACGTTTCTTCTAGGACAGGTATGGTTTGAAGTTTGCACGTAACTTGTTTATTATGTGCATCTCCACAAGGTGAAACAAGTCTCAACTTTTCCGTCTGTCAGCTGTCAAACAAGCTGTGCAATGATTCTTCAAAGTACCTATCGATGAGTTAATTTTTTTATTAATTTCTTACCTAATCTGAAGGGATAAAGAAGATGTTCAGCTTGCTTTTCCTATGGTAAACTGTTATCCTAAAGCAAACAGATCCTACCCCTCCGTAAACATACAGATATATTGCTATAATACTTCCTTTGTCCTGTCAGAGAAACCCCCTCTCTTCCAGACATTCAATGCATAGCTCTTTCCTGCCGGAGCAAGTTTCCTTGCAAGTGATGAGCAGTGCCTGGGATTGAGAATCTGAGCGTGGCTGCATCCTCTGCAACATGGACTGGCTATCTGTGGCCCTTTTGGTAACTGAATTATGCCACATGCTATTTTGGCTCCTAGACTAAAGCAGCTTTTGCCCTTCCTCCTCTTGGGTGTTCTCAGTGCCACATTGTCATGCCAAGAGGTGCAGTGGAAAATCCTGCTCGCTGGACTCCATGGAACCTGCAGGCTGACAGCAAGGGCTGGCACAGCAGGGAGTTTGGAGCAGCTGGAAAGAGGTGGGAATAGTCGCAGCATAATGTTTAAAACTGTCCCTGTCTCTTTGTGCTAACATAAGAAGGGTGCAGAAGTCGCGAGACTCCCTGTTTCATTAGCCATGGGGGACACCTGTCGAATCTGAAATTAGCGTTATCACTGGAAGAGGCTTTTCCTTGCGAACTGGCTCTTGGGTGGGCTTTGGGGAAAGCCTGTGCAGATTTCTTGCTCAGCAGCAGATGGGAAGCTTCCAAAGGTATTCACAGCACCATATAGTTGCAACGTGATCTGATGCCAATGTATTAATTCCCTCCTGATACTGCATATCTCTCCCTATTTGTTTGCCTTCTCACTTGTTAGTTTATTCTCCTATTGCATGAGATGTTCTGGGAGAAGGTTGGAGGGAACAGAGGCAGGTGAAATGTTTAGGAACAACAGAATATCCTGGAGTAATGGATTAGCAGTTGTCTTCATTGGTGCTTCTCAGTCCAAAGGGGATGTTTAAACAGCTTGAAGGTTGCGCAAACCACCTGCGATAACAGTAAATCACAACGCAGAGGCCAAGCCCGAGCTGGCACAGCCCTCAGTAACCCCACAGCTGGAAATACTGAGCCTCTAAAACTGTCCGGATGCACATGGGGTGTGCTTCTGTGATGTGCACCCTACCAGCAATGACTCCCTTTGGCAGGAGGACCTACTGGTGTCCCAGTGACAGCTATGCTGCCTGCAGACCAGAGCAGGAGGGCGCACGCGGTGCAGTGCGGTCTGGTGCCTTTGCAGCTGGATAATCTGCTACGGTGAGAACATCTGCACTGGGCTCTCCTTCCCTGCTCCTAGGTCCTCCTGAGGAGAGCAGCCACCTCTGCAGTGGGCCTTTTGTGGGTTTCCTGCTCAGAAATATTAGGAATTTGATAACACTGTTTTCTAGCTGGGACTGCTGGAGGAATTTAAATAGAATTCATGAATCTGGCAGCTACACAAGCCTTTGTGTGAATTTACTCCCATAAATAGAAGGTATCAGGGAGACATTGAAGAAGATCTCAACTCCGTTCATCCTTCAGCTTGATGATTATCTGCCTTTGAGCTGTGCCTGAGCCCTTCATCTTGTACAGGATTGGAGATCCTCTGTTCAGATGAGAGAGATGTGCACTTGTAGTCAAAGAGCCCAAGACAATATAGTGTAAAAAAGTGAGCGATAATGTTTGCATCCTCTCCAGCCTATGTTTATGGATAATGTGTTCCATCTCCTTAAATTCCTTGTGAACATTTCCTGACTTCCAGTTCCAAACTGTAGTTCAGAGGTGCTGCCTAGTAATGAATTGCTGTCTTTGTTTTGTGGGATAGAGATGTATGGAGTAATTCTTCTATATCCTTTAGTGACTTGTGCATCAATATGTGGATTAAGGATAAGTTCTAGCCATGATAAAGTTACACCTGTGCTGAATTTGGCACATTTTCATAAAGCCTTTAGAAAACCTCGGATGAAAAATCCGTAGTAAGCCAACTGCTATAAATAACTGTGGTATGTTGCTATATTTCTATTTATTTTGCTATTGCAGTGAGAGCTATGGTGTGTATGAGGTTTCAAAGCTTGCTTCCTATCTGCTCCATCTTTACATCCATACCTGCGACCTACAGCGGTGAGCGACCTATTCTCTTTTTAAAGTCCGGAAAAATGTTTGCATATTGCAACAAGTCATGTTGCAGAGATGCTCAAACTGGAGCTAAGCTGAGCTTCTGTGTCCAACCAGTACACAGCCACGGTGACACCAGCTTGGGTCCCAAGCGCAGCTGCGGGGACCTGTGTCCCCAGGCTTGTAAAACCGTGGCTGGTGCCTGATGAGTGCCTTCCCACGCAGCCCCATGTGTGCTCTGGTCCCTTCCGAGATAGCCTTCCACTTCTGACTGCGACTGTAGAGAGTACAGGGGGGATTGCATGGGGTCATCTTGTATATCCCAGTGTTACATCCCCTCGTGCTTTTTAGGTAATCGAAGTATGACTCTCCCAACCTTGCAGTGCTCTGTGTCCTTGTAACATCAGGATTAATTTGAGAACCTCAGTGCAGCAGAGAGATAGGTTGCTTTACGAGTTATTACAGTACAGAGAGGGCAATCGGAGCTCTACAAATAAAGAGTGTGCGCTCAGTGTCCTTGGCCTTACTTACACTACTTCGGTGTGCTAATCACTGCTAATGGGTTTGCATAGTGAATAGCAATTCCTGTCACATAGTGAATTCTGAGTAATTTTTTGCCCCACAGCTCACACTGAAAAGTGTGCGTAAAACTGCCATCTTACCACTTTTCCAGGCATCGATCCCCAAACCGAGACACCCCTTTGACAGGGTGCAGGCCAGGTGTGGGTCTTACGTCCCTTCCAGACACCAGGGAAAGTCCATCATTGGCTTTGTGTGGTTCCCTAAACAATATTTCCAGCTGATCCTGTGCCTAGCGTCTTGCCTTCCGGGTTTTCTGTGTTTCATAGAATTTGCCCTTAGAGCAAAGTGGTGGGTGTTGGCTGTGTTTTTTTTAATTATTTTTATTTTTTGTTTTTAATAAAACATGTTCAATTAGCTTCCTTAGAAAAACCTCCCTCGGTCCTCTGATTGGGTGTTTGGCAGAGGAGGGACTGCTGTCAGCATGTCTCAGTTCCTGGAAGAGCTGAAGTGCAATGAAAATGACCCCAGGGAGCAATGGGCTTTCCACAGAAACCTGACGGTCTGGGGGAGGGCTGACTGAGACTGGGTGGTTTTAAGAGCTCATTTGGTTTCCTTTCTGCAGCCTGACAGAGAAACGGAGGCAGTGATAGTGCTGCACACAGCTTCAGTCGCATCCTTCATCAGGGTGCTGCACATTCCTGCAGCATCATGCACAGTAAAGGCACTGGGCCATCCCTCTGTGGTTTTTCTGTGTGCCACAGGGCACCCTGCAGGTACTGCCAGCATCCTTCTCATTTCTGGAGACCCAAAAGCTCAGCAGATCTTGTCCACTCCTTATTTTCACTATAGGTTTTTAATTCTAGCTTTTATTCCCATTTGTATGAAGTTTTCCTTCACCTTTCAGTATTTTACTTGTACTGTACTTGCCTCTCTACTTTTAAGGAAACAAACATGAATCGCAAGTTTCATAGCTGTGATTTGATCTTTCCTTGGCTTGTACTTCTGAGCCGATCTGGTGATAGGGCCTGTTCTCATCTTCTTGGATCATCGTCGCCCCACAGGTGTTCTGGTATTTACAGAGTGGCTTCAAGCTTGTACCTTCTTTTATCTAGACCAAATGCCTTTTGCCTAGTGTTTGAGGACATTCAGGGAAGAGGGAAAAACACTACCTTACAGCAGAGGTCTAAGGGAATTAACATGAAATGAAAAATCTGTCCATGCTACAATCTGGAAATAAGACAGCAGTAGAAAGGGAAGATCTGGAAGTTGCTTGCCACCCCAGCTTGCTTGCCTTTGAGTGCAGAGAGCAGTGTCCTCTGGGTGCAGCCTGAGAAGTGAGCAAGCAGGGGAAGGTGCTCCCACTTTGGTGCTGTCAGACAAACTGCTGTGCAGGGAAATGCATGCGCCTGCTTTGCACGAGCGCAGTCTCGATTGCGGTGTGTTGCATAGCAGGAAGGCAGCAAACCTTTGGAGTCTACGGCTTCGACTGCCTTGAGTTCAGGAGCTTGACTTTGTCAAGAAGTCAGAGTGCACTAAGCCAGTGCAGGGATTTATAGTGTGCTTGCTGTTCTCTGTGTACTCGCGGTGTCTTCCAAGAGGTTGATTTTATGTAACTTACTAACTCACTGAAATGATTCCATTACCTTGTGTCTGAAACTGAGACCGTGGGGCACTTGGAGTGCTCTGACAGTGCAGGGTTATACCATTCTCCTGCAGGTTCTGCCAGGCTCTGAGCATGACAAACTACTGCCCTGAGAAGTAACCCACTCAGGATTTATTCCCACTCCTGTAGTGTAGGGTGAGCATCATCTTAGGCTGTAGGCTCTGTTGGCACCAAGATCTAAATTGTTTTCTTGCCTGCACAGGTGGTTCTTCAAAGTTTAAGTAGAAGAAAGAGGCGTGCTGCTATTGATGTTATGCTTGATCTGTGGATGGATCCTGCTCAACCAGCAGCAAATATAATTCTGCTTCTTGGCTAGTGAAAAGTCAGAAACGGCTCTGCTTTCGTTTCCCGCCCTAGATTGCGTGAGCAGCCCAGTAACATCAGTTTCCCCCAATAGCTCCTCCATTCCCACATCAAAGCCTTTTCCTGGGCTGTCTGCAGCCACTGCTGCACATCGTGGGTGCGACTGCCCTTTCGCATAACACTTCCATAGCTTGGGTGACTTAGCTGGGACCTGCACCAC
The DNA here is from genome assembly GCA_035590195.1 of Aviceda cuculoides. Lineage (NCBI taxonomy): Eukaryota > Metazoa > Chordata > Aves > Accipitriformes > Accipitridae > Aviceda > Aviceda cuculoides. Next base: position 5,325,264 of record JAVJGG010000037.1, on the reverse strand, counting down.
ATTTACCACAATATGGGAGGAAAATCAAGTCCAAAGTATTGTGCATAGGTTACAAAATATTAGTGCACCATATGAAAGAGGCAAAAAGTACTTTTCCAAGCAGGGGAGGTTGAATACAATTAAAAAATTCTTTCCAAGCTCCTTTTGCTCTGCTTTGGAGACTCAAACAAATAAGTATACACATAACAAAAGTACTTGACATTTAACAGCGCAGGGAAATGAAACTAATCAGATATGGTGTATGAAGACAGCAGGAGGGAAATGCTCTTTTGTAGTTGGTTTCTTTCTAAGCAAATCAGCTTAGTCATCTTCTGTTAAGCAAACACAGGGTGGAATAGGTGTTTGTCATAAGAAGGGTGTAGCTAGATGTAATTAGTAACAGAATCCAACTTCCCGTGAAAAGCTTATTAGCTGGCGTGTGGGGAGTCAGACCTGTTCAGGTACTTCAATGTTGCACTGCTCCTGCTAAATCAGAGTGAGCTTCCAAAGAGCAACTGTGATTCATCACGGGCAGCAGCGAGCTACCCCCACCGCCATGGGGAGGGGGTGGCTGTCTCCAGCGCTCGGGCAAGCAGAGCTCGCGTTTGTGCAAGAGCAGTAAACCCACAGGGTGCGAGCTGTCAGACGAGAGGTCAAGTCCCAGTGTTTTCCATTTGAGAGGGAAAGGACCAAGGGGAGACCTTATGTGGTTAGGAGCCCAAGAGACAGCTTTACTTCCTGAGCTTGTAAAGCCAGGATTAGAAATGTCTTGGTTTGTTTTTTTTTTTTTATCTGCGTGGTGATATGCAGTTGGTTGCCCTAGGGACGAGGGAAAAGGTTTAAGTCACTTGTGCTTTCCTTTATCGTCCTACCAATCTGATGGACTCGTCTCTTCTCTGGCAGCGCTGGGAAGAAGGGAGGTTGGGCTACTTACAAATAGTTGTCACTAGGATTTGAGGCAGCATTGCAAAGGGCAAGAGAAAGTCACCTTTGTACAGAATAGCTTTGGGCCTGACTTTCTTTTTGTGAAGGTTACTTGTATCGGTGTGACCTCAGCAGAGGCGGCAGCGCAGAGAACCAACCCCGTTGTGCGCTGGCCGTAATCATTGCTCCAGAACTGTTTTCGAGGTTGTTTTTAAATTGCACTGCAGGAGACTCTTCAGGCCTGGGTAGAGCTGCCTTAATTTTGGTGACGGGCTTTTTGCCCGTTGTTGGTAAAGGGCATTCCCGTTGTGGCGGCTCCCGGTCAGGCGCATGGCCTGGGGCTCCGCGCGAGGATTTGAGCTGAGGTTTTAGGTCGGAGAAGGCAGGTTGGGGGACTCGACCTCGCGTCGGTCCCCTGGGCCCCTCACCCAGGGGACCCCCCCGGGCAGCCCTTGTCTCTGCGTAAATCCACTGACGAACGTGAAGTGTCGACGTCGTCCTGTGTCGTCTCGGGGGATAAAGGAACGATTCGAACGCCTCCTCCGATCTTGGGCCGTTCAAAGGATTTTCAGTAAGGTGCGAAGGATTACTTTTAGCTTAAGATAGCAGTAGGAACTGCCTGATAGCTAGAATAACTGGTTTAAGTGAACACGGCTATGGTCTGTCTGGTATGAATTTGACAAAGAAGACATGACCTACTTTCTGCAGGGAGAGGTGTTATTTTAAAACAGACGTTAAATTGTTACTTGGTAACTGTGTAGGGTTTGAAGTACCTGTAATAGTCCCACTTTGTCCTCAGCTGCTGAGTTTTGTAGCTGCCTTTGTGTGTCTCGAGGTCAGGCGGGTCACCACTGATAACTTTGTATTGCTCAGATATTTTCTGATGATGTGGAAGCAGATCACCAGTACAGGAAAAAGAAAGGAGGAATGACACAAAAACTCCACTCATCCAGGCGCTTCTGTCAAGTATCTTGTAGGAGATATACATTCAGTCCTGGTGTCCTCAGCCTTTTAGGTCCTGCCTCCCCACTGGAAACCATGGAGAGGACACACAGAGTCCCAAAGTCTCGCTGCCTCAGACAACAGAAGAGGAAACTTCCTTTATCTGCCAGTTTTCCTTCTGTTCCCTGAATATGCGCATTGTTCAACTGGGAAAGGAGGAGGAGAAAAGATGGGGAAAAAAAAAGTTGCTGGGGTTCATAGATTTAAGTAATCGAATTTAAAAAAAAAAATTCCAGAGACTTTTCTATGCAGATTGTTGATGTCTGCCATTTTGTTATACTGACTCCGTTACTTTAACTGTTTATAGGTTTGCTAGTATCTGTGTACCACCATCCTTTTCCTTGTTGGTGTTAGAAAGTATCACAGCCGTGATTCGTTCAGGGTAGGGGGCAAGTTAAGAGGTTCGTGTGCACGGAGTAAGACTTCAGAACACGTTTTGTGTTGATTTTTAACAGAATCATCTTGGCATACGTACTGATCCTGAGGTTTAGAAACTGGGGCTGGAAGATGGAGCTGAAGAGAGCCTATGTGAACAATATTTGATCATTAGCATTCTTCATACAAACACACATGTATGATTTTGGGGGTGTCTTCCATAGTAATGAGCTGGGCTCTTTCTTCAGCAATGGTTCTAACTGGCATGAATGCCTAATGACAGAGATGGTAAAGGGCCTGTTTTGTCCCCTTTTCCTTTGTTTGATACTGTAACTTATAAATCTCATTTGACTTCACCCCCTTTGCTTCAAAAAGCCACCTCTACAAGGCAAAGATACATGAAAAATCAGTGTTCCCTGGCATAATTTGAAGTGCTTCCTTTTGTAGGCTTTAATTGTCAATTGCCTCCAAAACAGCCCTGCTGTGCTGATTATACAAGCCATAGGAAGGCTTGAGGGCAAGGGTAAAAAAAAAAAAAAAAATTCCTTTATACTTTGGTTTCCTGTGATACCATCTTTTGAAGTGCCTGACTTAGAAAGCAAACATCCTGGAACAGCAAGGCGTAGGGAATATTTATATCTCTGTAGTTGGTCAAGGTAAACCCTATGAGGAGTGTTGACCTCAGCTAGATACGTCATCCAGTATTTGTTGGGTCCTTACGTGAGATAGCTGGCTACCTAGAATCCACCAGTGTCCGTAACATGTTCCCTTTTCATTAAGTCATTTGTTTTGTCAGTAACTGCAGAGAGAATTTTGAGAGCTTTGTGTTTCTGCTCCAGTAAGAATTAATGATGCTAGGTATAGGGAGCACTACAGGATATGCAGCATTTGCTGTAAGCCTTTGGGGTTTTAATTCCACCTCAGTAATAGGCTGAAGAGGGATGCTGGCTGCTGCTGCTGGGGGAATGGGAAGAGAGAATTAAGAAACAGCTTCTTTGACAGTTACCTATTTCCCTTAACCCAAGCATAAGAAGAGAATGTTTCTTTTGGCTCACAGGAAAAGGATTGTCCTTGGTTTAAGAAGCTCTTTGACAGGAGTATTGCTTTTCCGTCAGCTAATTCCTCTAAGAAATGCTGAGACGAAGAAGGTGATTATGAGAGTAATAATAGGCCAAAAGGAAAATACAAAATAAACTGAAAAAGTAAAGTACAAAATCCTGCTTGTTGCCTCCTGCAAACGAGGTAAGAAGCATAAGCAAGACAATATATTTATTTTTATTGTTTATTAGTCGAGTAGGATTGGATTGATAACATGTGGCAAGGGTTATCTCCTTATGTTGGAGTGGACCGTCTCTTTCTGAACTCCCCTCTTTTCTCATCCAAGACTGAGTGGAGTATTTCCCCTTCCAGTAGTTGTGATGGACCCTTTTTTCAAAACTATGATTTATAAGAAGTAGTAATGCCAACATGATGTTCAATCCATATTTTCTGTCAAAATCTGCTAATACACTTCTACGTTAGGAAACAACAGAAGCCAGCATGTGACATTTTCACTTAGTACACAAATCTGTGTCACATTGTGACTTGACACCAACGTGAGTTATTTTGTTTTCAGCTGTGTACCTGATTTGTACTGTTTTGTGTAATAAAGGCTTATCTTTTCCAGTAAGACAGACTGCGTTATACAGCCAGGCAGTAGAGAGCTAAGGGATATAAAAAATAATAGCCTTCGGGTACCTTCGCCACATGGTACATCTGAACAAGAGGGACCCACAAACCAGGGTGCGTGGAGATCTGGCCTCCTCCCTGCCTGACACACAGATTGGCAAGGCGCGGTGAAATTCTTCCCGTAACCCCGAGCCAAGCTAGAAGGTTGTATGCAGCCTGGGGGTGCGTGAGTATGTCAGACGGAAAATGGTGTGGATGAAGACAGACGGACTGAATCGAGTAACAGGCAGCTGTAGGAGTGGCATCCCACTCTGGTTTGTGTCATCTGAGTGGTCTGCGTTGAAAGTGGAAAGTGCAGCTATTCGCTGTAACAGAATCAATGATTTGTGCAGCAAAATGTTTCCCCACAACCTTAATGACCAAACTCTTCCTCCCAGCTAATTTTCAGCATCCTGAGGCACTGAGGTTATTATAACATTTGCTCACTCTTGTTTGGAACTGCTGTGTGCGAATACCCCTAAGTCAGCAGCCTGGCAGGTCACACTAACCCCACTCACTCCTAAGGATTTGATGAGCAAGAAAAGGTTTTGCAAGCACAGGGAAGCCTTCAATCTCCTATATTCTTGGAAAGAAAAGAGTAATATGGAGTCCCCATGTTGGCCCAATTTGGGGACCATTCAGTACCCAGCTGATCCGCCTCATTGCAGCAGTCTTGCAGTGCTATTTTGTATGTGTTCTTTCCAAAATGTTGCCCAGCATCTCTCAGCCAGGATGACTTTCATAGGACAGGACTGGAGGAAAGTGAATTAAAGAGAGGTGAACTGCAAAGAGTCTTAAAAGACTGTAAAGAGTATTCCAAAACCAAAGGCTTAGAAGAGAGGAAGGTATTTTTAAAAAGAGTTACAGAGATTTTCCAAAAAAAAAGTTCCCTGGAAATAATATTAGGTCATGTTTTAGGCTTTTTCAGATTTACATTTTAATCATAACACCACCTTTTATTACTACTTAACGCTTTCAGACAGGTGCAGACACATAGCATGTGCACCGTGCAACATGTTTCTTAACACATTTACAGGCTTGGAGGTAGTGTTTTGAACTCTGCCTCTGCAGTGTTTGGCAATGACCGCAGTGGCACTTGCGTGATGGGAAGAATCGTTGCCAAGTTGGGTAACTTCTGACAAGTATAAACACAGCTCTGCCTTCTGTAAACTAGATTTCAAACCATATTGCTCTTCTAAGGAGGAGACGGTCCTGACATTAAAGACTATGCAGTCTCCCTGATCAGCTATTAAATCTCTCTGCCAGTTTGCGTTGAGTGCGCCGATGAAGAACAAGCAGCAAGGGACAGCCGGATGGGACGGGCATCCCAGGAGCTTAGCACTGGGTCTTGCTGTCTCTGTCACACATATAGCCCAGCTCTGTTGTCCTTAGGACTTGTCATCACTGAAAGCTCTGTCTTAGCCAATGCGAAGTGAGTTTGCTGAGATCAGTCCAGGTTTGTCTGCTCAGTTTTCCATGGACAAATGTATACATCCCTAAGTGGCACTGCAGATGTTCTGACTGGCGTATTTGTAGGTGAATTCAAGTCAACTTAGAACTTAACTGTACAGTGCAAGATGAGCTTTCCTTTTGCTTTTAAAAAAGAAGTGGGCAGGCTAGGGTTTATGCGTGCTGGTGGGACAGTGTTGAAGGAAGGGTTTTCTTGTATTAAGTAAGCTGCACTTCAGTGTAACAGTTTCCTTTCATGACAAATTCATGTGAGAATTAACACCAGGGATAAAATCCTTGTCTGTAAAACTAGGAATATTAAGTGGACCAAATCCAGCCCTGAAGTAAATGAACTCCCATCACGCTCAACAGGAAACGAAGCTGCATTTAGCCCGTTTTGTTTTGCAGGTTTCATAGGCAGGGCTGTTTCAGTAAGAGCAGCACTTCTCCGACAGCCGCAGTTGGAAAAGTTGCAGCGTATCTTCTAGATCAAGGCAATCACATGATGGAGTTACGCAGACTGCCAGGCTGGAGTCCAAGAAAATCAAGCCCTGGCTGAGCTCTGCCACTGATTTTTGGTTGACCAGCTCTTCCTTTGTCCTTCCGTCCGGTGCATTTATATCATAGGTTTTTGAGAAATACCAAGTCTTTGATTATACGTTTGGACAATCTAATGCTGCGGTAGCCAGTATTATTTCAAGTTTTTATTGTCACTGTAGTTGCATGGGGGTACATTAGAGCAAATGCCTTTCCTGCCTAGATAGAGTGGTCTCTTGAAATAGCTATTTTTACAAAAATCAATATTGTATTCATTTTTGCAACTCAAATCTGAGCTGCTGTGAAGTGCAGTTAAACTGCATTTAGGAAGCAATGGCTTTCAGGAGAAAACCCTTGCCAGTAAGGTCTGAGAAAGAAGAGCGAAAGGGTGAGAGTAGTTCCTGTTCACAGAGGGAAACTCTTTTCTGAAAATCCAGGTTGGTGTGTCAGACTGGGAGCACTTCTGACTGAACACTTTCCTCTGCTGGGACAGGCTGCTTTCTCGGGGGTCTGGTCTTTTCTATATTTAAATTATTCAAATGATGATTTTGCAAGGGTGCAAGACCAGCTCTGTGTGGAGCTGACCTGTGGGCCATCTCGCCCAGCAACCTGTCTCCAGCTGTGACCACTACCGCAGCTGATTAAAAGGAAATTGCAAGGACTAAGCCACCAATGATTTGTGGTAAAATTTACTTTTTTGTTGAGTCTCATCTTTAATCAATATTAGCTAAAGTTCTGAAGCTCTGTTGTATTCCCTCCCCTTTCCCAATCCAAAAAGCCCTCTAAATTATTATGTTAGGATTAATTGTTATTATGTAAAGCCCAAATCGTATTTTACTTACTTTTCATAGTTTCCTTTTGAAGTTTAATGCCCAGGCTAACAGTGAAGCTGTTAAAATGATTTTTCTTCTATCATCTGGTCTACATTTTGCCTACCAGTAGCCTTTTCCTCTGAACAATATAATCTTTTTTCAAGCAGAAAAAATACTAGTTCTTGCTAGAATTTGGAAGACTATGTTTGTGTACACCCATTGGTCTATGCGATGTGAATACTGAAAGACTCTAATCTAATTTTATTCCTAGGCCCACTTTGTCATTTTTCTTGAAACTTGTTTTTCTGACGTATAGCAGAGGTGATGATGGATGCCTGACTGATGTTGCAGCACTATGCCCGCTCCCGAGGGCCACTTGCCTTACTTGTTTGTGCAGTGTGTAGCAGAAGCCACATGAGCGTTGTGTTTCTCAGGACGTGTAAGTGGAAGATCAAAATGGGGTTCACATGAGGCAGCATTAGCCTCCAGATAAAACCATGCCTCCACACATTCCTATTCCCTGACACTCTGGCACCCGTGATTATAAAATATATAAATAGGCAGGACTGGGTGTGGGCAGAAAATAGACATGTCTCAAAAGAAATTAGTCTGAGTCTGAACGTGTTATCAACGCACTTAGCAACTGCATAGTCCTCTTTTTGCTATCGTGCCGTTAGGCAATACTGGCAGGACTGAGTTCGCTTGTACTCCCTCTTAAAAATTCAATGCTAGGTTGCTGTGAACAGAAAAAGGCAAGAAGATGAATGTTTCTGCCCAAGGACAGGGCAGATGTCTTTAAATAATATCTCATTTTTACCTTTGGCTGGTTCGTTTCATAAGGAGCTGCCTAGTCTGGTGTTTTTTTCTTTCATTTTCTCCTGTGAATGGTAGGTGGGGTTCGCTGATGACGTTGTGACAGTGCTGCTAGGAATTGAGTTGGGAGATACTGCTTGGCATCCAGCGTCGCTCTGGCACATCTTTACTGGATATTGCTTTACCCCCTGCTCCGGACCTTTGGACTGCTGCTGAGTTCAGGGGTGGGGAAGAGGATAGTGCATTTCTCTGAGGATTGCAGGTGTTTCAGCAGTCATTAGGGAAAGACAGGAAAGGACCGTAAAAATTGGCTTCTGACAGACTTGAACACGAGAACAGGATTTGGCAGAGCAGAAGTGCCAGTTAACAGTGCCCAGTTAATTTTTATTTTAATTTTCTTATTTTCATAGATAGCAAGTAAGACTGACAATGGAATTTGGACAAGAAATGCCATGTAATACATCGATTGCTTGAAACACCTGACCATGTCTGTCGTAAGAGAATTAAATACACACTGCTGATTCACTTCATTTCTTGCTGGTTCATCTGGCTTGGGCTAAGGGAAGTTGTGCACTTGAGAGTATCATCTGGGGAAAGGTGTAAGATTTCAGTAAGTTTGAGAGGATAGGAATGTGTGCACATAAATGGTTTTTGGTTTTTTTTCCCTTGCATGTGTTGCTGTTTCAGAAGGCTGATTATTTAAGACAGCAAACGTTACCGTATGTGCCTGACAAACAGCAGGGTACTTCTGCTGTGGCAATGAGCCATGTTAGCATGGTTTCCGTCATGGACTGAGGTTTCTATTCCCTATCCTATCAGCCTGCTTTTCAGACTCTCAGTGAGGGCTCCACGTCCGCATGGCTGGCTGTAGTCAGAAACTGCCAAGCAGGAGAGAATCCAACCAAACTGTCCTGCATTGGCTTAGCAAACTATACAGGTGTTGATGGGGGAGGGGTGTTGCAGCTGTTCTTCAATGATTATAAAGGTCAGTCTGCATTTCCACGAATGTTCCTGTTTCCAGTGCTGTGGAACTCAATTGTAAAAATCAGTTCAGCTTGCACGGAGGTTTGGCACAGGAGTTCTCAGAACGCGAACCTGTTTGCTTTAACAAAATGTGCTGAAGATGCAGGAGTGGGAGTCGTTAAGATAACAGCTGATGCAGTAAAACCAAGTGTGACTGCAGTTATGTATTGGCTTGACTCATGCCAATCGTTTCTGCCCTCGGTCCGTGGAAAGTGAGCCACGGGGTTTCATATATGTAGCTAGGGGAAGAGTTCAGCCCAGCTAGGAAATTAAGAAATTACTTAATAGTGTGTCAGAAATGCTGCATCTTTCTTTTCAGTATCTTCCAGGGTTTTCAAAGTTCCCTTTTAAAGATGGATACAGCTTTTCCTTCCCGTTGTTTTCATTTTTCCACTTACTTTGATTGTGTTTTGTTTCTGCCCTGTCTAGCTCACTTTCCAGATTTCCCGTAAAACCAAGAGGGACATGATTGTTTTTGTTAAACAACTAAAACTGGAGCCGATTATTCCATTGCCAGCATTTCCTGGTTGGTGTGCAATGGAAATCTACCCACAGGCTCACGTTGGTGAGGTTGTGGAAACAATGTTTGCTAGCGAATGCCAACCCCGTGACTGGCATAGGAAGGACGGCACGTGCTTTCAGAACATTTTAAAGCAGTATTTTGAACTTTGAAGCCAGTGGATTCAGAAAGGGAGAATGATAGAGAGGAACTAGTTGAGCTTCTGGTTTTGTCTGAGCATATTTTATTGTTGCCAGTGGTTGAGAGCATGTCGTGCCTTGCTCTGGGCAGGATGGGGGGACTGTGGCATGAGCATCTCTCCCGGGAAGGGAGTGCAAAGGGACCACCGTGCAGTCATGTGCCAGTAGTGGGGTTCCCTTGGTGTATTCCCTGCATTTCACAGAGGCAGGACAGAAGGGGGTGGCCTGTCTCCTTCTGACACCACAGGGCAGATCCACCTCCCCAGTGGTTTCCCTACTTGCTGTGGCTGGCACGTGAGGTGGTGAGAAGGGGAAAGGGTGCTGGGCCAGACTGCATACACAGGGAGACTGAGGCCCAGCGGCAGCAGAACGTGGGGAAAAGCTGGTGCTGTGAGTCTCCCATCCGACGCATGGTCTGCCTTTCATGAACTCGTCTTTCAACACTACCATGAGCATAATTTTTCTTTGGGGCCAACTTGAAGCCTGCTGTAAACAAGTTGCCAAACTTCCAGTTATGTTCCATTTACTTTCCCCTAAATTGTAACGGTTTTCTATGGCACACAGAAGCAATAGAAAAATCATTCCTGTGTTTTTTTACACCATTAAAGAATGTTCCTTCAGCCCTTGGTAACTTGGGGCTTGGAGTCTGCCGCTGCTTGTCTATGTGCAGCAGAAACCAGGCCCACACTAATGATGATTTTGGTGTTAACTCTCCCAGTATCTGAAAGGCTTTTCTTTTTGTTAAAGATTTTTGTGTCGTCTTTGAAAAAGATGGTCAAGGGTTTGCCCAGTCTTCTTGGGGAGGATTTCTGTGAATAGGAAATGAATTCATCCATTTGGATTTTACCAAAGACATTTACATTGAGTGGCTTTAAGATATATTTAAAATGTTTATTTAAAATCCAAGTCAAATGATTTTTAACAAACTGTGTCAAGATAGAAGAAACTGACTTTTCGGAGTAACTGTATTGTTTATTCTTTGTATTGCAGTAGCACCTAGAAAACCCTATTGTGCTAGATGCGGAACAAACATATAACAGAGATGGTCCCTGCCCATACGAGCTTACAGCCTTCAGCTTAGTCTCTGCATCATCCTGCTGGGGGATTAACCAGGCACTCATTTTCATTACATGCTTCTGCCATTTTAGCTGGGCTCTCTTGGGGCAATGAGGTCAAACCTGCAAGCTTGATTTCCTCATTACCCCCACCAGAGAAAAGATCAAGTAGGACGCAAGTTTCAGAGAGCTGAACAACTTGCCCTTTCCTGCTGTACGTTTCTCAAACTGACTTTTCACGTGCTGTAGATACCAAGTCTGTGGCTGAGCCATGTGGGCTTCCTGAGATCACTGCTGCTCCTTGAAGAGCTGTGGTTTCCTTGTTCCCAGTGTCCTCAGGCAGATAGAGGTGTTTGGACAAAAGGAAGCCTTTTCAGTGGTTTATGGTTTATATTATTTAAAAAAAAAAAAAAAAGTTTTCTTCTTTGTTTTGCCTTCTAAGTTTTCATTTCTTTCCATACCTTCCCATGGTTGCTGCCGTGTGGGGCAGGGGGGAAGGATATAATAAAAAGCAAACCTGACATCACACATGCACGCTGTCAATCATCAAAGTATCAAAAACAAAGCTTGCAAGAGCACAAACTTGTATAAATGTGGAGGAAAAAAAAAGAAAGGAGGACACTGACTAAGCACATCAGGCCATCTTGTCCCTCTGGGCAGCTTTAAGTTAGGGTAGAAGAAACTCCACCCATTTTTTGAGCTTGTCTCCTGGGTCACCATCTCATCCTTTTCCACCTCCTCTCTCAACCCTCTGGTATAGCTGGGATTTGTCTCTTCTGATTTACCGAGCCTTAGAGGGACAGTCCCAGGGAGGGATGAATGAGGAATCCTTAATATTGGTTCACGCTTGATCGAGTTATGGGGTCTTAGCGCCAAAAGATAATTTCTCTAGACCTGTCTGTTCCCTCCTCTACTCTCACTCAGTGGCATGGACAGGCTGGGAAGGTGATGGGATCATGTGAATGAAGAGAAAGGGGCAACTTCTCTGTCTATGCTTGGTTTTGGACAGATCTCACCTGCTGTTTATCCCCCCTCTCTGCAAAAGAGCAAGGGAGAGCCCCTGTGCTTCAATTGCAGGGGTGTGAAAGGGTTGGGGCATGAGAAGCAAACCCAGAGCAAAAAGTCTAATTAAGGATAACAAACATGCAAGTCGGAGAAAGGGAGAGGAGAGGTCTGGACCCTGGCAAACAGAAAAGTTGAATTGTGGTTTCCAGTGTGTGCTAGAGCCTAACTCTGAAGTCACGTGGCTTGTGAATAATGCTGGCAGAAGCAGAGCAACTGGCAGTTTGGCATTGTGTTAGCAGAGAGGAAGGACAGCTCTTTCTACTGAGATGCTTTTAACTTGTTACCCCCCAGAAATAAATAAATAAATAAATATCCTGAAGCTGTGTGTGTCTTTGGTGCAGCTCAGCAGAGCTGTCTCTGAACCCCTGGTCAAAGAGACCCCTGTTCTTGCCCAACATCTTGCAAGGCAAGGGCAACGTCAGGGAACAGCACTTTCAAAACGCAAGCCAAATGCAGAGTGCTCTGAAACCAAATCCCTCTGCCTGCAAATAAGGAAGTCGGGTTTCTGATTACTTGTTTCTAAATGTTTTGTCACAAACTTCCTTTGGAGATGGGGAAGATGAAAAAAAATGGGATGAGTGCTCCTTGGCCCAAGCTCAATATCTAGAATCTCTCCTTAGAGCTCTCAAGGAAGAAGGGCTTTCTCAAAGAAGTCTCCTCTCCACAACCTGTGATGCAGCGTGCATCTCTGGGAGATGCACAAGCTGCTACCAATGTGCTTTGAGGTTATGATACCCAGCCCCCTGTAGCTAAGGAAGAAAAAAAAATATTCTCAACCTCTGTAGGCATGGGTCTAGATAGAGTCATCTGAGTCCCACATACCCCAGAAGTCTGGGGAAGCTTGGATGTGGACTCCTGTGGCCTGTTAACAGGGACAGGCTCAGACAGGTACTATTTGGATGTGAATCCAAATCCAAATTCCCACAGATTTTTGGCTGCTGGTTGGCTGGGAGCCTTTATTCTATCTCTAATTCCACAAAAGAAAAAGAAACAAAAAACTATAAAGTAAAAGGTGCTTTTAAAATACCATGAGGAGAGAAACTGCCATGGAAATAAATAGCAAAAATAACAATGTTAACACTTGCGGTGTCACAGCAACTCTGAAATTCAAGTAGTGTGCACATGCCTACAGCACTTTCTCACAGCCGCTGTTGGCACGGCCTGAGGTTCAGAGCTCAGATTGTGTCCCGTTGTTCACTGAAACAACCAACTCCTCCCTGGCGCTGGAATGGATGTAGAGAGAAGGGGAGAGGAAGGATGGATGCAGTCTCTGCTGATAATCAGGTCTTCACTGTGCCCACCAGATGCCGCGCTTTAGCGGGACAAAGACACAAAGTTCTCTTATTTCTGTCCCTGTCTGTCATGCCTGAGCTATAATGGCCGTGCTTCAGAGCTGGAAAGGGTATTGCTTCAAATAGTCCCCCATCCGCCTAGGCAGAGGGAGCTGGTCCACGTCGGCCGTAGACTTGTTAATCCGTAGCCGGCACAGGTGCTGTAGGCTGGGGATGTTGTCTTTGCGGCTGAGCGGCCGGATGAGTTTCAAGTGTACTGCAGCTGCTGCCATCTCTTTCTGCATGGGAGGTAGAGGAGACGGAGGCGGGTAAGGAGCCTCAGTCTTGCTTTCCATTGTGCAGGACATGACATAATGCTGGATGAGACTGACCACATCTGGGAAGGCCAGGATGCGAGGTTTGGACAAGTAGTTTGAGTCTAGCCGGAACTTGCTGTCAGTGTATTCGATGCGCACGTTGGTGGGACCTCGATTTGTCTTGACAGAGAGTGTGAACAGGTAGCTGGGGTGGGTGCTGTCCCGTACCAGGAAGGTACCCTCAGGCATCTTTTGGAGATGCTGCTTGGCCTCACTGGCAGTGATAGATCCCCAGTACCAACCTGGAAAAGCATCCCAGAAAGAACTTGTTAGGGAAAGAACATATTAAAGGACTGGCAGTATGTTTAGGGAAGCCTCGAAGCCTGCTAAGTTCAGGGCCTGGGAAGCAACCAGGCCCAGACTTGGTGAGACCTTCAGAAATTAAGACCATGTCAAGTTCTAAGGGTTTCCTGCCTATGCTTGTCATTGCTGTGCTGGGGCTTGGGATGAGGTCGAGTACTTCTGCAGCTATTGCAGTTTACAGAAAAAGAGGGGCCTTTTTGCAATTCTTTCTCCTGATTCAGTTATAAAAGACAAAGCTTTTGCTTACGCTAGCAATAAATTACTTCATGACTCAAGTTTGTAGACTGAAAATACACTTGCTGCATCCACAAGAGTCACCCATGGCTGCAACAGAACCAGGTTCCTATCTGAAGTGGGATCAGGAGATTTTTCCTGATTGCAGAGTTGGCTCCCTGCTCCCTATAGCCTTCTGACCCCATGGCTTTGTGAGTTGAGCCTTACCAGATTCTCGCAGATAGGAGAAGGTTTTTGCAATGCAGAGAAGGTCTTCTTCAGGGTCTCGAGTCTGAGGTGGGTTGCCGTCTGGAACTGGTGCTGCAAAGGCAGGCGCGGACTCCTCCTGGAAAGCCGTAACTGGGAGAGGCTGCATGATGGGCTCTGACAATTCCACTGCAATGCCCCTGAGTGACAGTCTCCTGATCTTTTCCTCCGCCAGCAAAGGATGAGGTCTGAAATGAAGGGCATACTCTGCTATTTTTCCTTGCCTTGAAATAGGTTACAGTGTCTGTTCCGTGCATGCTACACTGTACTACAACACGTTATGTTTTATAAACAGATCCTCAATATGATTATGTTTCAAACAGAGAGAAGCAAGAGGGGAGAAATTACACAGCTAAAGATGAGCCCTTAGAAACAGGGAGAGAGAGTTGGCCTCTTTTACCTTGTAAAAGGTGGTCTATCTTGCAATTTAGGTTGATTTGAAACCTGATAGTTTTAGGTGTTGCCTTTTAATATGTAGTTTCAGAGGCAGTAAGGTTCCTAGCAGCATTACAGCTTCACTTACATCATTACAATGTTGGAGCATTTCTTTTTCTCCCAGTGAGTTTGTTAGTCATTTGCTGTAATATAATTAGAAGCAGAACTGGGAATAGCTTGGGTTTTGTCCTACCTGCTTTCTGCTCAAGGTTGACCTGATCCTAAATGTGTCTGTTCGTTAGAACTCAGGGTGAGCTGATCTTGTAGTAGAATAATGGGAATTCTTGTTTTAGCCAAGCCTGTGCACTACACGAACCCTAGCTTTCAATGGCATCACAGAGATTTCAGTGTGACTGTAATCCCTGCAGGATTACAGCAGTAGGAAGTTCTGCCATGGCTGGCCTGCTCTGAACATTAATCCCTCTGGGGCCTAAAGAGAGCGTTGGTGTAGCCATTCAGCATCTAAGTGCAGTTTCACAAAGCCTGGAGCTCTCGTGGGCCATGGGTGCTCCCTCTCTGCAGCATGGATATTCCTAAAGGAAGACAGAGCTCCAGGGGGAGGATGGATGTTGGGGACCAGGGAAGTCTTCACTCCCAAGCAAGCTCCTGAGTAAAAACATTCGTTTCTGTCTTTTCTTCTAGGCTCCTTGCCTTTGTGTGCCCTGTACTGCTGCATGTCCTGTGTTATATACCCCACATGCACTCACTTGCTTGAGACGTTCTTTCAGACACTTAACATAAAAGATGGCTGCGTTTCCAGAGAAATGCGACGCAGCCCTCAGCATGAGACTGTCACAGCGCCATTGGAGCTGAAGGTGATTGCAAAAGCAGCAGCCACCTCATCCCACATCACTGAAGAGGGAAGTGGAAGGAGACTCTGAAGTCATAAGCACTTCCAATCTTCCTCCTTCTCTGTGCTTTATGTGAACAGTGACCACTCTAGGTACATATTTATATGTGTTGTAAACTGATCTGCACCTGGTCATAGCTGCACTCCACCTTCTCAAACTGCCGAGTCTCAAGTATGGGACTGGGAGCAGGAAGAAGGGATTTGGGGGGAAAAGTAGATTAGAGAGAACCTGAAAACGACTTCACAATGATTTGTGAGTGAGAGCCACGATCAGTTCCATGACTCTGCATTTCTAATAAAACCATGTAGGTTTGGAGTACGTTTTTTGTAAAACCACTGGTAAAACTGAATCTACACGGAGACAATTCTTGCCTGTGCAATACATGGAAAACCCCACTATTGTGTTGGTATTTAGAAAAGAACATTCTTCCTTTTTCCATATGTCGAATCACATTTCAGAAGCAGAATATCTACTTGGCGTTCTTGGCATTTGATCCTCATTTCCTAATTTCTATTCAGGTAGGAAGCCAAACCTAGTAAAAGTGATTGCTGGCCCTTATCTTCACCAGGCATCCTTGATTACTGGGACTGCGTTTTCAGTGGCTTTCACAGCACAGTGGATCTGAATATACTTTTATACCTGGAGATTGCTGTTGGGAAACCTCTTGAGTTCTCTTTTAAGTGCCACCCGAGCGATATTTGTAGGTGTCAAGGGCTACATTTTTAAAGGTATTTGGATATCTTCCTCTTAATGTCATGGTCTTCACAAATGTCTAGCTACCTGCCTTCTTGGGGAAAGGAGATTCCTGATTCTCCATTTCCCCCCTTTTTGAGTAAGGAGGACTATAAACCAGCTCCTTCCCTGTACTGAACCTAATACGACAGTTCACGCTGTGCGAAGAGGGTGTTACACAGGACTGTTGGCAGAGCATTCTCTCTCAGGTGTGCTCTTACGCCAACTGTTTGCTGAGCTGAAAATGACTGTGACCGATGTTAAGTAAAATCAGTCCTGCACCGCTCACTGCCCACTTGCTCCCCAGAACTTGAATACTGCAGTCCAAATTCC
This sequence comes from Aviceda cuculoides, assembly GCA_035590195.1. Taxonomy (NCBI): domain Eukaryota; kingdom Metazoa; phylum Chordata; class Aves; order Accipitriformes; family Accipitridae; genus Aviceda; species Aviceda cuculoides. Next base: position 5,309,042 of record JAVJGG010000037.1, on the reverse strand, counting down.
AAATCTCTCTGAACTTATATTCTCCTGGAAAATTTTTCTGGCCTACCTTGTGGGAAAGTTTTTGAACACAAAGAAAACTTTTCTTATTCCTAGCATGGAACTACTTTTTTTTCTTTTTATATACCTACTTTGGAGAGGAAATTAGGAATTGGCTAAGAGACTGGGAAGGAAGGGAGAGAGAACAAAGCTACGTGGGGAAATGTACTCCCGTTTCATTGCAGGAAGTTGTTAATTTCAAGGGCTCTACCAGTTCACAGTTCAGTCCTCCAAAAGACACATCAACTACGTGAATTTGTCAGTAGGCTTCCCTTCCAGAGCCCCTGTGGGTCTCGCTGAAGCAGAGCCCACATGCTTGAGATGAGGTTTCCCACTGTTCTCGCTCTCTGCTGCCTTATACTTCCTGCCACCTGAAGGTGAAGGAGCCCATGCAGTCACTCTGGAGATTCTTCCAGTGCAGCCAGAGAAGGGCCATGCTTATACTCTTCCTATTTTCCTTCTATACACCTGCCTTATGCCCCTCTCCCCCCTACAAAAAGTTCTAGTGCAGCTGTAGTCTCAAAAGAGCATGCTGGGATTGGGAATTCTCATAGACCAGGAGGTGCTGGTGTGCTAAACAGCTTTGTACATAGGTTAAAGAAAGAAAAGCTGCTGCTGTGACCAAACGGAGCAGCTCCAAGTACAGGAAAGGGAGAGCAGAGGGATCAGGGAGTAATGGCAAGTACAACTTTTAATGAAAGTACATTTACAAGAGGGTACAAGAGGGATAAGAAGAGTTTACTGGGATAAAGACATGTTAAAAAAGGTATGCTGACATGAAGGAGCCAGCCCTTTAATGGGGCAAAGTAAGTATTTGAAAATAATTAGTGCTTGTAAGAAAGAAAGTAGAGGACAGACATGAAGTATCAGGACTGAACAAAGTGTTAGTACAACAGCTGTGATGAACAAATATATAAAATTTGGCATGTCTAGCTGGTAGCCTGTATGCAGTCTTGAGAGAAACAGCAAATGAACTTCCCTGGGCTTTGGCAATTAGTGTTTCAAAAAGCCTTGGAAAGCCAAGAAAGTTCAAGAGAATCAGGTATGTCTGATACCATTTAGTGTTGGCTTTGCAGTTACTTTGCTGATAAGCTAAACTTCGTAAGACAGTACAAGCAGTAGAAAAAGTGTGTCAAGCTGCTCTCCCTTCCATCAGCCACCTCCCAAGACTCCCATGGGAGCTTGGTCTGAATAGGAGGGAGAGTATGGAGTCCAGGATATATGAAATCCTAGAGGATAACAAAAGCCAAGCAATAAATGGTCATAAAAAAGATAGAAAGAGACAACCATCTACACATCTGGCTACATAACAAGTTCTTGGTGGGTGAAGGGAAGCAGTAGCTTCCAGGGTGTGTTAACCCTGGAGAAAAGCTTCAGATAAGGGTTTCACAAAGCCTAAGCTGAAAAATTAATTCCCTTTGCCGTGGCTATAGGAACTGCAGCAGCAGACTGAAAACGAGAGTGAAAACAAACCCGCCTGAGGAGTAGGAAAGTATTGGTAAGCATGAGCTCTGCTTGGCTGTGGAACAGATTTTGGGGGAAAATAGCAGAAAAATGCCTGTGCTTTAGTCATTTAAAGCAGACAAGGCAAATGTATTTTGTCTTGAGGAAAATCCGCTGAGTGCAGGAGGGATGGGTAATACTGACATTACGGCTCAGGCTGAAACAAATGCTAACACTTTCCAAATATGCAGCATGCGTAAAAATGCTGGATGATTCCTGCAGACCAGGTATTTACGCGTGTTGATGACCTGACCTGATCGTGGAGACATTTGAGTGCCAATGCACCGGTACCAGGCACCGGTACCAGACCAGGGACTTGGATGTTACCTGTTTTACTGAACAAAGGTGCCGTAATTATGCATGTACTCCCTAGGGCTTTCATTCTACAGAATGTTGTATATGGGTAAGTCTGTATATATGTATGTACATACATCTAATCTTACCCATAAAAGCAACAGAAAAATGAAATCGTGTGTTTAGCAAAAATATTTACTTAGAAATAGACAAAAAAAATCTGAACTCCAGGGAAGTTTTTCCCTGTAAGCGGTTTGTTTCTACCAGGACATTAGAGAACACCGACTGTGTTGGGGCTGTGTCCCACTGGTGCTACACACACACATGCCACTGAACAACACGCTCCAGGTTTTTACTCATTTTTACTCCCCCCCACGGACTTTGAGCACCATGTAGTTTTTCAGCAATAGAAAGCACGGAAATCGGGAATACTTCATGGTCCCATGATCTTTGGCCATAGACTCTAAGAAGCAGACACTTGGGAGACACAGGTAGAACTCAGCACTCAGCCAGCATAAGTCATTCCCCTTCCATTACAATCACACATGGCAAGTCACACGAGCTGAAAAACCGTCCCAGAGAATCTTAATTACAATTATCAAACCACAGCTTTTAAAAGAAGGCTGCAAGTATCTTACCCCTGAACACAGAGGATCATGTCACTCCTGGACCAAGGGAAAAGCATTAAGTCTTCAAGAAGGTGGGAAATGCTTTCTCCTCGCCTCCTTTTCTCTTCTCGTCTCCTTTTTCTTTGCTTCCCAGAAGCAGCAAGCTAGTTCCCACCTCTGGTTAGGGGTTCACGCTAGGAGAAGGCTGGAGAGTCCCGGCAAAGCCCTTCCGCAGTAGCTTGTGTTCAGACACAGAAAAAGCCGAGCAGAAGGCGGATCGGGCTGCCTGGGAAAGACTTTGCAGATTGTTTAGCAACTTTGGCCGGGAAAAAGTGTGCACTCTCAGTGCTTTAGAAAATAATGTGTTCTTGTTCTGCTTTTTCAGAAAAGAGCAACGAAAAAAGTTTTTAAAATAACCAGAGAAAAGGGAAATTACATCTATTTAAAGAGGAACTAATCTTCCTTCAGAGCAATCTCTTAGAAAAAATATTCAGAGCACTCTGAAATAGTAATAAATAGACACCAATAAATAATATCTCCCCGAATGCTTGGGGAAGAGAGCCGGCAGAGCAGCAACCTGCTTTTCCACCGACTCCTGAAGTAATGAAGCTCCGCAGAAAAAAAAAAAAACCAAAGAAAAAAAAAAAAAACCAACCACCAAACCCTACTAAGTAATCTTTTGTTTGCCCCTTTTAATCTGTTCCAGGAAGTGAGGGATTCCTGGAATCGCATTGTGTTCACATCACTCTTCCGATAGCAGCCACGGGGAGGGGGAAAAAAAAAAAAAGGCAAAAAGAGAAGGTATAAATAGATGTGTCCGTAACGGGAGGGGGCGGGGAGCGTAGCCCTCCCGGGGGGCGATGGGGGGGGGGGGCTGGGCGGTGGTGCCGGCCGCGCGGAGCCGCCGCCGCCGCGCGCGGTCG
>JAVJGG010000037.1:5294018-5305578 GCA_035590195.1 Aviceda cuculoides | reverse complement strand
CAGGGACACCTTCCACTAGACCAGGTTGCTCAAAGCCCCATCCAACCTGGCCTTGAACACTTCCAGGGATGGGGCATACACAACTTCTCTGGGCAACCTGCTCCAGTGCCTCACCACCCTCATAGTGAAGAACTTCTTCCTTACAACTAATCTAAATCTACCCTCTTTCAGTTTAAAGCCATTATCCCGTGTCCTACCACAACACGCCCTTGTAAAAAGTCCCTCTCCGGCTTTCTTGTAGGCCCCCTTTAGGTACTTTAGGTTCTTCTTACCACTGAAACACTTCTTCTGCTAATGTCCTTAAGGGTTTTGTCCCCTACACAGCTGCTATAAATCTGCTTTTCTAGCATGTTGTGTATCCTCCACAAAAGCCCAGCACAGTTACCTGATCTTAGTCGGTTTCTAATGTCTCGAAGGGCATGCAAATCTGCATCCTCATCCTCAAAGCGAGGCACTGTTCTGCTTCCTCTGAATTGTTTCACCTCCTGCCCACAGACTCGAGGATGCTCTTTTAGATCTTTCACCATGATGTTATGACCACACCCACCACATGTCTCAGTCCTAGCTCCGCAGTAAATTTCATGGTCCTGGAGCTTGTCAAAAGTAAGCTGTATGTCACAGTACTGGCAGAGGGCAGGACGCAGAGGGCACACTGACGCCTGGGAAAAGAAAGAGGGATTATTCTTCACATATGGACGACTGAGGCAAAGGTGGAGGGAGGTTCTCACTTTGCTTAAGAGTTGAGCAGCCTATTGTTTCTCTAGCCAGATCCAAAGCTACACTAAAGAATAGCCTGCAATAAGATACTATGTGAGAAATGTAAGAACAACGTGTTGTATAACCTGCTGAAGCACTCCAAATACTCAGAACTTTTTTTTTAAACCTGTTAACGCTTGGACAGCAGATTCATATAGTGCGTTTTGAAGTTAGCTTTTAGATACAGTCTTGAAATCCAGTACTAATCACATTTCATTGAGTACTGCTAAAAAACATGTGTTCTATTAAGGAACAGATTTACAGCTCATTTACTACTCAGCAAGAATTGCTTGAATATGTTCTTTAGCCTACATTGAATGACAGGTAAGTTGCCCTTCAAAAAGGGTTAAACAAAGATGCAATACATGTTATAACTGCAGATGCTGCAATAATACATCATTTGCTTTACAAACAAATCTAAAAGCTCTACACATAAACATGCAGGATAAGCTACTTCCAGGGTTTTGAGCTGGACATATCTTCAAAGAAAATAATTTTTTCCTCTGCAATAAGCAGACTTAGGTGGCACTTCCAGAATTGTCTTTAAATGAGCCCATAGGAAGGAAAGGTACTGACATTTATAACAAGATTGCCTGTGACAGCATCACTGTGTCCTATTTTAGTCTATTTTACAAGCTATTTTAAAAGTCTTTTTGGACATAATGAGTTATTAAAACTCACATAATGACTGCAGCAGAGTCAGAAATGGATAATGCTAAAGGAATGAAAAAAGTCGAATTAATCATATTCTATACTTGTGAAATAGCGTACCATTTTTAATCTTAATCACTAATAAGCACAAAATCACCAATTATCACAGATACCCCTTTGATACAAAGACTTGAGCAGGCTCCACCACTTTCAGACAGTTTCCAACCACCTTCCCTCAGAGGGTGTGAATTTAGAAAGCATGGTTCAATAAAAAGGATGCATAAATCACAGGTTGGAATCCAGATCTTGGCTGACAGAAAGGCTCTAGAATCAGTGTTTGGAGATACCGTAGAGTATTTTCCAAGTGTCTAATAATATAAAGTCCACAAACCTCATGATCCTTCAAGAGACTGTTTTCTATCTTCATCCTACACTTGCAGGTAACCTACAATAAACAGACCTCGTTAGATTAATTGCCACAGAAGTCAGCAATTTTAGAGGAGAAATTTGTTTCTCACCTGCACATGTTCAGATTCAATATGGTTCTTCATCTCAGATTTTGGGACTGATTCACTGCAATAGTGGCATACTTTAATATTTCTGCTACAATGGATTTCATGAATGATGAAATTAGCAGCAGGAATATCCTTTTTGCTATGAGAAAGTCACAGAGGTTACTTTGCAGAAAATACACTGACAGCAATTTCAAGCAGTTTTTCATAACCAAAAAAAATCCTAAGAAAGCTTTCTATGAATTCATGGTTTAGAGAACCAAGTAACTAAAGAGGAAGGCAAGCCCAACCAGGACTCAGAGTTCCTCTACAGGTGGGATATTAACGTATGTAGCATGCAAAAGTCACAATTTTCATACTGCATTAAGATAAAATCAAGGTGGATTTATTTCCTTATGTGAAAGACAAATTTTGCAGCATAAACAAGTTACCACCAGGTTCAAGTTAATAAACTAATCAGAGAAGATGAAAGTTTATTCCTGAAAATAACTTCGCTATGAGAGGTCAAATAGTGCTCTGCTTGGAAAAAATAAACAACAGATCCTGTTAGGACAGATCTGTTCAGTGAATGATAGGTGTAACCATATTACTCTGTAGCCAAAATTCCCCAACTCACCTCATTTCTAAGATACCCATTTTCCTATCTTGAGGAGGATGCAAGGCTTACAAACACAAAAGGTCCAAAAAGAACTGAGGCACTAGGAGCTTAGCACTTATTCCTGCCTCAAGCAGGTAGCATCATTTCTAGATGGATGTATCAGGAAATGCAAGAAATCAGCCCTCCCAAGAAATCACCCTTCAAAACACCAAAATTAACTTTATAACCTATAATTTAGTGCCTTCCATGTCACAAAGGAAAAACACTACAGCAGTTCAGTTTTCTGCCTTGCCAGATCCAAAGCAGCCAACGGCCTGGCAAAGCAGCAAAATCCAACAGCAGTGTCTAAACTGCACATACTCACTGCTTGCAAACAAACTAGACTGATGTTGCAAGAAACCGTTTGGATTCCGATGCCTCTTTGAGACGAAAAAAAAGAAGTTAGTTCCTTTAGTTGCTTGTATTCAAGATGCAACTTCTGAGATTATATCATTATCAGTAAATGTATTACCAGCACAGGAGTTTCTAAAGAAAGCTTCTAAAGAAAGAGAACTGTATGAAAGAGAAACAACCGCCACAACAATATGTGCCTATCGATTCTGTTTTTACATCTCTGCTTCTGAGCCACATAGCTGCTAAAGAAAAACTTGGAATCACGTACTTCACGTGTACCTTACTGAAAACCAAGTCTTTATTTCTATTCGAATACTCTGGTTTCTATCTCGTTGCCTGTTAAGTCAGAAACTTGACTAAAGGTTGGGAAAATTACCGTGTAAGACTTAACAAGGTAAAACCAAACCCCAAACATTTCCAAAAAGATAGTATGTTCATTATTAATCTGCACCTTCTAGTATTTCACAGCATTTCAAGGGAATATACACCGCTTACTCACTGAATCGCCGAGCTCGCCTGCCCGAAGGAGGCACCAACACAGAGACACCGCTGCCAAGCATTCAGTTTCATTTCTTACCAGTTGCCACACAGCCAGGTTTCCGCCTCGCTGACTGCAGCTATAGCCATTTTTTTTGTATCCGGGGGCTGAAGGAGAGCACCCCCTTTCCCTCAGAGACTGGGGACACCCGCACCTCACCGAGGGCGGGAAAAAGACACCCGCCCCGTTCCCTCAGCGCGGGGGGGCCGGGGCCCCGCCGGCGGGCGGCTGGTCCCTTCCCTCAGCCGGAGGCGAGGGCGGGGCAGGGGCCGGGCCGCCGCCCGGTGTAAGGCCGCAGGACGGTGTCCCGTAGCGGCCTGTCGTCCGGAACGGCGGGTGTCGGGCTGGGTAGGGTGGCCCCGCGCCTCGGTCGTCTGGGAATCCCCCCATGAGTTTGGATTTCAGCCGGGCCGAGGCTCCTGGAAAAGGTTACGCCGGCGCCATTTTGTCCCGCGCTTGGCGATACCATCGTCAAGTTGAAATCGGGTACCCAGGAGGAAGTACTTAAGTTACTTTTAGGGTTATTGAACCTTTCATTTCTGAACCCTTCATAACAAAACCTTGATCGTTTTTTTCTTGCTATGAGTTGCCACCCCTTCACGTGTTGGAGATAGGAGAGAGTGTGAGAGCGGGCTGTCCGTCACCTCCACTGAAGTAGACTGACTACGTAAAAATACCAGTAATCATTGTGCTGTTCAGAACCAAAGTGGATGGGGCCAGGAGCAGAGGGGAGGGGAAGATGACGATAAGGACAAGGTTAGAAGGATGTTCTCATGGGCAGGACGTGAGCCTGAGCGCAGGAAGCCTATGTTCAGCTCCTGACTCAGCCTTTAACTCCCTGCAGCTTCATTCAGCAGCTGCTTAGCCTTCTGCATGCTTCCATCCGTTTTCTTTACTACACCAGGGACAGCGCAGTAACGAGTGCTGCTAATAGTGCCGAGAGCCACCTAAGTATCCAGAGGGATGGGAATGTCATCACGCATGCACCCCTTGACCAGTTTGCTTCTGAGCCTAAGGCAGACTTCAGCCGGCACTTTCATCTGAATACGTGTCAATTCACAGGAGAGGCAAGGAGATAGCAGAGGAATTTCAGTCCTCACCCCTCCTGTGCGCAGCAAGCACAGCAGTCAAAAGATCATTCGAAGGCCTACTTTCGCAGGTCTGGCACAGGGTTGCAGGGGGACGCCTGCATGTGTGTGCTCCTTCATATCTAAATCGGGCATTATTTAAAACCTTGTGTTGGCGGGGCAGCAGCACGTTGGATTTGAACAGAGCTAGACTAGAGAGTGGGAAGTGGCTGCCATCTCCTGCAAACTGTAGTTAACCTGCACATTCAGGAGGTGTTTAATCTTCAGCCTTGGAGGGGACACTGAGATCATAGCTGTAGGGTGCCCTAAGGCAGGAATGCTGCAGCCCAGCGCAGACATTGAGAAGCTAGGTTTTTGGTTTTTTGGTTTGTTTTTTTTTTTTTTTTTTTTACTTAGAATTGGGCTCCATCTAGTGATCTTCTGGAAAAGTCTGCGTGTGCAGGCTCTGTGCTGTTGGCTGAATAGCCATTTGTATCTCCGGAGCAGGAAAGCAATGCTAAGAAGCATACAGTGTAAACGTCACAGGCAGAAACGTGTCTCAGTTGGCAGCCCTATTTCTGCTCTGTGGAAGCAGCAGAGGTGTTCGCACCAGTGCAGAGACTATGTTATTCAGTATGCATTGCATTCTGATGCAGTGTTTTTCCACCTGCAGTCACGAGATCCATGCTGCTATTCTCAGGAGTCCTAGAGGACTCTGAAAGATGACCATGAAACTGAAGCAGCTAATGCATGTGAGTATTAATGAAAGGAAGTTTCATTTTCATTGGAACCTTTTTTAGTGGCCCACCTCAAAAAATATTCAGGCTAATGTCTGGGCTATTTTATCGACAAAATTAGCATTTGGTTTTAAGTCAGGAGTGTTGAGTAGTATTTCATCACTCTACCTGCACGTTTTGCCCCTCATTGGCATTCCTCATGCATGTGGTGATGCCCTAAGTAGGAAACAGAACAGTGTGCCCGACCTGCCAGTGCCACAGGCCTTGTGCAGTTGGTTACCTCTGCACAGTCAACATGAGTTGCAGCCATTCCAACAAATTAGTTGTTTAAACCCAGTTTATACCGATATAAATGGCTCTCCAGGGTTCAATGTTGAAGAATTAGGACGTTGCAGAGGCAGTAACAAGAAATTTTGTTGAGCGATATCACTGAGGCTTTAGTTATGAAACGTATCAAAGCAAGCTCACACTAAAGACAGGGAGGTAAGAAAATCTAGAAATCGTGAGCCAGCGAGTCCCTTAGGAAAGTTCACCAACGCAACAGCACCATCTGCTGATAACTGTGTGTTTGAGCAGACGGGCGGCCCGAGTCCCCTTTCCACTGGGGGTACGCTGCTTCACCTGTACGGTTGGACATATCTGTAATCTTGTAGAGTTGACGTAGATGAAAAATGACATCCAAAATCGTAACTCTTGAGAGAGGTCGCTGTGACTGGAGATTAGATTTACCTTCACTATAAGCTTGTACATGAAAGACTGAAAGAAAGTTGCCCCTCTGGCTGCTGTGTGGCCACGAGGCCATCTCTGACACTTGCTCTGTGTTCTAATGTAAGGAATAGCATGTGACCGACCAAACATTAACAATAATACGCATCTATTCCTTGTTTAGATGGGCCATCTCGTTATTTGAGTAGGGCACACCAGTTTCTGTAATCAACAAGAGGGTGATGAACTTACTGTTGTGGTTTTGATTCCCCAACCTGGTGTGGAGCAATGGAGGAGTCTCCAGGGTGTGGGTGAGCTGTGCCATGGATGCGGGGACATCTGAGCTGGCTCCATGAGAAGAAGGATGTGCAGGAAAGCAATGGGCTTCATTTCAGGCTACAAAAAAATACCTTGGTGTTACTGTAAGGAACTCACCGTATTCGTTGTCCCTAGGCTTGCTGGCATGTGGTGACCTAGAAGATGATTGCAGTGTGGCATCTGTTAGGAACTTTTCTGCTTCTACCAAATGCTCTGTTTCTGCAAAAATTGTATTCCCGAGTGACCTGGAAGGCCACCCCAGGTCTGTCAGATAATGTTGCCATACCCATTAGTTGCAGAATCTCTTTCAATAAAAGAAAGAGATTAATTTCTTGTGCTCCACTGCAGCATAAAATGAAGCACCATCTTCTGTAGACAGATTGGAAGATTTATACTGCTTTTGATTTATGATACTTCTATGAAAAACCCTGTCTTTTTTTTTTCTCTGCTGAAACAGTAATGTCCAACCGGTATCTCTCTGACTCCCTTTGTAAATAAGCTGTGTCCCAGACCTCCTTCTGCTCTAAGACCCCCAGACAGCAACCCTTAGTAGAGGAGGAGGGATGGAGCCTCCCAATACCTTCCCAATGACCAAGATAAGGTATCTGTAATAAGGTGTCCGAGTCCAGGATTATAAAAGCAACTGTTCCACCCTCTTCTGTATTTCTATAGAAAAATACCTGCTAGTATGTGCTAACAGGGAGGAAGTATTCTTGAGGAACTAAATCAGGTATTAGAACACGCTCTCCAGATTGTGAGACTGGTGCTCTTGAGACTTCTTGTTCCTTCACTAGCAGCTGGTTCACAGTTAAAATTTGTAATTCCTCCTAGAAACCATGTTATAATCCCAGGTCAGTGCAGAGGGTGTTGAGAATAAAAGAGAAGTTGTTCTGGTTAGGTGATCACAAAGCATCAGGTAAACATCATTGTCTATGAAGGACCTCTATAAACCTGTTTTTACCTCAGCCATGGAGAGAAAAGAGCCTAGGCTGTTTGCTGATGAGCTTTCCTGGCTGTATAGGTAGTAGAAACTATTTTAAGTTTCTGGCTTGTTGTTGGGCTTTTCTTTCTTCTTTTTTTTTTTTTTCTTTTTGATGTCTGACAGACACCTCCACCGCAAAACTGAAAGACAGGTGAAAAAACATGTATATAGTCTCTGTTTCAGACCCCTGTGTACATGACTGACTAAACTAAAGATCCTACAGCAAGCTTCTTTTCTTCTCCTTCACATCACAATGTTGTTCTGTAGAGCTGGCCTTTCTTTCTTTTAATATCACAGATGTAGTTTCTGAAAAACTTCCTGAGAGATTTCATAAGGTTGTTGCCACCACCCAATCAGACAAAGCTGTGTCCTCACTTCAACCTGGCAATACAGAGGATTTTCTCTTTGGTGACATCTATATAATGCATCCCAGAGATTGGATTTCTCATAACACACAAAAAATACATAGCTGTTACTCAGAGGAAGCAATGTTTCAGAAAAACAAGTCATTATATTTTCAGCTGATGGTGATAATTTCTTTATTGTGGCTAATACTGATTTCCACAAGACATTGGTATCAAAGGACTAACCTCCATGCAAATCACTTTTGTATATAAATAAACTCAGCTAACTGTAGCATTCAGGTAAGTACCACTCCTCCAGAATATGCCATCCCTCAAAGAACATTTGATGACATCAGCTTTCCTAGCTCTCCAGATGAGAGCAAACTCAGGCATTTCATCTCATTGTTCTTAAGAAAGAAGATATTTCAAAGTCCGAAATGTCTTTAATCCCAGATATTGCTGTTACTGAATTGCTACAGCATGGCAAAAAGGCAGTGAAAATACCCAGTGGGATAGCCAAAATTAACCTTCTGTATTTAAACAGTAGTGCTCTCTGTGTGTAACCCAGGTATCTGTGATATCTAAGACATGATAAAATCAGGAACAGCATATCCAAACTGCATGCTGGCTAAAACATGAAGTTTCACAGGTTTAACACACTAGCTTAGAGAAAAGGGGCAGCTGCCCTAAAGCTTATTGCAAGATTATGGCCTTATTGTTTTGTTATTTTCTCCTATGAGCTACTCTTCTAGTTTGGGGCAAGGCAGGCATAGCTGAGCTATAGCTATAGCCTCTCTCTTGAAATAAGTTGGTTTGTGTTGTTGCTGTAGGGGATTTTTGGTAAAAACAGGATTAATACTTAATTTACAGGTTTAGGGATTTTTGTGAGGATGGAAGAACTTTTACCATAGTGGGCTCTTATCCTGTAACAGTACTGTTTTTTTTTAAAAACTTCAAAATTAAACATCAATAAATAAATAAAAACGTCTTTTTCAATGAAAAATGTCCCCCAGCTCAATAAGCTGCAGTGGGCCTGTCAGCATGTCCTCCATCAGTATGTCCAAAGGATGCTAACGTGGCTTGACCTGCCACGAGCACAAAGAGAAGCCACAGGATCCCCAGTGTATGTTTCTGATCACATGAGATGTAATTCCCAGGGAGATCTAAAACTGCCACTGGAAAGCAGACATTAGGGAAATGCCCCAGAGCCAGACAGGCGGACAGCTGCAGCCAGGGTGACCGCACTGCGCTCACTTGCCTTTAGGATGTCAGAGGTGTTGGGCTTAAACCAGTTGTTAACTCTAAGATGTGTGCCTGAACCCAGCATGCTTGTCATTCCCCCCCCGCCTTCCTCCCCCCCAAGCTTGTCAGAGAAATTATAAAACCCTAAGCAGCTTAAGAGAGGGATATTACACAAATGAATGTTCTTGGCTCTGTACGAACTGCGTGTGGATTACAAAGGCCGGGATTTACAAGTGGGGGAACTTCAGCGTGGGTACCCAACATGGGTTTGCAGGTGCAGTCACTTAAGACAACCACACCACCTCACTATAGCAGAGTCGTTTCACTAGTGCAGCACCCAGACTGCTTTGGGGCTGCCCAGCATGGTCAGAATAACATTGAATAAAAAGCATCAGCTCAGCAAAATCAGGAGAGATGTCCAGTGGAAGGGATATAGAAGTTTAGTCCAAGAGCACCCGATATTTTTGTCTGTTACTTACAGTATCAGATTGCCACCTTGTTACTTGTGAAAACACTCTGTTGCAAAGACTTTTAGATATTGAGAAATACTGTCTTTGTCACTGGTTTTAAAGATTTTCCGCACATGATATTTGTGTTTTGCCTGGGGTAAAGATATGCTTTGTGCTCAGAGAGTCTCTCTAAGACAAAAAACGAACACAAAAAGCAAGGGAATATAGTTGCTTTTTGTTCCTCAGCTGTGATCATCCTTGTGTACCATGAGGCTATTTGATACTTGGGATGGTGCTGGAAAGGCCTTTTCGGAGTTTATGGTTGGTGAAATTAGCAGAGGGCTGGTGTAAGGCCTTATTAACCACGATTCACACTGGGTTTTTAAGGGCTCTGCCCTGTTTAAACTTATTACTGGTTGCTGGTAAAACAGTGAACTTTGCTAAGAGCATATACAGACAATATCGAGTAGTGAACCCAAACAAGTGTAACTTTCAGTAAGATACCATTTAAAGCAGTGACTTGAAACATGTGTTTTGAATCCTACCAGTTGAGCTCTTCTCAGTGGGAGACTGTTCATAACTGAGATGTGTAGAACCAACTAACTTCACACAGAAGAATCCTGTCTTATTCCCTCATCTTTCCTCCTTTCTTTCCAGGCAAAGCTTATTTTGTAGAAACTCATTCTTGTAATAGTTAGAAAGTCATATTTTCTTAATGAAATTCCTTGCTTCTGACACACTCTGTAAAAAATAGCAACCCCTTAAGTAGACATCTGTTTGGAATTTTTGCAATGTTTAATATTTCCCAGAATAGGGCCATAAATAGTCTTCTGCTAGCTTTAATGTGCTAGCCGTTGTAACTTGTGCTTGCTTTGGTCAGCCATAGACTTTTGTATAAGAGTTACATGGGAAGATCAGAAGTGGGGCTAGGGATGGGAGCTACAAATTAGTGTGAGCGAGTATACTTCTCAAATTATAAAATACAGAAGAGAGATGAGATATTTAGAAGTTTTCTGAAGGTTCTGGCCCCCAGTGACTGTGGGCTGGGAAGAGGACTATAGTTACCTGTTGCAAAGAGAAGTAAATTGCCATCCAGGACAAATAAAACAGCAAATACAGGCAGAAGCCGTGGGAAGGAAAATAAGAGCAAGCTGCTGACTACAGAACAGTGCTATTGAAGGCTTGCAACCTGGGAGCTTACAGTTATGTATATGTTTCCCTGAGCTTGCCACAGCGGCAGGTGGTGCAAAGCCTAAGAAGGCTGGAAGCCAAACCTGAGAAGAAAAGGTTGGGAATAGCAGATTTCCTCTGGGACTTGATTAGCCCAGAATAGGTGAACTGCATCAGGGGACCAGGCCCTCCAGTAGCTGAACTGCTGAAAGCCTGGAAGGGAAACCTGAGGCAGAATAGCTGTAGCGTCACATCACAAGGCAATAGATATACTGCAGATCTGCATCCTGCTAAGTTGAACTACTTTTTATCCCTTGGAGAAAGGACTCATTAGCCCTTTTAATTATTTTCTGAACCGCTAGAACTCCAGATGCCATTATGTTATGTAAAATGACAAATGTATTTTTAACTCGTAAAGCATGTGAACTTTAAGCTCTTTCCAGTGATACAAGTACAGCTCCATTTCAATGCATGACTCATCTTCACATGTAGGAAAAACTCAGCATTTCACATCCCTATAACTACACTCTGTGCACCAGCGAGGAGCGACAGTTGCTGTGGGAACCATCACTTTTAATATCCTGACTGTGCATGCAAAAGCGCAAAGAAATACCGACGGCTTATTTGGCAGAAAAGGTCGCCTTTAATAACAGCACCGCCTATTTCGCTACCCACAGCGCCTGAAGGATCATAGTCTGTCCAGTATCGAGTCCCAGTGCTTTGCTCCATAGCAATAGCCTTACTGTTTAAAACGGGTTTTAGAGTGAACGTGCCAGTCCTTTCCCCTTCCTAAAACGAGCGGTCGGGGGCAGAAGGGGCCGGCGGTGCTCCGGGCCTCCCCTCCCCGCCACCGCGCGGGCGCGCTGCGGCACAAGCCCGGAGCCACCGAGGCAGCTTCGTCCCCCTCCGGCAGGGCCGTTTACCTCAATAAATACCTGAAAAACACCGCCCTACGCGGAGGATGTTCCCTATTACCCTCTCGTTCTTCCCCGGCCAACTTGTCGCCTCATGCAGCCCCCATGAGGCAGCTCCCGTTCCCTTCCCACCCCGTGCGGGGCCCGGTCCGGCCCGACCCCGGGGGAACCGTGAGGTTCCCCC
>JAVJGG010000037.1:5264804-5288591 GCA_035590195.1 Aviceda cuculoides | reverse complement strand
TTTCTTTCTTTTTCCCCTCACTTCTTTTTCTTTTCTTTTTTTTTTTTTTTTCCTTTGGCACAAATTCCTGCTAAGTGGTTTCAAAATACTATTTAAATGCATTTGATGACCTGCTTTATTTTTGTGAAAGATGGTAGAAAGGGCTCAGACAGAGTTGGGATCAAGAAAAGAGATCTAGAGAGTGTTCTGTTGGGTTACTGGGACTTCTCTGCATCTGCAGCTTCAGGATTTTGGTGGATGTTTCAGGATGTAAAAACAGTGTTACACGTCGTTGGCACACCATTCACCTTCAATAAACAGATGTTGCTTATTTCCAGGAGAAGAAAAGGAAGGACAATTCAGGCATAGCAGCAAAACAAAGACCCTGGAACTTCACAAAAAGAAAGTACATTGGATATGAGCGTATTGGTACTTTTGATGTGAAAACTCTCCTGAATAACAGTATAGCAGTTGTAAAGTGCTTCTCCCCTAAGCACTGTGCATATGCACCATATACTGTGGCTGCCTTCCAGTCATCTGAGACTTCTGGGTTAAGGCAGAGTATGTATGAATGGACCCACTGGTTCATAGGTCTTACCCTCCAGAAAAAATAGTGAGTTAAGCCCTGACCTGCCTCATGGAAAATGTCCTGTGCTGCTAAGTGCGAACAATACAGTGTACATGACTTCCTGATTTGAAGACAAACAGGTAAAGCCTGAAAGTTAAATAAAGCAAAAAGCAAACACAAAAATGAACAGGCTCCTTGCCTTTTTGATTTAAGGAACTTTTGGTGAATGATATAAATGATAATCATAGAGTAGGAGGCTCTACTGTCATCCGTAAGAATATTAGCATAACTTTGTGCTCAGAAGGAAGGAAAACAGAAATGGAGAAAGAAATTTTTGAAAAAAAAAAAAGAAAAAAAAAAAAATCATTCCTGAAATGGTTCTTGGAAACCACACATGGGACTATATAGAGAATGTTGTTCTGCTTTCCAAAGTGGAGTCATTGTGGAGAAAGATAGTCATTCTGCATCACCTTAATTTCATTTAGTCTTGAGCTATGTTTCTGTCTCTCACTCAATTTTAGTGTTTCTGATTACATTAAATAATACTACATCATCTAAGCTAATTGCTGGATAATCTGTTTTCAGTTAGAGTACCATGAAGTCAGGTCATGATTGCTCACAAACAGGAGAGTGTACAGTCCAAAAGTATCTGGTTTGCAAGTTATCTGAAGACCTGGTACTTTTAAAATACCTTGTTTATTGCCTGAAGTAAGATGATGATCAAGGAAAAGAATGCAGCAGTGGAGAAGGCAATGCATACAGTGAAAGCGAAGGTTATTTTAGGCAGACTATTTATTGTAGAATAGGAAATGTTAACAAACTTCTTAGATGCTATAGGTTGCATTTTTTAGAAGAGAAGAAAATTACGCCAGATTAAGAATGAAACATTTCAACGTTTTCACAATAAGGAAGAATAACGTACTAAGAATAATAAGGAAGAATAACGTACTAAGAATAATAAGGAAGAATAATTGTACTAAGCTAGAACTGTGGTGGGAATTCTGGGGAACCAAGTGTAATTGTTGGTTAGTGTTTGTGCAGGATGAAGGAGCTCTTGCTTTACTGGAGTGATGCATGTTTCAGGAGTAAATTAGCACTTTCTAGTGAAGTATTCTGTAGTTCCCTCTACCTACCATGTTTCCTGTAGCCTATTTATACTGGTTTATCTCATGCGACAGTAAATTCGGTGTCAGTAACACAGCTGAGTGTGAGTAATAAACTCCAGGAGCAATGTGTTGTAGATCAAAGCCAGACAGAGCGTAGAATGAATATGAGTTCAGAAAAGTTCTAGTTAAATGGCAGCCCCCAGTGTATGGAGGAGTACTTAAAATATGGATAGCATGAGACTGGTCCTTGAATTTTATCCTTCAGTGCCAATCTTGGTAAGTATTACGTAAATATGCATAAAATACCTAAAATAACATTCAGTCGATTAAAAAGTGGGTCGTTTCTACTGCTACAAGAATTGTTTTTAAACCAGTGAGTCATTCAAGACCTGAGTCTTTGAGCACTTTGTGCGTATTTGGGCCACAATGGCACCTTCCAGAGTGTGAGTTGGACTAGTTAATTTAACAAAGGTGGACTTCAGCAATTTACTTTGAAGATCTGACATTCTTGAGTGTTTTTTTACTTATTTGAAATACAGCAAATAATTTAAAAAAAAAGATGAGCTTGGTCTGAAATAATAAAACCATGTGTAGTAAATTCTTATTGGATTCAGTGGCAGTTCATTAAGCCTAAAAAGTGCAAATGGAAAGGCAAATGCTATAAACTATTAAGTCATCTTGAAAAAAACAAGAGTATGTTGATGCTACTTGGCACCTTCTGTGTTCTGTTCCAGTCCGCTAGCAAGCTGGCACAAGTTATACCCTGACTTGTGTAGCAGCAAAGCTTGGGAAGATCAAGGTGTGTTCCCCTGCCTTCACCCAGGTTCAAAGATCTGAGAAAGTATTATAGATATGTGTCTTATCTCAACTGCAAGGAAGGTGCTTAAAGGGAGAGCACCTGTGCGTATCGGTCAGACGGGACTAATCGCTTGACACCCTCTTTTGACTAGAAGACCCTTCCCTTTGTCCCTCCCTCCTCCCTTTAGAGTCTAAATCCTTCTATTCCATTTAACTGAAGTAAAACCTCACTGATCCATGCTAGCTGGAAGTCATTACAGATAACGGGATTTTGCAAATCAGCTGTAGTGCAAGGGAACAATAAGCAAGCATTTTAAAGTTCATTTACAAGACAAGTGTACTTCAGCCTCATTTAGTTATGATAGTACTATCTAGAAAGATGCCCAGACTGGAAAAACGTGATAACATGTTTTATAATTTGGGAAGAATCAGAGCCACACCTGAATGTCGCGGCTCACACACATCTTTTTTCCCTTAATATATTTTCCTCTGGCTGTGTTAGTACCCTGTGTCAGGGCAGCCTGGTCTGACAATAAATGACTTCTCGTGATAGCTTGCTGCCAGTTAAGTCTCAGCAGAAAAAAGAGATTATTTTCATGGTGTGACAAATTCATGGGAAGCGTAGAGAAGGAAGATGTCACTGTCATCGGGAGGAAGAGCCAATGTGAATTTGAGAAAGTTAATAGATGAATCTCTTGCATATAAAGACTGGTTTGTGTTAATCTCTTAACTGTATGCAGTGATTATTTTTTTTAAAAAAAGGAATAATTGATTTATTTACATAATCATATGCAGCATTTTGCATCCCTAAATATTTTTGCAGCTACTATTTGCTTGATCCTGAAAAAGTTTCCATTTCTCATATGATGTGCATATGTTTCATTGTTATGGAATTTTTCCATGTTAAATATGTCTTTAGAACCCCAGACTTTAGGATCATGTGAAATATTCTAATAGTAACAGTATAGCTGTCTGCATAGCCATCCTCATTTCTTTGGGTACAGTGGAGTTGTTTTAACTGTTTGTGTTGTGGCTCTTACACTGTAAGAAGACGTGGTGACATTCATGAAAAGGAGAGTGGCAGAGATGTGGCCAGTGTTGGAAGTGGAGAGTAGATGACCTGTTTACTGAACTGGAAAACCGTGAGAACTTCTTTCCATCATCACCAGTGAAAGCTGGTGGTGCAGTCTGTCTGGATTAGAGTGTATAAACTGCACGGATTGTGGTATTTTACACAGACTTCCTAAGTACTTAAGATGATTCAAAGCTCCGCAAATGAGATTAAGCTGTAATGCTCCAGCATTTTAATACCTCAGGCGTGAAGGGGGAGAGAATTCTTGCTCAGCATGTGGCCTTCTAGTTCCTGAATCTTTGTAATATATTGCATTTTGCACTGAAGCTTTCATGGCCTGTTTTAAGATAAAAAGCAAATATTAAATTTATATAAAATTAATTTTTTCTCCAGGAAAGTTTGCTTGCTGAACTTGCTTAAAAAAATCCCCAAACAAACCACCCTGAATGTATCATCTTTACAAGCAATTTCAGATGTTCTGGCTAAGTAGCCAATCTTATTAAAGTTGCACTGTTCACAGATCTTAAGTCTTGCCAGTTCAAACTCTGGCTCTTCTCCATGGGCTTTTTCCCAGGATTTTTTTTTTTTTTTTTTTTTTCTTGAATACTCTCTTAAGTATGCTGGCATTCCAAGTAACAGGCCCTAAGGCAGCTCCTGGGATCTGAGTCAGCTAGGGCTGAGGACAGATTTATTAAGCCCATTGTAAGGGGACATCTCAGAAAAAAACTTTTTGTTTGTTTGGTTTTTTGGACAGCATTTCTAAAATATATAAACTGTTCGGAAGTGGCAGGGTGTGGAGTGACTCATGCTCTTCATCCACTGAACTTTCTTGTGTGGTGAAATTTTGGCTGGGGTGAGTAGTTTGCCTAGGTGTGAATCAGCTGTAAGCCTTATGAAAGCACTTGAGTAGTGATTTGTAACTGTAGTTGGTTTCTGTTGTACTGTGGGGTGGATTTGGTTTTTATTTTTTATTTCAAAGGAGAGCAGTTAAAAACTGGATAGGGAGCGGCTGCCTCACACACCCGTGTTCTGCGTGGGACTCCTGTGTAATCCTTAGCATCAAATCTACCATATAATTCAGGGATGAAGAGTCCTTAAAATCCCATTTGTGGTGCCACAAGGCCTAGCATTTGGTGCTGCTATAGCTGCCAGTGTTCTCCTCGCCTGGAGTTCTAGTGTCGAGAAATACTATCCTTTACTTGCTTCATTTTTAACCAAAAATGTATTTATTTATTTTTCTCGTAAAGGATTAATTTCTCTCGGGGCCTTATTCCATTTCCCACATGTTGCTTTTAGTCAATGTGGCTTTGTCAAAAGCAGTCTGGTTTCCACAGCAACGGAGTTGTTAACACCAAAGATGTCAGTGCTCGAAGGTGGGGAGGGGAGGGGGCTGCATTTTCTGGCTCAGCTGCCTTGCCACGGTAGAGGCCCTTGCTGCAGCCACGCTACAGTACAACGTCTCCATTGTCTTTGTGAAGAGTGAAAGCCTTTCATTTTGTTCCACTCTTCCCTTTCCAATCAATTTACAGTCAAAATTTGACATTTGGGAGGGTGACAGGGCTTGATGGTTCCTTGATGCTCAGAAGCTTCCTGTTCTTTCAAGCCCTCTGTTCTGAAGGGCGCTGCTCTGTTGTCTGCTTTTTAAAGAGTTTTTCTGTGAACAAAGTAGCACTTGCATACATGCAAAACCTGTAGCAGTAAGTTTGTGATAAAGGAGAGTAGATGTCTATTCATTGACCCATGTTCAATGTCTGCTTATGAATGATAATATGAAAAATGTTCAGTCCTTTTACCTTGCCCAGTAACGTGAAACCTGCTCCAATTAACCTGCTCAGATGGGTCTTCTCCGGCACCCATCCCCTTAGGTGGGAACTAAGCCTCGCTTCTGTTGACCTTGGAAAATTGCATTGTTTAAAAGTATTTTCTAATACATAGTTAACCTGTGAAATTCATTGCCTCAGGAGCTGAGTGGTAGTGATGCTGTAAAGATCTTGAGAGAAAAAAGTGCTTCTCTGAGTATTGCAAACGTGAAGAAAACTCCCCAATTTTTAATATACTGTACAAATTTGGCTGTGGTCTTCTAGATCCTGTTGTTACAACTTATAATTACAAAACTGCTGGGATAAGTAATGAAACAGTGAGCTTCAGAAGGCATCTTGTTGCTTAAGTGTATTGCTGCTGCAGGTGTAAAAATACACTCCTGTCCAAGGAGAGGAAGGTGGAGCTTCCGTGTCAGCTTTGCAGTTGGCTGTAGCTCTGGGTAATGCCCATCACTTGCATAATAGTTTCATGTAAGGGTGTGACTTCCTGGGCAAGTTGTTCTTGTCTAAACTAGTGTGTAAACATAAAGTGAAATAGGTTTTCCACAACGGCTATTCATATCTAAATCTTCTTTTTTTTTTTTTTTTTTTTAAATTTCTTCCTCTTATGAAGGGCAAGGCAGGAAAGCACTTTTATCAGTCTTGGGCCATGGAAATAAAAACAGTATAATGTTGTTGAAACTTCTTTTCAGGCACTTTCTGCTGCTTGTTTTTGCATTTAATAGAAATAATGGTAAAGAGCAACTGCTGAAGACAGTTAAAACCAGAAGCTGAAACTTTAGGGAAATGGGAAGTTAATGCTTTAAACTGGCTGAAAAACATGATGAAATCATGTACCCAAATGCAGATATGGTTTTAATTCAATTTTTTTGATGCCTATTAATGACTCTTAAACAGTAAGCTTTGTATCTGCAACTTAGAATCGCAAGTCACTTTTGATAGCTGGTTGTATTCTTACTGTTCATTTGTCACTTTCTGAACAAGTATCTGGCTCTACACTGGAGTTTGTGGTACACAAGTCATTCTTACAAAGGGCAAAATCTCTGGATAGCTGTCTTGTCTACTGGAATTAGGTGTTTTGCCAGGTTTACTACATTCAGTTGGGTGGTTTTTCAGTTGATTATGTTTGGAAACCTACAAAGTAGCATCTCACAGGTTTTTCAGCACCGGAGTGCAGGGAAGCAGACTGTTGACAAAGTGAGAGTGGTAGATGAGGAAAGGTCAATTAATTTAGAAACAGTCTCAGTTCTGGTGGATTGGTATCAAGTGGAATTTTCCTCCAGTCTCTCAGCTCTGTAACAATTTTTTCCTGTTGCTGAGCTGCTCTGATTAAAGGCCTCTAAGTTGGAGGGAGTGTGAGAGTGACTTTCAGTTCCAGTTGCATTTCAGAAACCCTGATTGCCTGGCACACCTCTGTTTTGGCAGGTGAGTGTGACTGCCTTGACTTGGGCTGGGCCTATATGCCTGTTACCGTTGAAAAATGGGACGTGATACTCAAGATCTGTAAAAACTAACCTCTTACTGCAGTAGGGAGGAGGAGAAAACAGCAATATACATTATTGATAAAAGACTTCATACAAGAGCAATTAATTCTGAGTCTTTCCCACCTCTCTGCTGTCTGAATCACTGTTGTGGAGGTGTGAGGGAGGGTGAATTACTTCAATGTTGTGTGTTTGTGCACAAAAGCCAAGTCTCACAGGGGAAATATGGAGAAAGTTCTCAGAAGTGTTGGTTCAATAAAACATCCAACACGGCAATAATAATTTTTTGTTAAATCAAAATACCCCAAACTGGCTCCTGGTATCTGTGACAGTCTTGATTTTTTGGCGATATGAACTAATAACTGTGTAGGACTGTTTAATTTAAAAACTAAAGCAAGAGTTTGCCTGCATCCTACAAGTAAAGGAGCATGTTTTACAGGAGGGCAGTTTTGGAGGAGAATGGTTTGAGCGTGGAGCCTGCGTAGTGTCAGTGTGAGAAAGGGCTGTGTGGCAGTCCTCTAAAAACAGGATGGGAAAGCATCCGTGATACTGCTGAATCCAGAGTTTCTCACATGTCATCTTTCCCATCTATCCCAAGAATCAAAGGCTGTGAGGAGATTGGTATTCTCTGTTTTTGTTTACATATACCTTCTAAACTCAAACATCTGAGCCCATTGAGTGTCCTATGACTTTGTATTGTGTGCTGAACAACTGTTTTCTAACACAAGTCCTGTGTGTTCCAGATATGATTTCTTCATCTCTGTTTCTTGAGGATGCTCTTACTCAGCAGACCAAAATGGTCATTTCTGTCTTTTAAAATTGATCTGCTGATCTGCATTTGAGCAAGTTAAAATAGGGATGACTTGGTAGGGGAAGGTATTATTAGTACCACTGCTAGTCATCAACTTCTCATGTGTGCAACATACCACCTACATCACTGAGGAACATTGCACTGTTTCATATTAAAAATCAATGATGTTAATGTGTTCCACCTTCACTTGGTTTCCTGCTGCGTAGGGGATTACCAGTAGACAACTGCACGCCATTACTCCTTTATGTGCACAAGAGCATTTAATGCTCTTTGGTTGACATTAGCACTGTTAATATATTATTAATATGAATCAAGTTTCTGTTTTATGATTGCTTCTTATTACCCGAAGGTTCCTCACCTTCTCTGAAGGATGATATCTTTCAAAGCTCCCTAGTACATTGGGGTTTTTTATAAAAGAGTTCACCAGAGTAGAGCTCCCTCAATTTCAACTACCTAACCTGAAATGATTCAAAGGAGGAATGACTTTTCTAACGTGGTGACACTACTGAGAAATCAGGCTGCGTTGAGTTGTCTTAAGCTGTCTGTTTAAGCCTTCAAATAATACTTAAACTTTAATTAAAAAATAAATTAACTTTAATCAAGATAATTTACACTTACATACCACATTTAATCTAAATCAGCAAGTTATTAATCAAAATACCTTATACCTTTGGACCGTAGTCAATCTTCAGATTCCTATGCACACTTTGTTGCATGATCATACAGAAATCTTGGCTGTTTTGCATTTTGGCTTGCATCTACACAGAGTGATTGGTGTCCCTGCTACAAAACTCAGGGGGATTTCCTTATTTTCTAATTGCTTTTTAAAAATAGGTTAATTAAATTTATAAAGCATTTTCCTAAACAAATAAATAGAATCCTGTGCAGATGCTGAGCTATGTGTAGTGTGTATTGGTCACTAATTACTGCCACTGAGACATCAGGAGCAATGATCTCTCTTCCAGTTCGGTATGACTGCTTACCATTAATGGCTTGTAGCTGACTGGTTGTTTTGTAGGCAATATTTCTAGGGAGCCCAAAATCAGTATTCTTGGGACCTCTGACATCCTCCTCCGTGCTTGGGAGAACTTCATTGGCAAATACTCGTGGTTTTGTGCTTTCATTCAGTTTATTCCACGCTTTTTAACTTTTTTCTTCTGTGTAATCAGGGCGGAAGTTGATTCCCTTCTCTTCCACCCCCACCTTCTTCTGCTATTCATTCTCTGGAAGGATTACATTTTAACTGCTAAATGTCAGTAAATGTCAATTTTTCCTTCCACCTCAAAACTTCCATTTTATTATTAAAAATTATATGGGGGAAAGTAATCTGTAAGACATCATTCTTCTCAATTTTTCCCTTTTTCTTCCCTCAGATCCATTTACCATTCAATAAATAGAAACTGTACTCCCAAAGTATGATTAAGTTTGCTGTTAATCTTTTTCCAAACTACTAACTTTGGAGTTTTCAGTATCTAATTTTTAATTTAATAAAGTATACGTTGAAGAACAAAAAGTAAAATGGCTTTAAAAATAAGTATTCGCATTTGAACTTCTTCTGAGGCCAGATAGAAGTGTACTATCTCTCTACGCTGCTTTTTCTTTACAGTTGATATGTTCCCCAATCAGTTAGTTTTTAACAATTCCTAGCTTTTGTTTTTGGTTTGGTTTTTTTTTTTTACTAGTTATATAGAACTGTAAGCTCTGGTATATAATTCATATATCCTTTGTTTTCTGAAATCACAGAGCTTGTTAGCTCAAAATAAAATACATTGTTTTCCCCTTTTTACATGTTTGTATATATCTTTGTGTAAGAGCACAAGGGCCAAAATTTATGTTATTTAGAAAAAGGGGAAAAAATAAACATTAATTACTGGGAACTGTAGCCCACTAGAGGCTTGTTAGTAACCACAAATATATAACAAAATCAAACTTGTAGGATGAATAACTAAACCAAAAATGTTAGATTCCTTTCTGCCTTTTTTCTGAAAAGTCTGTGGAGTTTGGCTTGAATTAGGAATAAAGTTTTGGCCTTATATTTGTTTTCTCACTGACTGTGAAAACAGAAGTCAGTATACATTGCCATTTTCAGGAAATACTCAGGCTTCCATGCATACTATAATCAAGGATATAGGAAAAAAGTAGTCCCAAAATAGATGGCATGCTACTTCTGCGGTTCAACATAACTGTACTGCCTTTGTGCTTCTGATGACCCTACAGTAGCCCAAGTTTCTGTGATTTAACACCAGGCCCGTGAGGTCTGTGTTCCAATTGCAACATTTACATTTTCCTGTATATCCACACAGGATTATAATTTACATCTTAAAATCTGCCAAATGTGTGAGGAGAAAAACTTGGATATATGAAGATTTTACTCAGCAGAATATACCAAAGTTTACCTAGGTTGGTTTTTTTTTAAGTGCTCCTATGGGAGACTCGGAGGAGCTATGAGGCATGTTTACCCAGTACTTCTACTGTTTGGCCAAAGTACTTTTTACATGCCGTTGTTACTTTTACCTGCAGTTTTAAAAGGCTTGGAGAGCACTGGGGAAGTGTCCGCTGTGCCTGCTTCCCGCTGGGCTGTATTACGAGTATGCGTGTTGCACTGTGCAGCATGGCAGCCTACCTACAGAGCTGTTCTGGGATAAATAGCATAATCACTGCCCCTGAACGACTCCCTGTGAAGGACAGGCTGTGATTACACAAGAACAAGGGAGTATTCTGGGTTGTGCGTGTCTGTTCTTCCAATCCACATGCTCTTCACTAATCCGAGTTTTCCTTAATACGTAGTCAGATAAGCCTTCCAGGGTGGCATCTCCCTTACCACCTCCCAAATGGCTTTTCTGGTGAGGTGACCCAGGTACAAGGGTGGGAGCAGGTAAGTTGATAAGGATGATATGGGATGATGACGCCACAGATGATAAGGATGTGCCCAACTCAAGCTCTTAGCGTGAGGGCTGTAACCTGAAACTGAATACAGGTGTCAAAGACTGTAGTCTCCTGTAACCTAAAGTTACAGCAT
Organism: Aviceda cuculoides; assembly: GCA_035590195.1. Classification (NCBI taxonomy): domain Eukaryota; kingdom Metazoa; phylum Chordata; class Aves; order Accipitriformes; family Accipitridae; genus Aviceda; species Aviceda cuculoides. The sequence continues at coordinate 5,277,937 of JAVJGG010000037.1, read as the reverse complement.
CTCATCCTGTGCTAGCAGTAACGATTTCTATAGTGTCTGTAGCTAGCTGACTGAAAACATGAGCCAACTGTTAGCACTGCCTTCCAGGAAGCTTGGCTGCTCCAAGAGCTGCTTCTATGTCAGCCTGCTCCCCCTTTTTTGCTGTTGCTGTTGAATTGGGGTCTCTCTGCTAGAGAAAAAGACATAAGTATTATAAAAATACTCTCAGACTTCTTTAGGTTGACTACGTTTATTGAAAATTCTCTTTTATTCTTAAAATGTAATTTGTTGTTAATTGCCCCAAAAGTAAGGAAGCGTGAAATAAATATCTTCTGACTTCACCCATTTTATTTAGTTTGAAATGGGAGAATAGGAGGCAGCAAATTACTTCCCTGAAGACTTTGTACGACAAAGAAATAAGGCATGCAAATGATCTTGTGTTGCCCAGTAGAACTGAGGAAAATAAAAACAGCTAATAAGTATGCTGGGATTGCAGATGTAATGACCATTGCTGAAAGAGGATAGCAATCAGATAAATGAGTCTAAGAATTATTGACTTTATGATTTTAATTAAAATAGACCAAAATTAGAGTGGTAGAAAATTACTTATTTTTTTAAAAGCAGTGTAGTAGTACAATTTTGTGTAATATAATGGTGAAATAATCAAAGCTAGGCATTACCTTTATTGGATTGAGCAGCCATTAATAAAGTTAGGAAGTCTTTTATTCAGGTCTTTGGTTCTTTACTACATCCAGTCTTCCTAGAAAAATGAGGCTGGATTTGAACAAAGCAAATGAAGGAGTTACAGTAAAAGATGCTGAGGGTTGTGTTAAGTCGTTGATGCCTCTGTTTTTGTAAATTGTTTTCAAGCAGAAGTAAAAGGTACAGAATAGTATCAGAGTAAAGTAATCAAATACTGTCTTACAAAATCAAAATAGTGGAAGACATATAGCTCTCCAGAAGATGGGAGAAATAGGTAGAAGTAAAATATTGAGAATGATGCAGACTGATACTTGGAGTACAAATTTATTCCTTTTGGGGATTAATTCATGACAGCACAGCAGCATTTAAAAAGTTAAAGAACTTTCTAAGCAGCTGCACTTGGAGACTGTCAGTTATATTTGGTGCATCAGGGTTCATCTAATGCGCTACAACAGTGCTGGTGTTGGAACTACTCAGTGTGTGGACGGAGCTACCATCTGCACCCTGCAAATTTCAGCATCAAGTGACAGATACGGCCTATCAAGAAAGATGGGAAAACATCAGCTATCTGAATTCTTTCAAGAGCAGATCGTTCTGGATAATGGGTGTTTGCAAGGGTGAGCAGTGATGAAAACTGAATATATATGGTTTGAAGACAGCATCAGAAAAAGGCATCTCAGATAAAGTACTGATTACTTTTCTGATGTAATTAGCTTCTCAGGCAGTATCAGAGTTAATTGTGGGAAGAAACAAAAATAACTGCCAAAGTGATTGTCCTTGCTCAGGCAAAATGTATGTTAAGTTAAGAGAGTGGTTTATCTTGGTGAAGACATCAGAACTGTGACTAATGTGATAAATCTCATGTAAAAAGAAAAAAACAGATGTCAGGAAAAATTATGATATCGTGAGGTTGATGCTTTGAGTGCTCTTACCAGGGAACTCTACTTGTGCCTCTGGAAAGATGCAGAATTGGGCTGGACAGAGCACTTGCCTGTAGGCAGGGCTCATAGCTTAGCTTCCTGGTGGGATTGCCTTGATCTACATCGCCTCTCTCATCTTAATATTCGGACAGACTTGAAGGATAGTATTTCCTGTGCTGAACAGAAATAGTTTTGCAAGAGTTGTTCCGGCAGAAATTTTTCAACCATTTCCAGTAGTAAGACTAGAGTAAAAATTTGTTTTGCCTACATAAAATACAACTTAAATTTCTAGTGATTTGCCTGTTACTTGGATTTGAAGTTTATTAAGGGCTGAGTTTTGTTCTAGGAGTGTCTTGCATTGTCAACCTTAAAATCATCCCAAGTTCAACCAAATTCTGAATATTTAATGGTCAGTAGAGATGGGTTCAGTTTTAACAGTTGTCTTTCCCAAAGGTGCATTTGTGCTGGGCATGCTGCAGACTACAGTGGAGCAGGTATTTTCCAGGGATTGAATCCCTGTGCTCCTAAAATCTGTCCTGGCTCTGGATACAGGTACTGAGAGAAGCGGTCTCTAGTCTGGCCTTTGGCTATCCCACTGTTTGGGAAGCACAGAGGAACAAAGATCTGCTAGGTACCCACAGAGAGAATGGGGAGCAGAGAAGCTGGGGCCTGGAGGTGGTAGAGAATGAGATCTGCTGAGGAGGCATTGCTGAAGGAGCAGCCAGGACGCAGAGACAGGAGCAGTAAGATGATGGATGGGGAGCAGAAGGGTCAATGCTGAGTTTGGATGAAGAGCCCTGACAGAGAGGCAGAGACAGGGAGCCAAGGGGTGGAGAGTGGGGAGGGGGGGGAGAAGTAGCTGGAGTCTGGGATTTGGAGGTAGAGAAACAGACCACAGGAGGCAAGGAAGACCTAACCAAGTAAGGGCTTTGGTGCTCGTTTCAAGGGGTGGGAAAAGAGCTTGCTGGGTGACAAGGCTTGGTAGGCGAGGATGATGGCATTAAGTCAAGGAGTCAGAGGTGCAGATGGGATCAGCAGGAGGGTTGGGTTGATTTTTTTGTTTTGTTTTATTTTTCAGAAGATAAATAGAAAGCTGCCTAGCGTAGTGCTCACCCCTCCAGGCAGGACTGCATCACAGAATCTCCTAGTTTCCTGGTTTCTCTCCAGTCGTCACGTAGCTGTAAAACTAATTGGTATAAAATGTTTTATACCCTCTTGTTTATCCACAGTTGTTATATTCTGTTATTGTCATCAGCTACTTTTTTAGCTAACTGACAGAGGTTGGTGCAGTAGATATGTCAGCTTTAGCTCTGCAGATAAGTCATGAGGGATATCAGTATGAAGATGCATAAGGGGATTTGTTATTTTCAGGGTTGTTTTGCTGTTGCTAAAAAAAAGAAAAATGCAACACGAAAAGTAGACAGTCTCTCTCATATACACAAAACTCCTTCCTAAAGTAGCAGTTTTGGGTTGGGAAATTGAGCATTCAGATGTAGTAAATGTCAGGATCCATGCTATGTATATAGTTTGTCTTGCACTCTGTATTTTCTACCACACTTTAGCCTTTTTCAGTGCACAGGCAGAATTATTAGATTGTTAAATGATTGGTTTCAATAGCTGGTTTCATTCTCATTGTTCAGCATGTGGACGAGGCTTCATTATTTCAGGTTATTTTAGACTTACTCTGAAAACAGATTTTTTCATTTCCTCCCAGTTGTGCTTTGTGGTGTTTTTGCTATAATGGCTGGATCACTGTTACTTTCACAAAGTTGCTTTAAGGAAAGTTTGTATTGTCCCTACTTCACATATGGGGAGCAGAGGAATAGAGTAGACTTCTAAGAGTGAAAGTATCCACTGAATTTTGGGAGCTCTATTCGGAGTATCTTGGATGAGGGTGGCTTGTTCTTTGGATCCACTCCCCCTCCGCAGTCTACCAAGTAGCAGACTGCATTTTAACTCAAGCCAAGCTTTTTAGACCCATGCTCTGTTAAAGCTGCGAGTGCCCAGGACTTTTGCAAATGAGGCTGCAGTTCAGGCTTGTAAGAAATGAGGAGGTATAGGCAATTAGTGACTACCTGTTTGGCTCAGTTGACTTCTGAGCACTGCAGAAGACATAAGAAAGGGACAAGAGTAGAATCCAGCTCTTTGAGAGTGGCATTCAGCTGTGGTAACCACAAGACCCTTCTTTCTTATATTTTACTTTCCAGTTTCTATGTAAAATGAAGAGGAGGTGGGAGAGGCTACAGATAGCAGTTCCTGTCACTGCATCCTGGCTTGCATCCTGATCAGGTTCAGGTTGTACTCTGTTATGAGGGTGAAGTTGAAGAGGGAGGAATAGTGTATGATAATACAGTGTTTAATACATACATACAAAGGGAGCAATATTCAGGTTATTCAGGCACCTTAATCCTGGAATTCACTAGTGTTAGAAGGTCTAAATGGGCAATTTTAACCATATTATGAAATCTGTATTTTGTTTTTGTCAATTATCACAGAGGCCTATTGATAGCAAGAACAAGATAGACTAATGGTTCTTTTTTCATCTGCAACATTTTATTTATTACGTATTTATTGAGGCAGTATTAAATGGTTCAGAGAAAACAATTTAGAGAAACAACAGAATGATGAAATTGCTAAGTTGTGCTGTATGCACAGAATTTGATATTATTGGGATTTATTACAGCCTCTGTCATCTCTGTGTTGGGGAGTCTCAAACAATTTTGTGCGCAAAGCACCCTGTTGCAGTAAAACACGAGGAAAGTGACATCCAGAGACAGTTTTTGTCCCCAAAGAATTCTGTGACCTAGAAAAGAATCTAAGATTCCTGAGTCCACTCTCTTAATGGCAAGAGCATAGCCTCTTAACCATGACGTAGCAGTTCACATGTTGCCTATATGTATGTAAATTATTCTGTCAGAAAAATCCATGGTGTAATCTTACAGGCACTTTCCAGGGCCATGAGCTGCAGAAAACTTGCAGTCCATGCAACATGTAAAGACCATATCTCACAACAGTTTTCAATAAACACTTCTCAGAAATTCAAATGCTGGTAGGGTTATTTTTACTTCTACTATAAATCACTTCCAATAAAGCGTCACTATTCTTACTCCCTTTCACTGAAGCCTTTTCGGTGAAAACTGCGACCTGGGTCTTGCCTGCTTTACTGCCCTTTTTTTTTTTTTTTTTTTTTTTTTTTTTTTCAGTAATAGGCAAAGAAGGCGATTCAACTTTCATTTCTTTCTTCATTTTGTTTTACAAAAGTTACCACATTTGCCTAGACTGGATCAGAACTTCAGGTTTTTGAACTACTGTGCAGTTTCTTTTACAGGCACTTCCAGGTGTGTGTGGTGGTTACAACAAACACTGCAAATGGTCCTGGTGGGAAAATAAGCTAAATAGGCTCTGTGTTGCCTTTTAATTTTTAGTGGTATGGCTTTGACAGCTTAGCTATGTAAAAGAATATTAATGTATCTGAAAAACCCAAACATTGCTTGGAGTTTTTAAACCCGCCTGTGTGTTCTGAGCAGTGAAAAGAGTCCATATTAGGATATTGCGGGAGAGATGGGAGGCTCAACACAGCCTAGGACAGAGGGAGGGAAGACACAGGATTGTGCATGTGATGTCTGCTTTCTTTCATGTGTTAAATTGGTAGGACTACCACAGTGAGCTTATATCCTAGCTTTACCCAAATAATAAAAACTTGGAGACAGGATGTCTGAGCTAAAGGTACAATAAATAATAAACACACACCGAACACAAGAGATTGTTGATAATAAGGAAATCTATGGCAACAGTATTTACAGGCTAACAGCATGGAGATCAGCAAAGTTGGGAAGAGGAATTTGACTATTGACTGGGTGTTATGAATTTTGGGACAGGTAACAACAAATGTCTTTTGGAAGGTTTGTGTAATCAAAGGATATGATTTTATCAAATGTGTCCTAGATGAAATCTGGACTGAGGAGTACTGCCAGCATCTACAACACTATAGAGTATTTATAATCTGTAAATCTGTAATCTTTAAATTTGATAGTATCTTTGCAGAATGGAACCTTTAAATTTCACCTTTAAAGTGCCAGAGAGCACTGCTGGATCCTGGGATTTAAATACCTTTCTCTCTTTGGCTTCTGCCAGGTATCTGTTGGGGTTTGTACCTTTTGCAAGGTATGTAAGACAACTGGGTGGCTGTACTATGAGAGAACAAAGCTATTGCATGTATTGCAAAACAGCAAGGGGTTCGTGGCCAAGGCCTGCGGGGTTGTCAAGGGGAACAGAGCTCAGAGGGAGGTTGCATTTATTTACAAGCTTCCAAAGACATGGAGGCTGTGCAGCTTTATAAGTTGCAGTCAGGCATTTTTGGGGCAGAGCAAGAGGTGGGATTATGTGTTGTGGCTAAATGTCACAATTCCAAGTTTTCAGATGTGTCTCTAAAGAAGATGATGAGCTCTGTTGCTCACTTCATTTGATCCATGTTCTTGGATTGGGTTTTGTTTAGTTTAGCTTCCCTAAACATTTGCTCAATTCAAATCTGAAGCTATATGCTTTATAACATTGCCTTTTTTTTTTTTTTTTTTTTTTTTTTTTGGGTGGTATTGTGTTGTTGCCCGAATTTGGGTCATGAAAAATATGTGCTTAGTCATTTGAGTAAGCATCCAGACATTTCTGCATCCAAGCCTTATTCCATCTTTCGCAAAAGGCAAGAGAATTTTTCTTACTGATGCAGAGGCTGAAACACCCTTTATTAGAAATTGCCTTGGCAAGCGTGTTGCAGAGTTATGAAAAGGCTTCACTTTCATATTCCAAGCCCCACGTTCTTGTGGTCTTTTTCGCCAAAGGCTCACAAAGATAAATGAGTGAAACAGGCATAGATATTTATGTAACAGTCCTTTGGGAAATGAGCAGTAATATTTTTCCAGTAGTGCTTACTATGTCAGTGTGTGTTCTAGAAACTAAGTGCAGCTATTGCATGGCATCCCCCAGGCACCCTGTGAGAGTCCTGGTGTGCAGCTTTCCAGTTCTGCCAGCATTCATGAACCTTGTCTTAGGGGTGTCTTGTTTTCTCAGGCTCTCTTCTCAATCCCCCTCATGCTGCATGTAACGAGTGCATGTACCCCTGAGGAGGTTTTCTTGTTAAGGCTCACCTTTTCCTTTCTTTTGTATAATTGTTTTTAGAAATACCTTCCTTAAAACTGAACAGGAGATAGTATTTTGGCTGCATAAAAACTTTATCAAATACAAAAATTTGTGTTCCCCACATTTAGAAACACCCAGGAACTTTTAAAACTCCTCATGAGAAATGAGAATAGCCATACCCATCCCAAAATAGACAGTGGTTCCCACTCAGCCAGGATCTGAGAAATCCAGGGCTATGTCCCTACTTGGTGAACTTGTGTTCCAGTAGTGGAAACTGGGAGACGTAGGACACTATAAACAAGCAAAGACTGCTCTATAAGAGCTGTAAGGTCTCAGGTAGTGAAGTGGAAGACCCTGATCTAATTCAGGCAGAGCAAGGATCTGGAAGTGGATTTCTGTACACAGACTTAATAGGCAAATCAGCTGTCAGTTATCTCATAATAAATGCAGGGTCTCATGGTGGTTTTGAATGAAGGTTCTGTCCAGGATGTTAGAATACTTTTCTACCAATCTCTTGTATATTTTCATGTGGAAACTTTTAGTTTTGACTAAAATAGTTCTATTCCTGCACTTGGAGATACAGCTAGTGATGGATAATTATGGATTCTGGCAGAGCACCCCCCATGTTCAAAATATCACAGCTTCTTAGTTTAGAATAGTCAACTGCTAAGAAGAAACTGAGACTTCAGGAGCTTTAAGGTTTAATGCATTAAGGTTTGAAAAATGTCTCCAGATTCTGCAATAGTTGGTATCATCATTTAGTATTAAGAAGTGTTTTGAAAGTGATTGCATTTGACCTGGTTGAGCTTATACCACATAGTCGTATGATGAGAACAATATATCACTGTCTGGATGTTCTTTCATCAGACCTTTAGGGATTCTCCTCCCTCACCCAAAACAGAGCAATGAGAGTCAAGAAGCTTGCGGTGTAGGATGCTGGGGTGCTCTTCAGAGCTGGTCTCTTGTTGGTTGTGAGCAGCCCTTGTAACTTCCCTTAGTAACTAATGGGGGGCAGGAGGGTCGCAAGTGTGCCTGTGAAATTGGACAAATAACCCTCTCCTCCATCTTATGACACATGATTATCAAATGGTGAAGAGAAACCAAGAGATGGTTTCTAAAGGTTTTCAAAGTGGCCACTGCTTGGAAAAGTGTTTTGTGGCCATATATGAATAAATACACAAGTATTTTTGGTGATAGGAGAAGGATTAACCCATGAAAGTTGAAATTGCCACCACCTGACAGGTCTTGGACAAAATCCTGCATATTAAGCAGGTATCATCCAGGTCTTATGGAGTGCTGCATGATGTTCAAAATCTGCAAATTTCCCTTACCCTTCCTGTCTCCACTTGGGGATCTGTCTTCCCGACTGGTCAGAAGAGCATCATGGCTGAGTGCCTTCTCCCCTTGCCACTGCCTGCTGCGAAGCGTTGAATCAGCTCTGTTGAGAGACCAGCAGCTGCACAGCTCAGACAATCTGTTTCTCTGTTAACATGGCTTTAGTGCGGGTATGTTTTCCTGATTCCCTGATGTGTCACATCTAGGAGAATGATACCGGATGGCACATTGCTTCTGTGAAATCATCGTTTCAGAAGTCATTAACACTTTCATGGGGCAGCTGTTTCCATGGTACTAACATTAGTTGGAATCGGGCAGGTGACTTTAGGCCAGAAGGATCTTCTGAGTCCCTTTTCTCCATTGCCCCAGCTTTCTCACTCCATCCTCCCCCTTCCTCAAGCCCAGACTTCTCTCTTTCAGGCACACTGACTTGTGGAAATGAGCCAACGTTGCAGTGTACCACAAGCAGATACTGCTGCAGGGAGAGGGGGGGGAAAGGACAGTGTCTTAAGAGAGGGAAATGGGTGTATGTTTCACCTTGGAAAGGTGCAAAGTATTGAAATTCCTGGAATGATTTTTGTTCAGCAGTGCTTTTGCTACATCTCATTTTTCTGAGCCCTGTACAGTCCTTAGCATGGTGCCACTTTAGCCGAGACATCAAAACATTAGACTTCCAAATATTCCTGAGATCCTCCTCCTCTTGCTTTTGCATGTGTAGTCATGAGGCAGCCAACACAATGCAGGAGCAGAGAGGAAATTATTCAGGAATGTGAAGGAAATGCTCTTGATTTTGGCAAAAACCCACCTTTCTATTTAAGCTGCTCTGTGCTACCTTTGTGGTGTCTGACTGCTTTCTGTCGTCTTGTTGCAAGGAATGTGAAGCTGTTCTCTCTAACATCTGTCAAAGAAATGGAACATGGGTTTTGGCAAGAGAGCCCTCTGCTCTCACCTCTCACTCCACTGTGTATCCTGGTATAGGGAAAATTTTCAGAGGGAGGATAGGTGGCTAAAAATTGAAATGAAGTGGGCAGCAAAATGGAAAGATGTTCCCTGCCCTCTGGAGCTTAGGGGAAATAAGGTCTGCTTGTCCGGAGTAGCTGGGAGCAGTGACTTACCGGGAGCTAGCAGAAGTTCCCGGCTGTTGAAGGAGAGCCTGCAGGGGTTCGGTGCTCAGCTAGGCAGGGTGGGAGTCTGGATGGGCTGGCCAAATAACTGAACAGGTTTGGGTGAAGAAGGGAAGCCGTGGCTCAGAAGGGGTTTAGATTAAGAAGGGTGGGGCATTTATGTGGTGAGGGGATCTTCCTTAAAGGCAGCTTCTATGGTGTTTCTTGAAGGTTTCTGAAAGGAACGGGGAAGGACTGTTAGGCTGTGTATGAACTGGCAGCTCCCAGCTGTGTTCTTGGAAATATGTGTTTTCCAGCATCCTGGATATTAAAGAGCATTTAATCAAGTAGTGAGTGCTGTAAGGCATTAGCTGCTCCAGGCATGTGCTGTGGGGCTCAGGACAAAAGTAATGTTTTTGATTGCTGGATTCTGATGCTGTTCTGGCGAAGCAGAGCTGTAACCCTGGGTGGCTAAGCTAGTGCACAGAGCAAAATGAATCAATGAGAACTGCAACATAAATAACAGTTTTACTGCACTGTCACTTGCTTATGTTGACTCCATCTGTTGAATTCCCCCTTCCCCCAGTTTATTTCTTTTCTTTCCTTTCCTATGTAATAGTTTACCTGGCTTTAGAATATATATTCAGACAAAATAAGCACAAGAAGTCTTGGGAGAGCAATTTACTTTCCTCTTTCTCTTAATGGCTTCCTTAGCATTTCTAGACTCTGCTCAATGCTGCATGGTTTTGTTTCCATTCACAGTCACACCATTCTCAGTCCTATCTTTGCTGTACACAATAAGCAGTTCCAGGGATCTTCATGCCTGATGAACCTTTGAACCATCAACCACTGAGCTATCTACTGAGTTGTGACTTAGAAATAGATATAGATCTTTGCTTGAAAATGCCAACAGCAGAGCTTGCACAGACCTGAATGTGAAAACATATAGCAGTGATTTGAAACACTAAAGAAATCTTACAGATGTCCTTGCTGAAGATTTTAGGGCTTTGTTTTACTTCTGAAGACAAGTCAAGCTCCCATAGGTGACAGCTTTCAGGAGTGAGTGTGTGACATTATGCTGGCTAGAGTCACTCCAGTTAGATTCCCCAGAACTGGGTGAAATCTCAGTATCTCTTCTGCGAGGGACATGAGGTACAGTTGCTGTCAGTGCCACTGATGTCTGTGATTTAGCAAGTCTCCCCTTTAAGGTAATGCTTAAAAGAAGTAGATGAGCCCTGTGGAATGAGAGAAGGAATATTTGAGAGTTTTTTGTTTATTTCTGGGTTCTTGTGTTTGGATGATTTTGTAATACTTGAGATAGGTGGCATAACAGAAGATGGAGACACTGCTTGGCCTGGTAGGTTATGTGACAGAAAGCACAAATGTGGGTGTAGAGAAAGGAAATGTGAAAGAGAAGAACAGCATTATATGAGAAATAACTGGTCGGGGGTGGCATATTGCCAAGCTTTGCATGCATGAATGACAATCTTAAATTCATGTGGAAGGGAAGAGGAAGTCAGCTAAAGGGAGTTTAGGTGTGCAGGCAGTGGTATAAGAGAGCAGTATTTTCATTCTGAATTCTGCTACCAAATGGTGGGGCATAGAGGAGAACACAGCCGCAGTTTTGGGGGGAAGCTCATTAAGGTATTAATTGTCAAAAAGTGGGGCTGGGGTGCAGAGCAGAGTAAAAAGACAGACGCATGGAAAGTGCCTACAGCATGAATGCACCCCAAAGAGCCTCTGTGTATTGAGGAAGGATGTCAAATCCTTCCTGGGAGTTCTTGAGTGATTTAATTTTCATGACTGTAGTCACACATGCAAGAAATGTAGATAAAGGGCAGCATGGGTTCCTCTTGGAGCTACTGTTTTCTGTGGTTAACGAGATAAAACATGTTGCTAATTTTTTGCGTCTACCTTGTTCAGTATTATCACTTCTGTGTTAATGTTGATAACTGCTTATTAGCATGAAGACTAGGAAAGGGAACATCAGACTTAGATCTTCTCAACACTACTTTTTTCTGGTCTGTACTTTGTGCCACATTCTGCTCCAACAAAGGTGTGCCATGCTTCACTAATCTTGGTATCATTGTCCTACTGTGCCACACAGGTGTACAGGTGGGTTTCATGGCGGTTAGCACTGAAATGAGCATTAAGCACTCTGAATAACATCTGTGATGTTTGCTTTTCTGCTTCTTCCTGTGGAAAATATGTGTAGAATCCAATGGCTATTGCTACTAGAGTAATCGGGTATGTCGTTGGGGGCTTTTGTGTGCTTTGTGTTTTTTTTTTTTTTCTCTAAGAGAAACAAAAGTGTAAGACTATATGTATAACAAAAATGTCATATCATTGGGAGGGGAGATCTTAGGGATGGTTAAAATGGAATTTAGTAACTGTGGCTGTCAATATTGGGAAGTATGTGAGAAGGTCACATCCTAGCAGACACACATTCCATCCCATTTCATGACAATGAAGAGTGCTAGTATGTTTTTTGGAGGTATTGCTGCATCACAGTCACTGCACAGGAGAAAGGCAAAGGTAAGAAAATAAAACTGGCACTTAAAAAAACAAATGAGAGAGTTTTTTGTGATGGCTATACTTCTTGTGGAAATCTGTCTCAGTCCCAGATTGGTCCCCAAGACAGCTCTGGCTCCTGTACAGGCAATGTATCCTCACTGTGGGAAATTTCACTATGGCAGGGTAGCAAAATTGTTGGCCGTAGTGTATGTCCCAAAGTTTCAAGAGATCTTTTTTATGCTTTGATTCAAGCATATAAAGGTGTTAGACACCTAGAAGATCAAGATTATGGCCTTGAATTTGTTTTAGTGTTCTGTGAGTAACTAAAGTCAAAGCAGAGGGAAAGTTTGATGGGCTCATGATCTGAGGAGGTGCCACAGCATTTTGTACTGCTCAATTTTTCTTAAACAGCAAAATTTCACAAGCAAGTTCTATTACTTTTGACCAGCCAAGGATTGAGATGTATGAATTACTGAAGCCAAGTAACCTGAATCCTTGTTATCAGAATTTATGAACTCATAGCTGGCAGGAGTGCAGGTTTTGCTGAGTTTTTTCTTTCTTCTTTTTTTCTTTTCCTTTTCAAAGGCAATCCTCATATCAGGCACTAGAGTGAAACTATAAAGTAAAAATTGTCATAATTTTCATCTGAGATTTTAGATTTCCTCAACTCAGAAATTTAGGAAGAGTAAAAATAGTGGTAGCACTACAGATTATTTTATTTTAATCCCAATCCCAATTTATTGTAGGTATTTATGCCATATGAGGTTTTGGAAAATTTGGCATTATCCTGGTAACCTGAGTATGCTATAGGCAGAGCAATGTCGGCACGTCAGGCTGAACATCCTGTGTGCTACAGCTGCCAGGTGTCCTGTGCTGTCCATGCAGGCACTGCAGTCAAAATCCTGCTCTGAGGAAGGAGATGATGGTTTTGGCAGAGAAGAGCATCTCGGCACAGAGCAAAGCCATATCAAGGTCCTACAGACCAAAGATCAGACATGGAAAGAGTGTGAACACAAATCCTGTGGCTTGTCTGTTTGTCCTGCGTTTCTGCCAATCCCTGGAGAAAGAGGAGGTTTTAAAATGAAGGGTGGAAAGACCTCTAGAGCACTTCCCAGTTTTGTTCCAATTCAGATGGTCATAATATGCATATTAAAGAATGCAGGAAAGAAAGAATGTTTTGTAGTGTGTATGGGTTTCGGAAAGGGGTTTGCAGCAGGTCTCCCCAGATGCTGAAAATTGACTGCAGGTATTGAATGCAGTTGTCAGTGGTGGCTAAACAGCAGTGTTTTGTGGTAGAAGTTGTCATAGGGAGAAGGTGGATGTCCTGGTTTCAGCTGGGATGGAGTTGATTGTCTTCCTAGTAGCTGGTAAGTGCTGTGTTTTGAGTTCAGTATGTGAAGAATGTTGATAACACCCTGATGTTTTCAGTTGTTGCTCAGTAGTGTTT
>JAVJGG010000037.1:5244932-5264704 GCA_035590195.1 Aviceda cuculoides | reverse complement strand
TGGTGAGCAATTGCACTGCGCATCATTTGTACATTCCAATCCTTTTATTATTACTGTTATCATTTTATTAGTGTTATTATTATTGTTATTAGTTTCTTCTTCTCTGTTCTATTAAACTGTTCTTATCTCAATCCACGAGTTTTACTTCTTTTCCTGATTTCCTCCCCCATCCCACTTGGGGGGGGATGTGAGTGAGCGGCTGCGTGGTGTTTAGTTGCTGGCTGGGGTTAAACCACGACAGTGGAGAGAGGAGCTGATCTCTAGGCCTTCTTGTATAACCAAGCCTTTGAGGATGTTCTTGTCTGTTAACAGCATGTTAGTAGCTGTTGGTGATTTATTTTTCTTTTAAGATACAGTTGCAATATTTTGAATAAAATAGAAGCCGCATGTAGCTGGTTTGTAGCCTGTCACAACTGAGTATAACTGGAATCTTAAGGTGCCAGTAGGAGTTATTTTTCCATCCACACAGCAGAGCAAGCACAGTATTAAAATGCAAAGTAATCTTATGGTTGTAGCAAAACATAGCATGCTTTTTATTTAAATCTATATATACCCCATAGTATTGAATGTATAGCTGCATACTTTTGGCACTGCAGTACAAATAGATTCATGTAATGTTATAAGAGTATTTATCAGGACAGTAGCTTTTCTTCATGGGCATTTTTTGCTGGCTTTTGAGCCTGTAGTTCATGCTAACCTCACATGTGCAAGGGGATACCTTCAAAATGTATACTGGCCTACTGCTTTGCCATTTCAGTTGTATTTGCCATATTTCCACTAACATTTATGAACAAATACAGTTGACCTTTGCAGAGTGAATGGTTAGATGCATGTGTAATTAGAGAATTAATAGTGGTATGTCTCATTTATTTACCTCAGGTTGTAGAGTCATATTGAGTGCCTGGTGGTGATTTGAATACTGCCATAATAAATAAAATTCAGAACCACACCAAAGTTATTTTTGAGAGACCTAGTTGATTCACTGCAGGAGAGAGGCTTGGAGCAAAATAATATTTATGTGGTGTATGCTCTCTGGGGATGGAGAAGCAGGAGTGCTCAGAGAGCTAAATTCTTCAGCAGATTTGCTGTACATCCAGTGCGCAAACTCTTACAAAAGAGCAGATCTCTCTGTTACCCTGTTCTTTTTATCTTTGTTCATTCTACTCTTTCTCCTGTTTTCCCCTTAAAACATGTGCTTAAGAAATTTGAAGCCTTGTGTGTCAGCAGGAAATTGGTTTCCGCGTGTGACTCTGACACCATGTGCAAGCAGTCCTCTCTTAGTCCTCTTCATTTTCACTTGTGCCGGCAAGATACCAAAGATCTGTTGTAGCTTTTGCCATTTCAAAAGATAAGCTGAGTAGAGATTGGAAGACTGGAGAGAAGAGGTGGAGAGAGGAAGGTCCTGCAGTGCAGACAGTAAAACCCTGATACTCAGTAGGTTGAGTGGAAGGATTTGATACCACAGGCAGGAGTGTGGCAAAATCATGCTACCCGACTGTTGTTACTATTATTAACTTGGAGAAGCCCACCGCTGGGACTGACTGTCTACCTGAGCACTGATGGAGATGCCAGTTAATGCCGACTGTGGAGCAGCTTGGACAGCTCCGCAGGAATCGGGTTGACAGTTTGTTTCAATGAAGCCTCCAAGCAGATTTAATTTCTAATAGCCTAAGCTGGACAGGAAATAAAAGCAGAAAAGTGAAAGATTTAATGATGACCTACTATCTGTTCCTACCCTGGTGTTATTCCTTGTCTATAGACTGATGCTTCAGTAATAAATAATTCCAGCAGAATTGTGTTCTATATTTTTATTTTAAGAAAAAATGCAATGCTTTCTTCAAGATTTCCCTGCTTGCTGGACTGCTGTTGCAAAAAGACACATGCTTCTTGCTGCAGCTTGACTGACTGGCAGTGCTGATGCGTGAAGAAGAAAACCTTGACAATTTCAATTCCTTTAGCATTCTAACACAAAGGATGGCTTTATCCCTTATGAAGAGATCTGGAAACAGATAAAGATTGTTAACATTGAATTAATAGATGTTGTGCAAATAATCAGGATGTAATAAAAGACAAAATGTCCAAAGCCATAGTGATAGCTCTTTTTCTCTTTCCCCCCCGCCCCTTCTCTTTGTAGCATAGGGGAGGGAGGAGATGAAAGAAACATTATCCAAGCCTCCTTTTGCCATCAAACCCTCTTGAATAAAGAACAACTAGAAGAGCTGCTCTGCAGCAAATGGTGTTAGTTTATATGTATCGGCGTGAATTTAGATTCCAAGACTTATTTGTAGGGTTCAGCATTTTTGTAACAGCTACATGCAAAGAGAAAAGAAAGCAAAAGAAGTTAGACATTTACCCACTTATGCCTGAGCAGAGACATTTTGTTCCCAGCTAGGAAAATGAATAAAGCTGTGTTTAAGTGCCTGTATATCAGTATTACATGTTGAGGGCCCCTAGGACTGAAAGTTTCTGCTGGTCCCATTTTTGTTTTAATAATGGGAAGCCCTCCTGTGAGGAGAATAGCGTAGAGATTATAAAACTGATTGTTGAAGGAGAGTTCATATTCTGGGATTGGTGCAAGTAAGTAAAAGATGCTTGCAGTGTCAGATGCTGCTTTAATGTGGGATGTGCAGTAGATGAGAACTGACCCTGTAACAGTTCTAATCCAAACACCACAACTGTTTGGAACTAGGAGGAATTGCTGAAGTTTAAAATAAATTTAAAAAAAAAAAAAGCATATGTGGGGGTCTTAATCCCCTGTGTATAGGGAACAGATAGCAGGTGTAATAGTAATCTGTGTAATCTGCTAGTGCCTAGTAAAGAGAAAGTCACAGAGAAGTCATTGCTTCCTGTTCTCAGCCTGTTTCATACCTGTGCCCATGGATATCTTCTCTCTCTGTTGTTACAATTTCAGAGTCCAGAAAATCGCTTGCCGCTCCCTGGAGTCCTTAGAAGGCTATTTCCTGTATAGATCAGACCATTAAGGTATGAGGGTTCTTGCTATCCTTCCTTGCTTACACAACACGGAATCGATGGAAAAGCAATTGGAAGATACTGTGTCACTTTTTAGTCTCCCCCTTTTTTTTTTTTCTTTTTTTTTCTGTCAAGAAATTCTACATAGGGAGAAATTTCACAGAGCTGGCCTTCCAAGCTGCAGTTTAGAATTTATTTTGCAGGTGCTCGATAACCTGAGTTAGGCCATTACCCCAGAACTGAAAGAGTTCAGGCCTCCCTCCGCTGCCCAGGCCCTGAGTTAGCAGGGCATCCTGGAATGTCTGCTGGCATCTGCCCTGTTGTTCCTCAGAAACGGGCATAGTTCTCTTCCCTGTCCTGCTTTTTCAAATACCAAGAAGAGTTGTGTGAATCCCTAGGGGTTAGGGCTCTAGAGCTCTTGTACCTTCTTGCCTTCTATCACCTCTGGTTTTGCTGATCTCCCTGTGAATAACTGTTAACACTTGCTTCGTCTGCTTCTTTTAGGCAGTGGTTCGGTAACACTGAGCTCCAGCAAAAAAATACAGTTTACTATGCAGCTCCTGTTCCAAACTGTGTTGCCTGACCACACACATGGGCATCCCCTTGCTGTTATGCAAAGGCTACTGTGCATTGGATCACTGATCTAATGAAAAATTGGGAGATGGGGCATGTTTCTTGGGTTTGTCTCTACTTTGAAGTTAGGTTGGTTCATCATCCTGCCCACAGCCCATCATGACAAGCTGTGACTCAGCTGAACTGTGTGGGAATTCTAGGGGCTGACTGGGGGCTCCTTGAGCTGATACTGTTTGACAAAGCTGCTCTTTCCTCAAACCAGTGTGAACCAGAAGTGCTGGAAAACTTATCTGAAACTCTCTGTTTGTTCACAGCTACCTCCGCACTTCTGGAGAATGTAAGGGGAGCTTGGTCATAGTCTTATCAAAGCTATTGCAGCAATAGAAAGACAGTCTCTCTTCAGGCTTAGGAAGATGGCAGAATGTCCATTTATGTTTTTTGCAAGTTTGTTAAATTTAACCATAGGGCTAGAATTTTAGTCTGTGTTTCTAAATCGTCACCTGAATTTTGTAGAAATTGGTGCTTTCAACCCTGCCTGGCTTTTATTTTACACGTGTCTGCATCTGTAAGATGTCTTAAAAGGTATAGTTATGGCTTCCAGTTTTAGACATAAGGAAAAGATTTGATTTATTTTTGAGACTCAGAAGGAGAAATCCAAGGGTTAACAGTTGGTTGATATATCAGATGTTGCTTGGTATGTGTATCTCCTCTTTATTTTTGCATTTCCTTTTCTCTGCTTCTCCAGGTGTCATCTTGACATGAGTACATTTAAGTGTGGCACCAAGGACTGTGTGCAACTTGCTTGTAGGGGTGGAGAAAAGAAACTGTAGCATCCTCGTGTGTATCAAAATGCCTTGTAAAAGCTCTTTAGAAAGTGAGAATTCAATTCTGTGAAACAATTTTCATAAACACTTGGTACAAAAATGAAAAACAACATCTCTGCACACTGTGCAAGCACAAGATACACACATTATAGTGCAGTTAACATTAGTAAAGAGAATGGTTATGTCTAATTAGTAGCACAGGATAGGTGAGAGGGTTTTTAAAGCATCCTGCTCAGAAGTAGCATTAATCCAGTAATAGCCAAGCAGTAAATGCTGTAATGCTTTTCTAAATGGCCTGGTTAGTCCTGAGGGTGTTTGGGCTTTATTGTTGCACACATAATTTAATGAACTTTTAAATAAGAGACCTCTAGGCAACAGCCCAAACTTAGAAGGGCAGAGGGGAAAATGTTGATAGACAGTTCTACTGAGCTAGAACATAGTGGATGTGAAGGAAAAGCTGCTGAATGGGCTCATGGCTGAAAGAAGTAAAGCAACTGCACTTGGACTCGCTAATGGGCTTTTTGTCCAAATTGGAGCCATCTCTTTCTTTAGGAAGTTATTTGTGTTGGAAATCAGGCCATAGCCAGGCTGGAGCAGGAAGGAAGAGGCGGATAGTTAGTGATCTCAAAAGGGTGTGCTCTGGGTGCAGAACGACAGCAGTGGAAGAAGTAGGTTGGCTGTGAGGGCATTGAACTTGGCAAGAGAGCTTCTTCAGCTGCTTGCACTGCTGAAAATCTGGTCTCATGCTGGAGGCTTTGGAGCAGAGCTGAGGGAGCCTGGAGGGCGGTCATGGTGGTGAGGCTCCCTGCCTGTTCCGCTAAGGAGCCAGCAGCCCAGCAGCCCTCCCAAGACCGCTTGTCCCCTCCTGCAACCTTTCTGTGCTTCACAAAAATACGAAAATGTGCACTCAGCAGAGGAGCACTTGTCACCCTTTTCCTGTTCCCAGCCTGGAAAAGAAGAGAAGCCTCTTACCTTCTGTCCAGTGGTTCCCGAGAGCTTCCCCAGCATTTCATAAAATGTTACAGGTCTTTCCTGCCAGGTTACTGTGTCTGCTTTTCTGAAAGGGATGTTGAAGCAGCAAAGTGTAAGCTTTTTTTTTCCAGTGATGCAAATTGTCTGTGTCGGAGTCAATAAAGAAACCAGAATTTGCGACTTCCTTCCTGTGACCTTTAAATCATGTGTTTGCCGATATTGAGAAGTGCATGTGACATCATTTGTGCCTTAGCTTGGTGACTGGATGGAAAAGCAATCTCATTTTCCCGGGCTGATTCGTAGGTCCCTAATGACAGGTTACATGTTAATACTTGTTTTCAGCAATTATCATGCAGTTGTGTTTTGGCTGGGACCTGATGGCAAACATGAGTGAGAAGAGCTTCAGGCTAAAGCCTAATAGCGCAACAATGATACTTTTTGTTTGCCTATTTGAAAACAGTTCCCCCACAGTTGTTGTAGTCCTTTCCTGAGGCGAATAGATGAGAGGTGATGGTTCTTTGCTTGTTTTTTATTCTGTTTCAGAGCATTTAACAATGCTTTATATAGCATCAGTTTTGTTGCTGCCCCATCATTACAATGATTATTACTATAGGGCATAAGGTATCAAACTCAGATCACAGCCATATTGTGTAGGAACCGTATAAATGTGCAGTAAAGAGAGAGTCTCTGTCACAAAGTGTTAGTGGTGTCTCGAGAGATGAGGCAGAGAAGAAAAGGCATGATTCAGCAATGTGCCCCTGTTGCACAAAAGCTCAGTTGCAAAGTCTGATACAGAGCAGTCCTTCAGATGGGAAGGGACACATTTCTTGTGTACGAGGTTGCAAGATCAGGGAAGATGAGCTCTTGCCTCCCTTCTAGAGATTAGCGCCTTTAAAATAAACTGGCCTTGCATGAGACAGAGAAAGAAGTTCAAGCATCTAGATAGTCAAAGGCCTCTTTCTTCAAGGGGTCAGAAATTTGTGTAGTATTTAAGAAGCACATTCAGAGTCAGTGTGAAAATCCTCATTGTTTTAAATCTCACTGAACTTTTAAGGATTTGCACTGCACCTAGAAATCTCTTCTCCCAGCAGCTGGGGGTCAGGTGGTAGGGTTATTGTCCTTAGAAGGATTCTCCTGTTTGCAAGTACTGCAAACAAATAGAAAGAAAATTGCTGTTTCCCATCCAGAGGTGGGTGAGATAGGTCTGTCTCCATCTCAGATTCAAAATCTCTCCTCACTGCCCCTCGAGGTCCTTCCAGTTCCAAGGGACCTGTTCTTTCTGTATTCCTCAATCTAGGAAGCTGGACAGACCAGAGATGGTGAAAGTCTTGTGATGGATTGGCATCCTTTGGCTGGAGAAAGCCAGGCTAAGAGTAGCCTTTGCCACCATCTCTGAGCTGAAATGCATGTAGGTGCCAATTTAAAGTTGAATGATGCTGGCTCACTGACATTGCTTTCTCCTGTTTCTTTACAGCTCCTGTATGACAACCCAAAAGCCCGTCAGGAAGTAGAGTATCATTGGCGAGCATCAGGGTGTCCCCACATTGTCCATGTCCTGGATGTTTATGAGAATATACACCATGGAAAGAGATGCCTCCTCATTGTCATGGAATGGTATGGACCAGCAGCAGCTTCCCACGAAGCATTGCTCTTTGAGGGGGCGGAGGGAATGGGAGAATGTGCTGTCTTAGATTAGAGTTAGATGAGCTTTCTCAGCAGCATGATTTTTGTTTGCACAGCAAACCGTTGTTGTCTTTATGGAACTGGTAGGGAAATGTATAGCTGCTCCAGCCATCTTGTATGATGGAAGAATGAGGAACCTTAACCAGCAGATAAATTTTCCTTGTACTCCATGACAATTGTCCTCATTAAAGCATTGATTAATTAATACAATCTTGACAGATATGTCTCCACAATTATGATGCTCTTTGATTGTGATTGGCTTCCAACTTCAGATGTAAATCCAATGATGTGACATGATCCTTTTTGCTACTATTTTGACTCTAACTTTTCATATTGTCTCCTTGATCTGTAATACCACAGTTATTGTCATCTTCACTGGCGACAAATTAATAATCCTTTTTAGTATCTTTGCTTCCTTTTTTCTTTTTTCTTCATCTCCAACTCTTACATAAAACAAGATTACTGTTAGCCTCCCAACGCCAGCGTACCTGGCTTCCCAACTATATGTGTCATGTTCCTTGTGACAGGGTACTTTACACTGAAAGCATCAAAACTCCTTGGTCTTGTTTTGTTTTCTATTTATTCCATATCAGAATGGCTTTGTGCATTGATTCAAATGAGTGTGATGTTTAGGAAGCATTGGCATAGGAGACTGCCTGTCATCTCTTCTAATCTGTTCCTGCTGTGGTTCTGCGCGATTGTACGGATGTATGGTCAGGTGTTAATTTGATCTTTTCTGCTTATGTAAGGTGGGGGGGTTTTGTGTTCTTTGTTTCAGCATGGAGGGAGGAGAGCTGTTTAGCAGGATCCAGGAGAGAGGAGATCAAGCTTTCACTGAGAGAGGTGAAAAATCCCAAGTTTCATTTTAAAGTTTGTGAAAGATTGCTTCTCCCTTTCTCTGTCCCCTTGCTTAGTTTCCTTACAGGAATTTTTCTTTGATTTGATTTTTGTTTGTAATTCTTTTTTTTTTTTTAATTTTCAATCCAACTCTGTATTAAACAGTTATTTCTAAAAGTTTCTGAAAATCAGGAATTACCAGAATTGGCCAAGTTCAGGCACACAATGTAGAAGGTTTAGAGGAAAATTCTTCATACAAATCAGCTCAGCTTCTTCATTTCTGAACCACGCTGCAGCCTCTGTTACTCTGGTCCTTGGTCTCCTGCCAGACCACCTCTAACATGATCAACTCGGCTCCTACTGTGATTTCTCTTCTGGCTGCCCCTCAAGCAGCATCACTGTGCACAGCTATACTGTTAGGTGATGAATATAACAAGCAAATCACATTTGATGAAACATCTCTTATTCAAGGGTTTTAAAGTACTACTTGAAAGGAAGTGTTATTAGCCACACTGTAAACAAGCCTGCTCATCTGTAATAGGGACTATGTGCAAGTTTAAAGACCTGCTACGAGTCAGTGACAGAGCTTGCAATAGTCTTGCCATTTTTATTGTCTTTGCTATTTATTACTTGTAGAGTACCACAGGTGTGCTTGACTGCAGTTCTCCTTGCCCATTCACAACAGACAAGAGTTTGTTTCTGCTCGGGAGTAAAAATGTTAGTCTTTGTAACTAGCATTGTGACAAAATGATTGGAAGAAAAATTTACACCTGAGCTTGTAAATTGCTGTGACTGGTTTGCAAGTCTGATATAGAGGCCAGGCTTTTTTTGATCCTGTCTTCCTGCATTTCCTAGCCTGGGATGAACCCTTTAAGTGGTATGAGAAACTTGTGTAGGGAAAATGAGCATTTTCAGGAACTTTATTTGTTCCTCTCTAAAATATAAGATTCCAGAGGGAGAACTGATTCCATGATCATTAGTGACTCCACTCTGCTAAAAATGTGATTTTTCTACATTAAATACCATTGTATAACATTCTAAATACTTACTCAGAAGTCATCTGGGAGTGTTAAACAAAAAAACCCATGTTCATTCTTTCCTGAGATAAATGAGCCCTGTTCCACTGAATTCCCCAGGTTCACTGGCTGTTTATGTATCAGCCACAACTTCCCATTAGGAGCCAGGGTCTTTGGCCTGAGCTGGGAAGAAGGAGGTTGTACAAGGTTTTCCCCGAAGAAGATGAGTGTTTCTGCCTTCTCATTGTCCTTGCCTGAGATTGAAATTACACAATCTCGAGCCACGGGAAAAAGGATTCCAGGTTACAGTACAAGAATTTCTACCTTCTCTCTTGCTACTGCATCTGAGGTTTCTACCTGTGCTGAAAACAGAGGATCAGGTTGAAGTTGCTAATTCTGTTTCCCTGTCAGTGGAGATGTAATATAATGCTCACTTAGTACAATGGGAATGTCACTCCTCCCTGTTCTGAAACCTGTCCCTATGTAACTCTTCCAGTCTTCAAGAGTACTGCTGTTACAAGGCAGCTCACCAGCCACTAGAATTTCCCACTGGAGTTATGTTAAATTTTAGAAACATATTATTTCAAAGGTGGCAGTTTGGGCATTGCAGAATAGAACTGTTGATTTTGTTTCTCCTGAGGAAAAACTTCTAAAGACAGTGAGGAATGAAGATGTGACCTATCCTAAAATTATCATATTGTTACGTTGCTCTGTTTTTAGAAAATCTGTTAGATCCTCCTATTACCCCTGAACTAGAAGCTGAAAGTTAAATTTCTGTCTCTGACAACCAAGGACATGTCCTGGACAACCAGGGACATGTCCTGGTTGGGACTTCTTTCTCCACAGTCTTGCATGTTGCTTGCATATCTGCTCTGCTCTTGCTGCTTTTCTGGTGAGCAAATTAAAGCACAAATTTACAAGCTCAGAAAAAGCAGGGGTCTCAACCATTCAGTTGCAGTGCCTGCTCAGGAGGAGGGCTGAGCAGCCAGGGAGCTGGAGGGTATGGTTGCCTGCAAAACCAAAACACAGCTGTTAGGGCTAATTTTAGGTTTTCTAGTCTTGACGCTAGCCCTGTATTCTAGCAAGCTGTTTGTAAGTCATAAGCATTCCCAAGCATGTCCCTGAGTTACAGTGGGAATGTTAATGTGACCTTTCTCTAAAATTGTATTTATAGAGGCCTCTGAAATAATGAGAGACATCGGAACAGCCATCCAGTATCTGCATTCAATGAACATTGCCCATAGAGATGTCAAGGTGAGGCCTGAAGGTGTGCGGGCAGGGAGAAAAGAGCATAAGGCAGAAAAATAAACGGGCAGTGGTGTTTTAAATAGAACTAGGAGTACAATCCAGTGGTCAGAGTGTTCCTATTCCTCTGCCGGTGTGAGAAGGGATCTCTTCACAACTAGTTTGCAACCACTCAAAGGTCAGAATATTCATGTATGCTAATGCCTTCCAGTTGTGTATGGAATGCAGAAGAATCTGGTGATAGTCGGATGGTTAATTAAAGAGGTACTACCAGCTTGCAATCCAGTTAATTAACAAGAAAATAACACTGCCTGAAGTGAACTTATACTAGATGCTGTATCTCTATGTAGTCTTTGCCAGTTATTAGTTTTCAGAATCGTACTTCCCTAAAAAAAACCTACAACAAACAAACAAACACCAACCCCTCCCTTCAGAAACAGGAGAAACTGCATATATGGGAGGAATACTACCAATTCCATGCATCCAGCTCACTTCAATAGTATATATAATTACTGTGGAAAATGGGAAGATCTCAGTTACTCCTGTGTGGAACAGTGTGTTTTACTAGCTAAAGTTTGTACACAGATCTTGTTGTAGAGATTTGACAGGGTTTGTAGTATTGCATTTTGTTTTCATTCCGTAAAGTGCACAGCATAAGCAAAGACAAGATAGCTGCAACAAGGCATTTCTAGCTCAGTGATACGGCAGTGTGATGTAATGTGCTGGAGAGCAGGTCACATAATGATAGACTGAGACATCTGATTGATTCTGCAGTTCTGAGTTTGTGAATTTTCTACAGATGCTTCTGCATGTTTAGCTGGAGGGAGAACTGCCATTGCTTGGTGTCACTGAGGGGTATGTTTGAGGGTTCTTTAGGTAGGAACGAGACAATGACTTAACAGTTAAGAGACTGAAAATGTATTCACTTTGGTGGAGCTATGTGCCATTGCCTATCACCAGCACAGAAATTAGCCCCAAAGACCCGCAACACACACTTAGTGAACTGATGTAGAAATGGTTCAAATTGTTTAATAGATCCTAAATCCTGTTTTCTTTCAAACCCTTCCTCCTTCTGTATGTCCCTAAACACTAGTGTGAAAGAGGGCATAGCTTCCTTATGACTGAGAAACTGGAAAATAATTTCAAACAACTGCAGGTGTGCCTTTGTCCCTGTTCTTGTGCACAAGAGGCTGTACTTCCTTCTGTGCCATTTCTGGTTTTGAAGAGCCTTTATGGAGTGTGGAGCAAGGCTGGAATTAACTCAGGTTTCAGGAGACAGAGGAGCAGGGGGGAACAGGAAGAGGACTGTGTCTGTATCAGTTAGTTCTGATGGAGTTATATCAGTTGTTCATAGAGAGTTTGGCTGATGACTTCTTTTGTCTTCTATCTCAGCTACCTGAGTGTGGTAGAGAGTGCTATCAGATCAGCTGGTGTTGATCAAACAGAACAATCCTAGTAAGTGCAGTGAACTAGAGAGAGGTTCAAGAAGACAGACTTGATGCCCATTGGACCTGATGAGAGTCTTGTGATTTGCTGTCCTAAATACGATGTTGAAAAGGATGTTGATCCTTAGTCTGAGCAAAAATGTTGGGAGGGAAATTCCTGCATGGTATGGTGGGGATGTGAGAGAAGTAAGAAGACCCATATGCTGGTGGTGATCCAGGCAAGCGGGAATGGTTTGACCTTTCAGCTCACTAGAGACATCTCTTCATTGTCCAGTTTATCCTTTCTCTTGGTGGCCTTTCAGCCTGAAAACTTGCTTTACACATCTAAAGAGAAGGATACTGTACTCAAACTCACAGACTTCGGCTTTGCCAAAGAAACCAGTGTACAAAATGCGCTGCAGACCCCCTGTTACACTCCTTATTATGTGGGTAAGTTATCCAAGATGCATTTCTTCTGTGTTTCAGTCTGTCGTGCCTCCCCTTATAGTGGGCCTGTGGACTGTAGGAAGAAATGGGAAATCCTCTGTTGTGGATGTAATGCAAAGAGGAAGCCTGCAGAATTTAAACTGGGATCCAACCCAAACCTAGTCTGGTTCCAGTACAGTTCAGTGCTTCTGCTTTCTTCCTTGGTTGCAGAGGAAACAGCCTTAACAGGGGATGCAAATGAGGATCAAGCAGATAGAACATGTTGCTTCTGATT
This sequence comes from Aviceda cuculoides, assembly GCA_035590195.1. Taxonomy (NCBI): domain Eukaryota; kingdom Metazoa; phylum Chordata; class Aves; order Accipitriformes; family Accipitridae; genus Aviceda; species Aviceda cuculoides. The sequence goes on along the minus strand of JAVJGG010000037.1, from coordinate 5,252,439 downwards.
ACACTTGAAGTAATCCTGATGTTTCCTCTGAATGATGCAATAAAAGCCATAATTTGAACTCGGCTTCATGATTATTTGGGTGTTTCCTTGCAAAACTTCCCTTAGCTTAACTAATGCAACTAATGCAATAAGAGAGAACAGGGAGAGTATTACCTCAGCTGTAAAGCTTCTTAAAGCTTCTTAAAGCTCACAGATGGAGGAATTAGTAATAAAAGACCAATGCAACTTAATCACAGCTGAATTTTTGCCTGCATTTTGTCCAAAGACAGAGCACTGTGTAATGAATGCCACAGCAGACTGTCCTTTATGCACTCATTTTAGAGTACACCCCTTTTGGTCTTTGAGTTAATAGTCATTCACCATATGGTATGACTGAGGCAGTCCACACTTAGAATGTCTTTGGAGGAAAAAGGGCTTAATTTTTTGGAAGAATTAGTTCTCTTCTACAATGTAAGTTTTTTGTATTGAAAGATATTGTTATTAATTGTTAACAGATAATTATGATACCAATATTTTTTCTGATGCTTTCTTCTATATTTTTAGCTGGGATTAGTGATAAAATATTAAGGAATTTATACATATGTGGGTTTATGCCTTTATATTTGTATACAAACAAGCCAATGTTTTCCTTCTCAACACCTTTTTATACACCAGCATGATTGCTCATATGTTTAGAGAATCATTTTCCTTACAAACTCAAGCTCCCTGTCAGTTCACCTGCCTCAGGGAAAAAAAAGGAAAATCCCCTCTAAATGTATCTCTTTAATTTTATAACTTAGTGAAAAAACATAATGCTCTGGAGGCTGAACTAAAATACAGTGCTCTGTAGTTGCTGGAGCTAAACACACTCCACCTAGGTATCATTCAAAATTTTATCACCGCTCAAGTAGGTCCTTTCTGTTCTGATTTCTGGAACATATGCTCCTGCCTCTTTCAGCACAGTGTCTCTCTGCACACATTTAACTATAGCTTCTTCTGCTTTTCTGTAATCTTAGTGCTCTCTTGAGTGGAGAGACACTAAGGTGAAGAGTGGGGCATTTTGCCAGCTCTGTTCCTCCTTTTTAAAGCTACATTATATGTGTTTAGGAACTTGTCCATAAAAAATACTACCCAGTTCCTGCAGTGAGTTGCATTTTTTTAATGCCTCCGATATTTGAAGTGTGCTGCTACTTTTAAGGTGACGGAGATGAAAGGAAATATTTGGTACACTGTTAATTTCTGGTTTTAATCTTCTTCAGCCCCAGAAGTCCTTGGTCCTGAGAAGTATGACAAATCATGTGACATGTGGTCGTTGGGTGTCATCACATATATTCTGTAAGTATTTGGAAAGAGGCTTGATGAGCAGAAAAAGGACATATCTTGTTAAATCTGCGCTTACAAGTAATTAGCCACTAGGATCATGCAACCTGCAGAAGAAAAGCTTGTATGGCACTTCTTAAGATATGAAAGGACTTTCCTAGTTATAAGAGTTCTTTTGTCCACTCCTACAGCCTGTGTGGGTTCCCTCCATTCTACTCAAACACTGGTCAAGCCATTTCTCCAGGGATGAAGAGGAGAATTCGGATGGGGCAATACGGGTTTCCCAATCCAGAGTGGGCTGAAGTATCAGAGGAAGGTAACAATGCTTACTGCTGCTGATGGGTATGTGCACGGTGTTGTGCAGTGGTAGAGTGCTTACAAGAGGCTATTTCTAAAAACCTGTCTTAGTTTTTGTTTCCCTTTTTTAGAATTTAGATTAATTTTTTGTAAGGTGATACAGAGAACAACTAGGAACTTAGATACTAGCCAGCAACCTAAGTACTGCAGAAAGTAAATGACTATTAAAAACTTTCTTTCAAAATCCAGCTAGTGCTAGTGAATGTCGAGATTAAACCCTCTGGAAACAGCAGTCTTTCATCCTGAGAAAGGAAACTGCCAGGACAGCTGTAATGCAAGCTGAGTTGGAAGAAAGACAAACTGTCTTACGAACTCATTCAGTCTTTGCCCTCCTTAGTGATACAGCCAGCAAGGATGGCAAGTTTTCATGCTGGCTTTTTGTGATGTGGGAACTTGCCAGCCACCACTTAAATCAAGGTCAACAATTTATTTGGTGTAAGTCATTGACCAAAAGCTGCTGCTGTTCAGCTGTGACCTGGATGGGCTCAAACCAGTGTCCTGAAAGTGGATGGTTTTGATTCCCTCTTATTCTGACAGTCTCATAAGCTGGAAGTCTCACCTACCCGTCAGAGAGAAAGGTCAGCAACCTCTGGGCACATCTTTTTCTCTAACAAGCCCTTTATATTGCTGTTGCTAGCATCCTGTTATTGTCTGCTGTTTAGCAATAACAAATTATCGTTGGATAATACTGTAATCTGTGGCATTTCAACCCTTCATTGGATCTTATGGCTGCGTGTGCAGCATAGATTGCTGAACATTAATAAGGAAGATGTATTACTTATGGGTTTCTGGCTTAATATTTTGTCTGCCTTGGGTCTTGTTCATATTACAGCAGTTATTAAAATGCTCGGAGAGCTTGGTGAGAGAACATGCACTTTGAAAATTTGTAGGGTTTCTGTATGCTTGCCTGAATGAAGTTAGGTGCCCTCTACCTTTGAACCTACTAAGATCAGCTAGTTTATGTGTATTCTTTTAGGCTGATCAGGCTCCTTCAGCAGACTGCTTCTTTTAGCCCTTCTTTTTACTGTTCTTGTCATGGTTTTCTTTAATAATTCTGTCATTGCATCGTCTATGGAGGATTCCTCTAAATTCCCCTCCAGCTTCCTATAATCATCTTAACAGGCTCTGTTTGTGGTCCCCTCCTTTTGTTTCCTTCTACATTTTAGATGCCAGGTAGTCTCTACTGTAAAACTCCTTTGTAGCCTCTCTTGACAAACTAAAGACTCAACTTGTACCTCTGGCAGCTTCTTACAAGCACTTAGTCATCTTGCATTTGTTGTTTCTAAAAGTGATCTTTTACTCAGAAGTTTTTCTAGGCTCCCCCCCCGGAAGTTAAGTGTAAGTCTTTCTAAATAACGTCCCTGGATGCAGTGTTTCTGGTCTGTCTGCCTACATTAATGAAACTTGTCTAGACTCTCATCATCTCATATCTCAGTTACTTAGTACTCATGCTTTGGCAGATACCATGTTCACAGAAAGCTGCTGCAAAGCCTGTTTGTGCCATCCGTTTCTTTGACTTTGTCCTTTTAGTGGCCTCTCGGTTGTCAAAGGAAAGTTTATTGTCCTTTTTTCCCCCACAGCCTGTGCTAGTTAGTTTTTGTCTTCTATCATTTCTCAAAATATCAGCTTATGCATTCATTCAGCCCATAATGCCAAGCTTGTTGCCATCTTTCAGACAGGCAGCTTGGCAGCTTTCTGCTTCTATGTTTCTCTTTTTCTCAATTTCTTGTTCTCAGAACAGTTGGTTTGGTGATGTAGATAGCATAGCTGGAATCCCCAATCCTTTGTCTTTCCTTCTTACCTCATGTTGAATGTTTTCATGTTCTGCCTCTTTGAACATAGTAACCTACCACACTGTACATGGCTTCTTAACATGGTAACAGGAATAGGTAGGTGGTTTGAGTTCTGCAAAATTGTCTTTCTTTATTCAGCAGGTCTTTGTGTTCTCAAGGTTATTTGTTAACAAAGTAGTAGACTACAACATGCCATGTTGGTCGTGTTTTTCAGCCAAACAACTGATTCGCCATTTACTGAAGACTGACCCAACAGAGAGGATGACAGTTTCTCAATTTATGAATCACCCTTGGATTAATGTGAGTTTCATGTCTCTTTTTACAAGATGAATTCTTACATGCAGAACTTACATGTAGCTCCACATAGCACAGCAAGAGAAGGATGATGATTACTGTTAATAACTTAACCTGCTGTGCCCTCCAGAGGGTCACCTGCCTGTAGAACCACAACTCTTGGTGTTACCAGAGGACACACAAAGAGAGACACCCACAATAGCCTCCTCAGAAGCAAAAGCTGAATGTATCTATATCTTCTGCGAGCAGGCAGTCACTGTTGACTCTGCAGCATATGCATATGTTACTCTCTGTAAAAATATAAAAATAAACTGTATGTACTTACTTCATCAGTGCAGGATTTAACAAGAGCTATTATTAGTGGTCTCAGGCACCATTGTGCATAGCTGTGTTAGTGTGAACACAGTCCTATGCTTAGTGGGAATTCTTGTCCTTGGCAGAATTTGGAAATATGTGGGGGAGGAGCAAGGGTCTCGGCTTAGTGCCCTGTAGGAGATTGCCAGGTAGGGTGGCACACAGAGCTATTAATGGTCCCAGTTCAGGTTTCGTTCTATGACTTAGTTGAATTTACTTTTCCTTTAAAAAAATTTTTGTGGAAAAAAGAAAAAAATACTCTAATAATACAGTATTAATTATTTCGAACAAGAGACAAGAATCCCAGGAGTTACCAGGCTGAGTTTCAGGATATCATCTCTGCTCTGTAGGGTACTCCAAAGAATAGATTATACTTCTCATATTTGTGCCTAAAAGGACACGAGTCTTGTTCTCGCTGCCCAGAACATCACCAGCCAGGAACAGAATCACTTGTACTGTAGAACACCCTTTTCTCCCATAGTGCTTTCTCTGTCTATGCTGATCCTCAGAGGAAGGAGCAGAAACAGAGGCATGACAAATAGTCGGCATTTCTATAATGCCTGTTTGAAGATCTGAAAGCCCTTAGAATCATATAGAAATGTAGCTATATAACATCCTGATGCAGTAGATAGATGTCTTCATTTGTAGTTGTGAAAGCTGAGAAATTATGGTTGCAAAGACTCTGTAGAACTAGAACAGAATCTAGACAATGTTTCTACGTCTTTTTTTAAGGAAATAAAAATGTAATCGCTATTCAGAATAAATACCTCCAGCTTTAAGTGTTTGAAGACCCAAGAAGGAGGTGTTTCAGAAGTCAGCAGGCGATGAATTTCACAGAATGAGTGCCTAATAGCTAAGGAAGCTACCACCTACAGCGACACATGTTACTTGAAATGTGCATATAACCAATTAATAAGGAGGAGATTAGAGACAAGGTCTATAGACTCTGCTGCACCAAAGAGCCATGCTAGAATACCGTTCCTGGAATAATGCTCTAGGAGCTGCAGGTTGGCATTATCTTCTGCTGAACCTATTGTTCCCATGAGGCAGAGGGAGGGAGAGGGAAAGACCAACATAGTGAATGTCTGTGTTCTTCCTTTTCCTAAATCCCTAAGTGGGAACATGTATGGGGAGATACCTTGCACAAGTGGCAGAGGAGGGTGCTTGTCTCTCCCCTTTTTTTCCTTCCTTCTTTTTTTTTTTTTTTTTTTCTTTTTTTATTAGATGGATGGCAGAAGTATTATTGTGGACTATGCAAAAATTGTCAGTTTAGGTGGAGCACATAATCCTCTAGTTAGCTTGTAGATAAGATTTTTTTATTTTTTTTTTTTAACAAGTAGCAGCTCACAGCATGCACCTTCAACATCTGCTCAGGGACACCACTGAAGCCAGTCTGCTGGTTTTCCATTTCTCTCGTCCCAGCTGTACTTGATAAAACTATACCTTGGCCAGCTAGGATCCTTTTCCAGAGCATGCAGGAGTCATGATTTCTGCTTCCACTTCCGTAAGTACTGCAGTGCTGCTGTTAGCTCGGTGGAGTATAAGCGCTGCTTCCAATGTAATGCTTATTTTACAACGACATGTACAGGGATCTCCTTAGACTTTGTTGACATGCAGCTGTGTCTGGTGTAGGATGCCACAGCAGAAGACAGCAAGTTTGGGTAGACAACATAAGGAAGATAGACTATCCAAATGAAATTACAGTTTGGATTATGGACTGGCAAGAAATACCATGATTCTTGCTGAATTTAGCTAGGGAACTGTGCTTCGTGCTTTAGAAATTATATTTTATTCTAATTTAAAGTACCTACTGATCTTTCGTGGCAGGTGAGCATAGAACTCAGTTTTATGTGGAAGAGCATCTCAGGTGATGCACTGTCTTCTGAACTGTGCCTTACTCTGAATAACAGTATAATTTCTTCTTTTGGGCACACTTACAATCCAACGAACTGGTAATCTTGGTTAATGTATACGTACAAGAAAATTTCTCCGATGACAAATCCTAGAAGATAAAGGTCAAATTAACCACTTTAAAACATTGACTAATGAATAGTGAAATGACAGTTAAAATCTAAAATGTACATAAAAAAATTATCCAACACAGGGTTATTGGTTGGACTGGAAGGGAGCAGAGTGAAAGAAACTCAGCACTGATTTCTCTCTCATTTTGTTCTCTAAAGATGCTGTCATGTGGGGACTATAGTCCTTTTCTACCTCACACATGAATTTGATTGTAGAGTGACTGGAAGCATGAATAATGAGGGCCACCAAAGGACAGTAGCTAAAGTTTTATGCCCTCCATATGCATAGAAGAGCAAGCAGTCACTTCCCAAATGTGATTTTGCAGAACACTTCTTTCGGTATTTTTCCCTTTTCTCAGAGATCAATGGCAGTGCCACCAACTCCTCTTCATACTGCACGGGTCCTGCAGGAGGATAAAGACCACTGGGATGAAGTTAAAGTAAGTCAATCATAGTTCAGATTTTTGAAGTCTGATAGGAGATTAGATGGGCTGGCTTCTCTGCATATGCTTATTTCCTTGGAGATTATGGCTATTTTGTATACAACCATGTTAAACAAGAGAAGCATGAACAGTATAACTGTTTAAAAAAAAAGAATGCTACATGAGCTTCATCTGACAGCCTTACAGCTGTGCCAAATATCAACAAAGATGATGTTTATGATCAAAGGTATTAATGATGCTACCTGCTGAGCCACTGTATGTAACCACAGAGGAAAAGGGACAGTGTTGAGGGAGCGCAAAGTTCATTATAGTGAAGAATATGATGAAAATGTAGGGGGACAGGGTGGGAGGGCTGAGTGGCATTCTGGTTTTCTACTCTGTTCTTGTGTTGTAAACCAATATTAAATAACCTTAGCCTTGTCTTGTTATGACATTTGGCAGGGGGGCAGAAAAAGAACGTATCTGTCTTTCCCTTCACCTGACCATAGGTGCCTCCCCTACTGTTTGTACTGATGACAGTTGAATGCTTCCTGCAAAGTGAAACTATAGGGCAGACTGAAAGTTGTTGCAAGCCTTAACTCTTTCCTGCTGGCCTGTATGAGGTTGGCATGCTTTTACAATTAATTCTGAATTTTCTGCACTTAACAATGCTTGACATTTTGATAATTGCAACATTCCTGTGATGTATTTTACTGATTACTGATTTTATTTAAATTACTGATGTATAGTCTCAGCTGTTGAGCTATGTAGTAGTAAAATTTCATAGGACCTAGGCAACTCTTGCTTCCCAAGTGTCGTGGTTTAACCCCAGCCAGCAACTAAGCACCACGCAGCCGCTCACTCACTTCCTCCCCCCAAGTGAGATGGGAGAGGAAATCAGGAAAAGAAGTAAAACTCGTGGGCTGAGATAAGAACAGTTTAATAGAACAGAAAAGAAGAAACTAAT
>JAVJGG010000037.1:5202504-5232579 GCA_035590195.1 Aviceda cuculoides | reverse complement strand
GCGCGGGGGGGGGGGGGGGGACGGGACACCAGCACCCCCCGGGGACATCGCCGGGCCATGGGGACGCCGAAAGTGGGGAGCACGTGGCTGGGGGGGGGGGGCGGAACGGGGGGGGCGGGGCCGCGCGAGAAAGAACTGGAGGTGGGACATGTGAGGCCGAATCTTTCTGTCAGGACACCCACATCTCACCTTACCTACATATGTGGTTTGATTCTCTTTGTTAAATGTAAAGAATGGATCACTTTTAAGATAGCCAAAACCCCTAGGGCAAAAGAATCAAATATCTATCTAATAAATGCAGGTTGGTTTAGGTATGTGTGAAAGAAAAGGATTGCTGGTGAAAATGTAAGACTATGCAATGCTTGTAAATGTTTCTGTGCAAAATTACTTTTAAGTATTTTCCTATCTTCTCTGCCTCGTTGACAAAGAGGACGAATGGTGTGCCTCACATAGGTGTGTAATACCTCTTCTATCTCTGCCTCTGTATGCTGCCAAACATACTCTCTGTGCTTTTTCTAAACTGCTTATCACATAGTCGTGCTCAAATCCTTACAGTCTAATGAAATGGTGAAAGTAGAATAGGGAGACTACTCCGATTTCAAAGATACTCGAGGACTTACTGCCCTTTGAGAATCTGGTACGGAAAGACTTGGAAAGGTTACATGAATTTTGGGCAGAGAAGGAAACTGAACACAAAACTAGATATCACAGATGCACTTTCAATGCCAGACCATCTCGGTCCTCTCTACGATAACCTCTCAAAGAACACTCAGGCCCATCTTCGTGAAGGTTATATATCTGCTTTTGAATTCTTCACTAATAAAAATCTACAAAGTTTCCATATTAAAAGCTACGTCAGTGATGAAGCGTGGGTCTGTTTTAGCTGAACAGCAGGATTTTTCGGCAAGGTTCAACCAACTGAAAGCAGGACAAGAAAGGAATAACAATTGTGGAAATCCTGAGAAGAATTAATTATAACATATACTACCAGGCAACACTGATGTTGGAAAAAATAAACTGAGATGCACCTATGTGATACTTTCATGTACAGAAAATACTGCTCAGCACTTGTATTAGATTCTGAATTGATGTTATTTCTCTTAGATAACACAGAAATTATTATGTATAGCGCTGTCATAAAGACCTCTGAATATGGCTTTTTTCCATGGGAGTATGTATCACAGGGAAACCTGCCCCCCTTAGCCAGCTCATACTCTGAAAACTGCTCAATTTATAAATTCTCCAAAAATTGCTATATACCAAGATGTTCTGCTATTTATTGTTACTTTACTTAAAAATGTTTATTGGTAGTTTCTGTGTCGTTTCATTTTGAGAGGAGCCAGCATATCTAGGGTGGAGATTTAAGCCACACAAGGCAAAAAATGGGGATGAAGTTGGAGAAAGACGAACTCGTCAAAGCCTGTAGAGAAGAAGCAAGTATAATTAATCACACAAATGGAGATAGAGAGCAGGTGTGCTGAGGGAATTGATGGAACAAAAGGCAGTCAAATGAAAATGAATGTCAGAAGAGGTGAGGTTTTTTATACTTTATAAATTATAAACCGTAGCAACAAAAGTTTTCCTTGTCAGCCTGAATTTTTATTTTTTAAGAAATAGCCTTACAAACATTAATCAAAGCAGTAGCATTTTAAATGTTTTTTTAATTGCAAATTGTTTATTTAATATAAATAAATTGATTCAATGCTGACCATTTAAACAGTAGGATATGAAGCCCACTCACAAGCCTATGAATTCCAGCAAATGAATAAAATATTTTATGTGAAAATGTAGTTTCTATAATGTGGGTAAAGGAAACGTATTAGAGATGCTAAACTGGGAAGAGAAAGGGGAATGTAGGGCAAGGGCAAAACCAGTTTTCCCTTGACATGTTTGTAAACCGAACATTTCAGTATTTAGGTCAGTACAGGATGCAAAAAATACAGTTTATAAACAAGTCAGACTGAGCAGTTAAGGTTCATATCCAAGCAGACAGTCTAAGGTCAATCCTCCCATTTCTCTGTGCAACAAACTAGTGTCACCTACTTCTCCAGGGAGCAAAAGTGTGGCTGACAACCCCAAAGACCATCAGAAATGGAAATTCATTCACTGCTTTTGCAAAGAGAAGCAGCTGGTATAGCTTACTGTTTTGAGATAGAAGGGAAATGCTGTTTGATTCTATGTTTACTTTGCAGTTCCTACACAGAGCTGCTAAGGAGCCTGTTGCTGCATTACGGCTTTTCAGGTCCTATCTGCACTTTTTCTCTCCTCGGGGCAGTACTGAAGTGTTTTCCTCACTGTGCCGTTTATGTTGTTCCCTGGCAGCTGGAAGACTGGGAAGGGATGAGCACACACAGAAGGTTTGCAGAGCAGATCAAAAGGGTGGGCTTTCTTAGATGATCAAAAAAAAATTTGGAGGAGTAATTTGGAGTGAATGAAAAGAAACAGGAAGGAAGGAAACTTGAGGGATCCAAAGACAGTCCTACAGATTTGCAAATGGGATCGTCTTGGAGGATAACACACCTGAGCTGATTATCTGTGGTTAGGCTGCCATGACTAAAGTGAATGCCCACTTGTCTTCTTGCAGCTGGTCCTTCTTCTGACCAAATTGTCTAGGAAATGCTAACTGTAATGATGTACAACAGCACAGCTGAAGAAATAAGTTGTTGACAAAGGAATAAGGTTCTTTAGTAATAACTGTCTGAAATATCATCTGAGTCTACCCAGAGCATTAGAGTAAGTAGAAACAGAGATGGATGGATGGGGCCCTCTTGGGATGGTGGGGTAAAGATAAGTGACTTCAGAGTACTGATTCAGATAATTTCTCCCTTTCATTTGAGTGAAGTTATGCCTTCACTATAAAGTTTAAGCTGACACTAAATGACAAAAAAATATATTTTGAGCCAAGTGAATGTCAGTGTCAATTAATTGCAATCGAATAGTGTGATTTACTGTTGCCGCAAAGATGATGGCAGGGGCCTAAGGTGGTCCTCTAGGCGTCCCCCTCCTTGCATAGAATTTTTATTTGTAAAAGTATTTGACTTATTAGTTCATCAGAGTTTTCCAGTAATCGTAAGCTAGCTTTTTGCATGAGAAACCAAAGACTTTGTTCTAGGTATGTAGGAAAGAAAGTTAACAGAACTTTTCTGTTTTAGCTGCAAAGGAAGCAAACTACCAGAGTTGTTGCAGCAATTCTCAGCCTTCTTTCTCTTTCTTTTTTTTTTTTTTTTAAGAAGTATTTTTTTGATATTTTGGGCTTGTTTTGGTTTGCGTGTTGTTTTTTTGCTTTGGTTTGGTTTTGGGGGTTTTTTTTAGAAGAAATACTAGCAGAGACTGGTCTGGACTGAAAGCTGGAGAAATTATTCTGTATGCAAGCTTGGCAAGGCAGACTGTCTTCAATCTTTCCTCCGTCCCTGTGTATTTAACCGAGATGCATGTTTAGGTCCAGGTAAAAAAAAAAAAAAAAAAAAAAAAAGCAAGAGAAAAAAGGAAAAAAAAGAGCAAAGAGGCACAGTGGGATCACAACTGTGATATTTGCAGCAGTTTGCCTTCCCTCGGAAGTTCAGTGAGAGTTCTGCATGGAGATACCAAAAGGTGAAGTCATCATTTCTTAGCATTAAAATAGACTGTCCAACTCAATTTTTCCAAGGTCACCACTGTTACTGAACTCTTTATATTGAAGATTCTCTGCAAATAGTTGAATTTTTTACTCTTCATTAGCTAGTAACCATGCACAATACATTGAAAACAAACAAAAAAAACCCCCTTCTTCCAGGCTTTGCATTCCTTTCATGCTAGATGCTTATTTAACCTCTGTCATATCTAATCATGAACTTAAAACTATGCTGATGAACTTTCTGAGATTAGGGAACTTTTAAATGGTGATTATTCCTGGAGTTTTTAAAATAATTGGCCTGTGCATGCTGTGCTAACAGATATGCATCCCTCTGAAGGGTTTAATCAGTGAAAGTCCAGGAACATTTCTCCTGTATTAAAAATAAATTAATTAATTAAATTCATGTGAATTTAATATTTGTGAAAGAAGCAGACTTGACAGCTTTGGTGGGAAGTCCTTTGCTTGGCTATAAAACAGGGCTATTGTAAACAGCTTCCTTCTGTCTGCATCAGCCCTGCATGAGATTTTCATAATACCCTTAAAAACTCAGTCTTGGTGTAAAATGTGTCTGAACTCCGCCTACAACCTTGGCATCTATAGTCGTGGCATCAGTGATAGAGAACCTGTATCATGACCTCTCTACAATGGCATTTAAAACTACCTCGTAGCGGGGTGACAGCTGTAGGAATATTAGGTTTGGGTCACTTTCATTTTGCACAGCAGGGAATGCACTTATATTCTAAATAACTTTTTCCCTTTTTCATAGGCAAATCTATACATGGAGTTTGCAGTCCAGTTCCATTTAAAAAGTGGTATTAGTAGCTTTTAGATTAGCACTTTTATGTTCACTTTATTATCAGTACCTGGATATTTCCTATGTTGTTTAAAAATTTGTCTGGATAATTATTTATGCTTTACCCATAGGACATGCCAAAAAAACCAGAACAAAATATAAAACCCATAAGGTCTCCATATAGATGCTGGTGGGTGATCTTGTTTTCTGCTTTCCCAAAAGAACGTTATAAATTCCTTGTTACTGATCCAGTAAGTTAATAGTGCGAATGTTTAAAGCAGTCATAAATCATTAATTTGAGTTAACAGGAATGCACAGAAAAATCAGAATAAGTTCATGAGAAAAATTACTCCCATAGAGAAATCTGTTGTCTATCTCTTTGATACATGGTATTTACCCTAATCTAAGGTGAATTTCTTCTAATCCTTTAGAGATTTCAAAACTAAGAGTCATCTTTTATCAGCTTGCTAAGGATATAAATGTGCGTAGAATACTTTAGGGCTGCTGTGTTCCATAGGGTCCCTATTGTGCTTTGTGTAATGTACTCATAGCTCACCATGAGTGTTCTTACATGGCTTCATTTTTTGTGAAGCCTTCTTATTTTTAGAACAAGCTTATGCTCTGCTGCAGGGTCCCAAAGTTTCATGGATATGCAGATTGGGGAAAATTGCTACCATAAATCAATCCTAAAAGAAAGAGATTGCAAAAGTAGAACAAGGTACCATATTCAGATGTATATCCAAATATGGAAAAAAGAAAAAAGAGGGGGGATTTGAATTAATCCTAAACTGACTGGCTAGCTTGGTGTTTGAACAAAGTACCACAATGATTTTTGTTCAGGGAATAATATTTATATGTAATGCATTTCCATGGTGCGCATCAGGGAAAAAAAAAGTCAGCATTCAGTTGTGAACATTGACCTTGGGAGCATGACAACACAGCAAACATTTCTGGGATCATCTGTGGAAAGTTGTGCACAACAGTTTCTGGCAGGGAGGCGTGCACCAGTTCTGACACAGCAAATCCTGGCGTCGTGTGTGGCACACGTAGCAGCAGACTGTCATTGCCAGGAAGAGAGTATATATATGTATGTATTCCTCAGCTAATGGATTAGAACCGTGCTTGTAAGAGGTGGGGGGAGATGGGGAGATGACACTGACAGTAAGCATTGAGGGAAGCACCAGGCACATTGTCAGTGGTGGTGACTGTGATAGCAATTCATTTTTATTTACAAGGACAAACTCCTATGTCAGTCACTTCCTTTTGATTCATACATAATACATTGATATTTTTAGAGTAGGTGGGGTATCCAAGCTCAACCTTACTTTTTTGTGCATTTATTTCTTGTGTTTTTCATTTTATTTTGGTTTTAGGTTTCATTTGATTTGGGGATAAAATTACTGATGGAAGTAATATTTTCAAGTTAGTTCTTATGCCACACTTGAAAATATATGAGTCTGTCTTGCCTTCATCCTTTTATCTGATTAGGATGGCTTTTCTTCCTTGGTCTGGTAATAGACTGGAGTTCTGTGTTACAGACAATGCAGTGATGACCAGCTGAGTATAAAACATCATAGGACAGGCACTAGTAGCACACAAATCTTGTAAATAATATCTAATAAATCTGAGGGAGCAAGCAAGATTTGCTGAGTTTGTCTTGTAGACGTGTGAAGTTGGAAGGCTCCTCACTGCTTGGTTTGCTCTTTTCCATCTATGTCAGAGAGAGAAGATTTATCTGCATACTTACGAACACCGAGCAGTGATCTTACAGCATCGCCTAGAAACAGAAGATATTGCCAGTTCCTCTCTCTCAAGCTTGTTTAACCAGTGAATCAACTGGAGAGTCGCATTACCGTCTGGTAGATTGTGTTCCTACTCGCAGGAAAGAAAACTTGCACTGATGAATGAGAATTATGTTGTGAGTAATAGAAAGATGACATCCCAGGTCCTCTAAATTCTCTAGAACTAGCACTATTACTTTAAAAAAAAAAAAAAAAAAAAAAAGGCCAGGCAGTCATGAGGGGTAGCTAATGAGATTTGTGCAAACATGATGCAGGAGATCTTGATGGTGGACTGAGATACAGAACGTCTGTTGCCAACAGGTGCATAGATTTGGATAATGGCCAGTATATTTTTGTGTTGTTTTTCACAGATTTCACGTGTTTCTTTGTGTAACATGGGCAGTACTGTTCCTCTTAACATTTCTTACTTTTTAACTTCCTCTGATGTTGTAAGGTAAAATATTTTCTAAGTTTTCCTTTTTGTTTTATGGTTTAGATTTTAATACATGAAGAATTTAGGAGTGTGGATTTTCGATTGCGTTGTATTTTTCTCAGTAAAATACAGGAAACTGTGTGTTTGTATGTATGTATACGTACTTATATACACATATTTAAATTTGGAGGCTTGAATATTTGCTGTATCTATATGAGAGTTGGCAGGAACTGAGTTAACAGCCATATAAGCAGCCACAGCAGGTGAACATTGTGTGTTCAATGTTCGGCAAAAGAAGGTGACTTCTAGGGCCTAAGCAAATTTGAAAAGTAGTCATAAAACACATCATAGTTTAATTCAGGGACCCCATTACTGAGAATTCAGTAAGCCTTGTTCTTTTAGCTTAATTCTCTGTGAGTGAATTAAATTCCCCTGAAATACGTGTGTGTAGCAACAGTTCTGCATAAAATTCGTACAGTATTTTAATCTGATTTAACTTGCTAGATAGACAACCAATAATTTCCCCTTGTCTTGAATAATTCTATATGTGGATAACACTGTAGGATGAAATAAATAAGATTACTTTTTTTTTTCTGACTGGTTTTATTTTAGGATAAAAACCACAATTGTTATGAAAATACAGCATTCTAGCACCTTTCTGTGTTAGCTTTCTGCATATTCCCCATCAGCAGCATTAAAAGGAAATTGTTATGGTTCTTCGACTCCTCTTTCAGTGATTATTTAGAGCTAGGAGATTATTATCTGGAAGATTCAGCTTGATAGTTATCCTTTCTTGTTAATCTGCTCTTCTTGAAAATGAATTAGGATTAGGAAAGTAGCCCCTTATCATGAATAATAAAGACCAAAATGTCACAAGTAGGTCACCTACAAACTTCTTTATGGTCATTTCTTGTAATCAGTTTTGGCTGGAAGGATTTTGCTGTTACGTTTTTCTCAATCTGTTTTATATGGCTTTTCTCGTATTGCTGCACCGTAGCTGCAATCATCTGAAAATCTCTTCCACATTATTCTAATTATTCTTCTAAGTTTCTCTTCTCTTGCTCTTTTCTGTCCTTCAGTATATCTCAGTCTCATCTTTATTAATAAGCATTTTGGAGCTTCAAAGTACTTTGAGGAACAGTAAGTTGTTTATTGTTTCTATTAGGCAAGTTGTACACCAATGAGGAAATGAAATTAGAAGCATTAAGTGATTTGCCTTGGGGGAGGTTTGGTGTGCAGACCAGGATTAGAAATCTGTTTGTGATTCAGGTGGCACTTTCATCTTTCTTTCCTGCCTTGTCATCTTTATTTTTCTGACCTGTATTCTTTTTTCTTTCCTCCCTGCATAAATTCCTTTTGCATTCATTCAAAAAGCAGCACCTCTGACCAGAACCTTTGCCAGATGGCTTTATATATGAAAACCAAGTTTGTTCTGGAAGTGCTGATTCAGCACAGAAAGAGATAGCTTTGTGGCAGTGACAATATTCAGTGAAAACTGTTGGAAAATATGCTAGAGCTGGACACAGCAGCAGTTCTTAACCAGCTGATGAGCCTACCCAGAAGCTTTGCTTAATGAGGACACTACCCTTAGCCGGGGACGTTTCCCGCAGCTGCTGTTGCATGGCTATGATAAACTTGGATCCTGCAGAACTGCTCGTTCTCCTGTCCCTGCTGTGAAGGGCTCTCAAAAACAGGATCCTAAGGACTAAAAGCCTGGTTAGACTGCACTTTATGACTTAGAGTTCAGTCATGTGTCCAGTGACAAATCTTCAGTCCTTATTCTGCCCACTGTGCACTACGTGGAGTTTTTACAATCAGGTTTTGGGGTTTTTTTTGTTTTTTTTGTTTTTTTTTTTGAAACCTCAGCAGGTAACATTTTTACTTGGAAGTTAATGATTCTACTACCTATTGAAATCAGCTAGTGATGTTAGTATCTGCTCATCCTTTCTTTCCCATAAAAAAATTAAGATTATGGCAAAAGAGGTCCTCTCTGGTGTAATTTTCTCTTGAAACCTTAAGAGGTTTTTTGACTTACGCCAGGGAAAGTAAGGGCTTGGGGTATTCGGAATTCCTTTATTCATGTTGGTTTCATTGCAATTTCACAAATCTAAAATAGAGGTTTCTGATTCTGACTTATGCCAATTAGTTCCTGGAAAATAGTATAAGCTATCTTCCAGTTAAGTAGCATAAGAAGAGAAAAAAATTTCAAGTATGGTTGAACTTTGTTTATCTATGTTTCTTCCACATATAGGCAGTTTCATTCCTGTAAATCAGAGATGTGAGGGAAAACTTTTAAATACATTTTATGGTCCAAATTCTGTGTTATTAACTAAAGTCCATATGGCAAGAAAAAAAATATTAAGTACCACATATCCTGTGTTTCCTACTGTAAGGCAAAAAATATGAAAAATGGTGTATGAATGCAGAGCTAAGTCTACAGCTAGAACTGATAGGTCTCAACTCTTAGTCAACCAAGAGAGGACAGTGGAATGAATGATTTAAAAAAGGAAATGCAATTGAGGCAAGAAGTGTGGGAACTGGAAGCCTGGGGTCCCCTAACGTGAAAGAGTGCTAGAACTAAATCCAGTTCTTTTAAAGTGCAGCCTGACATAGGGCATCCTCCAGTGAAAACCACTGGAAGAGCTGCATAAGAACAGACATCAGAAAAATGGCTGAGTGGAACAAGAACCCATCTTGTTTGTGTTTATTCTGTTTTTTACAGAACATTGTAAGTAAGAAATTCCTTTATTTGATAGTAAATTTTTAGATATTATTTGCACTCAACTTTCTGTTCAGAGCATACTGTGAAGGATTAATATAGTGGCCAGCTTAAGTGTTCTGTGGAATTTAGTCCAGCAACAAAGCAACTATTTGCTGTTAAAATTAATGGGTAAATGGAAGGGCTTTATGAGGAGGAAGGAAATAATTTGGTGTCATTTTCAGTCCCCAGGTCTCTAGCCTGCGGGTTCTGGAGATGGAGGAGAGACCACATTTTCTGACTCAGAGTGGTTATCAGTTTGTGACCTGGAGATTTCCAGGGAGTCTTAAGGACTGCTTTTAAGGGCCCTACCAAAAGAAAAGTTACTTCGCTATTGTAGGCCTAAATTCAACTAAGAGTTGTATTTCCATTGTAGAATATCTTAGTGGGAAAGTGTGTTGAAAGTATGTGCATGCTCAGGGAGAAATGGGAGCTCTAGCAGTTAAGTAGCTGAGATGCGCTCAAAGGGCACTAGATTCCTGATCACCAGAAATAACAGCTTTTCCTTTTCCTCTGTCTGAGCTGATTTAACTTGAACCTGGGACTCTATATTGCTGCACTGCGGAAGGTGAGGTTGCACATGCATGAGGGCAGAATTGGCTTCAGGGGCTTCTTGGGGGCAGGTAGCAGGAAAGAAACCTTTTGTTCCTTCCTCCAGAACTCCCATTTAATTGTTAAGTTCGATTCTTTGGACACTTCTTGTGGCATATGTTTATGTGTTTTTACACTTTGCATGTGTAAATTTGTACTTCTATTTCTTTTTTAAAGCAAACTTGAATCTCCTATGCATTATCTGGAGAACAAAATCTGCCCAAATTCCACCATTGTTTAGAAGATGACTTTGAGTATTCTTTGAGCTCTAATCCAAGAATATTATATAGTACAACTTCAGAAAGTTGATATGAACACAGGAGAGTGCTTCCTTTTTGGAAGTCAGGAAAAGAAAGCTGTATAACTTCTTCTAGAATATAGTTTTTACTGATTCCCTGAATCAGTAAAATCTGAACTGCATGGCATGTTCAGAATGTAAATGCATGTAAAAACCAGTCACTTAGCAGTGTTCCTGAGAAACCGCTGCTTAAAAAAGAAGGGTAGGAGTAGGGGAAGGGTATTGTAATTATATGTTGACTTCTCATTTCCTGAGAGAACTCCATGAAATCTGAAATAATTGCCTAGTGCCCTGGTACCTATTCGTCTCCCTTTGGGATTAATAAACCCGAGTGTCTTTGTGGCCTCTGAGGTATCTGGCCTTAACGGGATGCACGCACAGACACCACTAAGATCAGCAGGAAGAAGTATCAAAGCAGAAGGAGAGCGCAATGGTGACCAGTGTCCCATATGGCAGTAGTAGATCTAGGTTCTTTGTCTCTTATGGGCTCCATGGACTTCAAAACTTCATCACTCATTTGCCAGGAAAGTACGCTTGCCATGAGATTAGAAATTTGCCAGTGGCTGGGGGCGGGGGGGAGATCTAGGGGGCTGGAGAGAATTAATAAGAAGGAGAAAAAAGTTTTATGGAGTAGTAGGGAGGCCATTCATGCAAGGTTTCAGTTCCTAGGGCTCTTGATACTTGGTGCCTTCTTTATTGGATAAAATACATAACCACTTTTCCACCATCAAAGCTAATTAGTGTTCGTGCAACCCTTGACTTACGTAGCTAACTGTTTCCAGTTCCAGTACTAGCTCAGTTGTTAACACTGTGGGCCACTGTGCAGTCCAGATATGTCCTTAATCCAGATGTCTCAGGTTTGAAATGAGTGTTTGTAAGTGGATGTGTTAAACCACGGTTGGATTTGACTTAAGAAAAACTCTTCAGTTTTTACTTTTACTATTGGTTGGCTTAAGTATTGCATCACTCCACATATTATCTGTTGTCCCTGAAACTCCTCTTGGAAGACTGTAACAGAATCTTATTCCAGCTTTCATTTTACTACAACCAGTTTCTGTCCATTGATTTGTGGTGTGGATGTTATTTAGCCTGGATCACTGCTTTCTCCTTTCCTCCTCACTTGTCTAAGTACTTGTTCTGCTAAAGTACTTAGAGCAAATAATAATTCTCTTCTTAGCCTTTGTTTAGACAAGCCAACCTTTCTACTCTCCTTACAAAAGACAGGCTTTCAATTCCTCATATTTTTACAGTAGTCCCTCAAACCAGTATTGGTGCAGGAAATTATTACTTACAACAACTCATTCCCAGAGTTCTAAAGGAGCTAACTTACCCAACGGTATTGATACTTCTCTACCTCCTCTTGGCCTTTCTCTCTAAGTTCTAGCATTGCACTGCCATGTTCATGACCATGTTACGCAGGTGACTTGGGATTGGCTTTAGATCTACTAATAAAGGGAAGGGTTTTTTCCCCTGTCACTGGCCATAGGTAAGGCTAAGGCTTATAGTAATATTTTTGTTTTATTACTAGTGGCTGCGTATTATTAAAATTTTATCTACTCTGATTATTCTTTTAAACAAGATCGTCCATGAATAAAATTCCTGTGTAAAACCTAGCCTCTGCATATGCTGACTATGCCTCCCTTATATCGTCAGGAACTCCTGCAAGTGCTCTCCTACTTTTTGTACCACTATTAATTAAAATACTACATAAAAATGGTCCCAAATGCAAAGCTGAGGAACAGCAGTAGTGATCATCTTCATGCATAGCATTTTCCCATTCAGAACAGCCTACTGTCAGGTTTTTAGTTTGTTGTGGTTTTTTTGTGGTTTTTTTTAAACCAGCTTATAGTTTTAATTGCAAGCAAAGCCAAGTGCCTTAGAGATTTCTTATCTGAGGTTGCCTCTGCCAATGTGTTCATAGCCCGTCATAAAATCTAGGAAATGTAATGTTTTCCACGCTTTTAATAGTTTTTATTGAAAACAGAATAAGAATAAATTAAGTTACTCAAAGATTAAAAATGCAGTAACTAAGCTGATTCAACTGACTGAAACAATGAAATAATTGGAGGGATCTACAAATAAATACACCAGTAATGAAGGCAAAGTGTAAAGCTGATATTGGAATTTTCTAGTCTCATTTAATAAGACATTGCCTGATCTGGAGGGAACGTAAGAAGCTAGATTCGTTTTAGTCAGGTACCCCATCCACTGCTGTAGTCGATGAAGTCTAATGATTTAGCTGTTGATAGGTATAAAGCATGAGTCCCTCAACATATGTATTTGTTCTGGTATTAAACCCTCTCAAAGAGAAACTGTTAACCCCAGTAGTAAAGGCTGATCTGGATTGCCTTATGGGAACTTGGGGTTTTAATTTTTGTAGCATTGCGTTTGTTGTTTGGACTCAGGCAGTGGAGGCTTAGTTAGGTGCGGTAAAGCATGTGTGATCTCATGTCCAGTTAGACTAGTCAGCCTGGCCATAGTAGTAACTCAGGTATTTCACCTTTTTCTTCTGGATGGCCTATGAAGAGAAGAAAGGAATATATGTAGCCTCCAAAGTTGTTGGGTTATTCTAGATGCATTTTGCCTTCATACAACCTTTGCATTTTATAAGTGTAATTGGCTTCAGGAGCTATGCTCATGACTTCAAGATCAGCTAGAGCCCATCTGGTCTGCTTCTCAGAGAGCAAAATCCTAAGGGTGAATCAGAAGAGATTTAATTCCAGAACTGTGAAGAACAGGATATGGGAGTAGTTTCTGCTGGTAATGTTACAATACCAGACTTTTGATAGAGGTAGTGAGAAGAATACCCATGATCAGTAGCCATAATTTCTTAGAATTGTCTAATAATCTAATCAGCATATTCTTTCCATGTGCGTGTTCTTATCATTGCAGGTATTTCTGTGTGCTCTCCCTTTCTCTCTTTTAAGTGGTTTCCCAAGACCCCTTGCTAAATAAAAATCTGGGAGCTACCATATTTTAATGTACAAACTCTTTTTACATTTTATGCAAAAATTATGTAAAGAATATGCAAAATAATTTATGTAAAAAGATACTATGTGTATGTGATTAAAGGTTTCAGAGGACCAGCTTATATCATAACTTGTGGTTCTCATCTACTGGATCCTTTTTTCCATTGCTTGATTCCTGATCTTTGAATTTCTTGCTATGAATTAGTGATTGGCCTGACATTGCCACCTTTGTGAGAACTGACGGGACCGCAGGCAAGATAATAGGCTTCTCGGCTATAATTACCCATCCTTTCTGTGAATATTCTGAAAGATTTACATTTTGTCTATCTATTAATCTGTAGATTAATTATCTATAATGCAATAATAAACTGATTACTATCACTAAATAGTGAAGAACGGTGACTTCAAAGAGCCAGGCAGCTGTAGTAAGTCTGAAACTCGCGTGCTTGAAGAGCTTATTCTCTCTTAAAGCACGGGCTGTCTGAATGAAATTTCCTTTACCTGGGAGAAAAACGAGTGTGTGCTTCTCTCAGTACGTGCATGGTTCCTGTCAGCATTAATTGCAGCGCCGAGTGAAATTCATAAAGAAAATAGACCCTGAACCTTTGTTTTCAGAACCAGCAGCACAGCACAGCAGATTCTACAGTTGTTTATTTGTAATTGTGCCACAGCGGAGCAAGCCCTGGAGCAAGCAAAGAGACTTGGAGATTTCCCACCTCTCTAGCAGCTTTTCTGACTAATTCAGCTGCGCTGGCAAGTACTGCCAGTTAGCAGCATGCTATTTTCAGAATAAAGTGTATCCAGCACCAGGGAGGAGGCGGCAATAGTGACATTTCCCCTTTGTTTTGCAGAGGTATATTTAACCCTTCTGCCATGTGCAAAGGCCGTCATGTGTGTGTCTTATGACATCAAAGGTCCTTTTGCGTCTTAACGAAACGTTGGCTTCTAGCTGCACAATTGATCTCTCCTTAGTCTGGCTCCAGGAGTTTAAAATACAGATACCTGAAGGCCTTTTTAGTAGTAGTCCTTCCCTTTTTGTAAGCATGTCTGAGAATCTTCCTAGCCTGGGAAAACAGCCTGTGTTGATGTACTAAGAAACAGACTGCTTTGCCTGAAAGTTCTGTCTTCCTACAGAGATTTCACTTCAGCTGCCCCCCATTCACCCCAGTTTACTGTAGCTCTGCCTCAGTCGGTGTGGTGGTTCGGTTCTCGACTGGGGCTTTCTCCAACCCACTGGCACTGTCTCTGCACAGTCAGTAACTGGGCAGGTCAAACTTTCTTGTCCATCTTGTGATGTCCCAGTGAAGTACCATCTTCCACCTGGCTCAAACTGGCACCTTCCAGTCGCTCTCATGACAGGTGGTTGGGACTTCCCTTCCTTTGACAAAACTCCAGAGGAAGTCTTGCTTTCTGCTCTCTTCCCTGGCTTGAACTTGATTAGACTTGAAATATAGTGTGAAAGAAGTACAATAATAATATAAAGAAAGAGTAAAAGATACCTGCGGGATTATTTTGTTTATTTTGCTTAAGATACGGAAAAAGCAGAGAAGGAGAAATCCATTTATTCTGTAAAAAATAAATGAAAATATTCCTGCATAAAAGTGCAATGAAGAGGTGATTTTTTAGGTATAAAGATCACTGGAATAACTTGAGTGACCAGTCTGTTGACTTCTGTTTTATGTGAAGTTTTTTATGCTCAAAAAATATTGCAAATCCAGTTTAGCACCATTTTGACTATGAGACTATTCCTTTACATTCTCTCTGGAGCTTCTACACTCTTCTAAAACCAGGAGGGGATTTTAGCTTTTTCCTTTGGAGCCCATTGAAGGCCAGTTTTCTTGGTCTTTTTTTTTTTTGCCATTTCTCTTGAGACTGCTCTCTAAATGTATGCCAAGGCAGTCATTGTTTTCTTTTAAGCAGAGAGAAACCAGTGGGGACTGTCTTCTGAAAGCTTCCCAGATAAGATTAAGTTAGAAAGTGGATGAACTTAGAATGTGAATTTCAGTAGCAGTGTGGTCATTGCCTAGCACTGAAAGTTTGATGAAAATTGTGTCAATTGCTTTTCAGAAGTTGCCAGAACTTATTTTTTATGTTAGCAAAATAAAGTATTTTCCGTACTCTACCTTTGTTGTTACAACCAGCTAAACCATCTGTCTATAAGGGAAGAAAACAAATTACTCTGCAGGTGATGTTCAGCATCAAAATGTTTAGGCTAAATGGATAGTTTGGCAAAATCATAACTAACTGAAAACTGAGTCTCCTGATGTCAAGTGTCAGGACAGCTTTAGTGAATAGTATTAGTTCTGCTTTTGCACACTTATAGCAGAATCCTCAGTTAGTCCTGGAAGGAAACAGAGTCTGTTTAATGTCTGTGAAAGTGGAAACTGAAGTTTTTTTCTTGTACTGTTTAAATGTCTCCTTGTCTTAGTATTGCACTACTCAGCATAAAAGTCTAAATGGATTTCCTCAGCTAACAGAGTAAAATAGTATATAATATTCCACAGCTCCTGCAGCACTATCGCGAGGTCTGCTGCTATTAGAAAGATGATAACTTAGAGGAATAACTATAATTCAGGCAAATTTGAAATAAAAACTGTGGAAAATATGTTGCTTTTGGGGAGATGAAAATATACCAGCCATATTGATCTTAATACCATATGATGTTCTTGCTGAATTCAAATGTGACAGGACAAAACATATAAAAATTAGGAGCCGGCTGCCTATCACATGATTCAGCAGCCTTTCAGAGGCAGGGATGTTGCTTTGTGTTTCCCCTACCAGTTCCTCTCCCTTTTTCTGGTTAGAAAGAGATGCAAAAGGAGACCTTCCTTCCTGGGTTTCTAGCTGTTTGCTTTACTGAGAGAAGTTTGGGATTTGTTTGTTTTGAGTAAAAAGTTATTCCTCAAGGCTAGGACATAAAAGAGGTTTGACAGTGAAAGAGGTTTCTACTTAGAGTGGGCAATTCTTCTCTAAAATGTAATTCTTCTGAAAGGTATGTAGGACCCTGTCCCTCTCTCTCCCTGAAATTTTTGCTTTCCCTTTTTTCTTTAGTAACAAGAGCATTTTCACTCTCATACACCAAGAACAAAGCTTAGACTCAGTGTAACTGTATTGACTGTATCAGAAAGGGATGAAACCTTAAGGGTAGCTATATATGAAGATTGTTGTCTACTAGGGGAAAATATATAATCTATGAACAATTAATTACTGAGTATTGAATTCATCTAAACCAAACAAACACATCCCTAAATTTTATTCTCAGATTTCATTTACAAGCTTTGGGCAAAAGTTTGCAAGCAAAATTAATCCCTCTCTTCAGCTAAAGACAAACCTAAAGCTTCCAATACAGAACCTGTAGCCGAAGGTGATTAAGCATGGTCTAATTTATTGTAGTTTACAAGCCAGCAGCAAAATATATATATATATCCTACAAATCCATATGGTGATATGCAAGCATTTCTCTCCGGTAGTGTATGTTTAGAAAATGTCAATCTGTGCCAGTGCTTTAAGCAGTTTCAGAGTAAGCCTTTGACTAGTGTCATAAAGATCTTATGTTCTTCTGTGTCAAAAAATTCTGAAAACAGCTGCAGAACTGGAGCTCTGTCTGTGCACCATACTCTTTAAGACCTTTCCTAGGGCAGAGGCCCAAGTGTCATGGTTTTGTTATGCAGAAGTATCAGCGTTTCTTGCAATTGTTTGCAGAGGAGTCTTGTTTATTTATTTCAGCAGCCAGAATAGCTTTGTCTGCCTCTCTGATTATGAATCCAGATCATGATAGCTTTATGGCTGATTGGATAATGTGTCTTTGCAGTTTTGAACCTGCTCATTCTACCATTTGCTATGAAGTTGGAAGCTGAGACAACATAGAATCTGAAAAGGCAGTTCAATGCTGAAAGGAATGCACAAATGCAAGTGTAGCCCTTTTGCCATGTTCTGGTGAATCTTTAAGCTCTTTTAGCAGTGGCAGAAATTTATCTTCACATACCTGCTGTATTTGCGTGATACTCTAAACTGCATAGTGTTTCCTTAATTATCATTTTCATGTTTCTGCTTGGATTTTGCATGTAAGAGTTTTCTGTTAGAGAGGATTAGAAACCCTGAAACTTTTTTTTTTCCTCTATTACCAGGGTAAGGTTGTGTGTAATATCTTTCACAGTTCTGGCTACCAAGCTGTCGTCATCTACTTCAGTCGTGTTTGTGTCTGAGGACATGCTGCTGGCACCATTTTGTTTTATCTGTGCTGGAAGACTGCCTCTTCTCCTTCTGTTCTTGTGCTGATCTAAGTCCCAGATTTTTCCTTAACAGGAAAGCGCATGTTATGTTTCTGTCATCACAAATTCTCCTTTTAGTTGAATAATCCTGTTTTTAACTTTCCAATCCATCATTATAAGGTAATATGACAAGACTTTGGTGTGAATACTGTTGCAGCATGATCTGTGTTTCATCATGTCTCTTGAGAACATGTGCAGCCGCATAAACCCACTGGCTGCTTGACTCAAAGTGGACTACTTCTAAGAATATGAGAAAGCATCACACTTAGATGTGAGGCCAGGAGTGCTGGGGGCTGATGCTGGTTGTGGTTTTGTTTTATTTTTATTTTTGTATAGGAAACAGAAGCTGGACAAATTGTTGGGAATGATGGTAGATATGGTATATAGGAAGATTTTAGTACAGGCAGGTGGCTGTACTTGACAGATGATAGTGCCAACTATAAGATTTTTATCTATATTTAAATTGCCTTAATGAACAGACTGGTTTGTATTCAAAACTGTTTTCACATTACACAAAAATGGCAGGAAAAGAAATATTACTCTGAGAAAAATTCAGTAATATCTGGTGAGAGACATAAGTTTCATCTGTTGGTTCAATATGGATTAATTATTTTCCATGTGTGACTTCCAGAAGTTTTGTCCAATAGATAGTCTCTTGAGTAAATAAATAATGTACTTTTCTAACAGTTCTAAAATTCTGATCTTCCATTTTTGTTCTCTCTTTCAATCACTTCAGTTCTGCAATGAAACAGAACTTTATCCCACATATGCCACATTAAGTCTTCAGTAAGTCTTTAATATTCTGTACAGCAAGGGAAATTTGGATGTTTATATCTTTTTTCTTTTTTTTTTTCTTTTTTTTGGTCGGAGATGGGATTCTTTGATAAAAAGTATCTTAGACATAAGTAAGCCTAATTTCATTCTGGACACAATGTAACAAGACTTTTATCTTGTACTGTAGAATATGCCGATAAATTATAGCTTTGAAGATACTGTAGTCTGATAGAAGGCAATTTATCTACTAAATGTATTAGGCCAGATCCTCTGGTGGTAATTATTTGGGTGGAGCTAAACTAATTTACACCAAAAATGTATGTGTTACTGCTGTCTGAAGGGAACTGATGAGCAGGAAATATGATGACCGAGAACTTGACAGAACCAGAATTGGATATGCTGGAGAAGTCTTGTTCAGAAATGCAATTATGTTGTTTTTACATATTTCTATATGGAAAGGATCTCTCAGGATGGGAGAATAACAACTCCAGTGAGTAAAGGAAAATGTCCCACAGAATAGACCTGTCATGCTGTATATGTAGTTAAAAAACCCCATTGGGAATAATTGCAATTAGTAGCAAAGTGGCCTTTTTTTTTTTTTTCTAAGAAGAGGACAATCTAGAGATTTTTTCCCCCATTTCCTATATGCCTCTTTGAATGTTTTTGTGTTTCATTGCCAATGTACATGGAGTGAAACTTTTAAAAATATATTCATCAAAAAACATGTACACCAGGCAAATGCATGCAAAAGGATGCTGTTTGTGAAACATTTCTGTTCTTCCTCAACAAAACAACGGGGTGAAGAAAGAACAGAAAGAACCAACATGCTAATACTTTTGAAATTTTCTAGGGTTGAAGACCTTGAGTCCTTGTTTATGTACTATGGCTCTTTTCAAACCTAGAATTTTGTGAGACTTCTTGGATCAAAACCCTCGTTGTATGTGCATCCAATTCAGTCCTGTGCTGCCTCTTGAAAACGGTGCTCTTTTGAAGTTTGTGTAGCCCCTGTTGTAAACTAGAGCATCTGACAGTTTGAGCCAGTCTTCAAAGACTGACTTTGGGATCTCTAACTCTCTTAAATCTCTCTAACTTCATGCACCAACAGACATTGAACTCCTTTATTTGCACCTTTTCACAGTACAGCTACCGCTCCAGGGCCCACAGACGAACCTTTCAGAAACAGATCTGTGAGCCACGTTGCTGTTTCAGCGCTGGAGTTCATCATATTTCCACATACACAGGAGCTGAAGCAAGTGAGAAGAACCCATCTCTTAGGACTTCGATTCACTTAGGGAACAGTGCAATTCTAGTGCAAAGTGCCTGAAGCGATTCTAGTTTTAGAGGAGTTTCTAAATGTAGAGAAAAAGCTATCAGTAAATTTTACTAAGTGTTAACAAATAAACATGATGCTTGCAGAGTGTGGTTACCTGGGGAAATTCCTCAGCATGGAAATCAAAGCATTAGTACATCACTAGGGGAAGACGATGGACCTTTTGCTTCCAAATGCTGTACATAGCTCAGGCTTTCTGGCAATGTACTTGGAATTATATTCGTTTCTTTTGAAGCTGCAAACTGATTAAATTAGATCAGTGAAAGGCCACTAATGACATGTTTTGGTTTTCTTTTTATTGCAGCAGCATGTTAATCTCACGTTTGGAATTTGAATCATGTGGTAGCTGGCTGTTCAAAAGAGCAATTGGTCAGGGTCTAGACATATGCAATGCAGTGAAGCTTCTGACCACAGCTATTAAAAGAGAAAACAAAGGATGGAAGTCCTGTTGTCCTGCATTTATAGTGATGGAATAAGACTGCTTTTTTTCAGTCATTTTTCATAAATAGTTATGTGGAATTTTAATGATGTTCTCTAGGTGTAGTGCTGAAACATCTCTTCCCAAAAATTGCTCTGTTTACTTTGAAAGTTTCAAACTCATTCTGTGTGTGTGTCACTGGGCTCTGGCTTTGTGCAAATTGAAGTGTTTGATCACCCACTGATGAAACCATAGATTACTTTTGTATTCCCCACATATACAAATACACAGGCACACAGGAGATGGATTGCTCTGGCTCACTGGGACAGTATGGGACTCCTGTCATGAGCTTTCAGTGGAATCTCATCTGGTTTTGTCCCTTAAATTCTCTTCAGCTAAAGTTTATATCGTAATAGCTCTTTTTGCTCCCTTCTCACCCTCTCTGTTTCCTGAGCTATAGTGAGGCTTTTTGGTGCCTCACAGCAACTCTCCGTATCTTGCATCCTGTCCTTTCCTGGTATCCCTCTGTCGTCACACTGCTTCTAATTATAGCTCTAGAGTGGTATTTTTTTTCTCCTGGGTGGCAGTAGCACCTACTGTGGCTCAAATGTATTCCTTATGGTACCCTTCATCCACTTCCATAAGTATCCCAAGTCCCTTTTATTTTTCTTTCTGTTCAGTCATTTCTTACTTAAATGAACCCTTATATACAATGGAATTGATGTGATATTCTCCACCACTATAATTTGTTTACATATCACAGAACTATGTCTAGCTCATGTCTGAATATTTGTTTAGATTGTGATTGCCTTGGGGTAGCAACTGTTTCTGCGCATGTGCGTGTGTGTGCATTGTGCCTATAACAACAGCAGCTCTTCTTTTATCTGTTCAGAGACAAAGACAGCTGAAGTATATACCATATACTTAGTATATTTTTTAAATATTTTGGATAGCCTGATCTGAATTAATGACAAAATATTTAAACAGATACATGTTCATACAATTCCCTTGACTTTAAATGAGATTTAGGCATTACTTAAAGTTGTACCTTAAAAGTCTTTTTATCTCTAAAACTTTTTATATCAGGCTGAACTCAGTATTGTATCTAAATTAGTATAATTTACATTTTCTTCTACTCATCTCCATATAAACCATCATTATTTAGGTTCCCATTTAGATACTCCCCAAAATGTGATTCACATCTCATTTATACACTACTATTGCCATTTAATTAAATTAATTCTTACAACAGCCTCAGGTTACAGAACAGATACGCCTCAATTCTGAACAGTCTTCACTGATTCAGTCAGTTTTATGTAGTCACAAACCAGGTTTTCTGTAAAGCTTGTTTGCTGTGCAAGCACTATAAATGCTCATTTCTCTAAGCATTTAGTGCAGCAGATTCAGCAGAGTAGCTAAGCATTTTGGAAAACTTGGCCGTAGTTGCTGGTGCCGAGCCATACAGTCTGTCTCAGAAAATTCTAAGGTTTTATTTTCCTAAGTTCTCTCAAAGTTGGGGGATGAGGAATCCCTTTGAAATATGTAACTAGGCTCTAGATAGCTCAGAAGTGAAATGAATATTTCTGAAAATCTCTGTTGGGGGGTGTCTTGCCAATGTGGATTGCAAGCAATGGCATTCTAGCTTGAATGGAAATAATGAGAAAAATAGAAATTGCTTTTGAAACAAATTTTGAGATTAAATTACAAAAATTAGGCTTCTTTAAAGCTGTTGAGGTTAAATATCAGGTCATTTTGCTAGTCAGCTGCATACTTGTGCATGTATTCTGAAATGGAATTACACAAGTTCAGCATTTGATATATTTTTTTTTTTTTAACATTAGTTTTCACAGCAGGAGTAAAATGGAGAGAGCAGATCCACAACCTCTGAAAATTGCCTTTTCATAGGAACTTCATACTGAAATTTCCTCCTGTTATTAGCTAGTCTGGAAACACAAACAGTCATCCTTAAATAAACTGCACTTCTTTTTAGCCATGTGAATGATTGTCCCTGTACTAGTAAAGCTGCAGTTTTTTTCCTTGAGGAATCCCTTCTATCTGTTCCTTCCTATGAGGTTCTTGAATGCCATTTTTCATATAAACCAGCTTTATTCTGTCAAGCAACAGAGCCACAGGAAACCAAGGCTCCAGAAACCTTGTAGGGTCCTCCCACTCAATATTGCCTGGCAAGCCAATTAGCTTGATATTTTTATCTCTAACCTGATTTGGAACTAATTGTAAATTACTATTTTACCATTCTGTTTTCTTTAATAAAAGCCCTACTCAATTATTATTAGATCTGCTCCTAGGACAGCTAAATCTCCTTATATCTATGCCATACATTTGTGGCTCTGCAATCTAAGGAGGGTAGAGAAGCAACCCCTCATCCTACTTCACTGCTTCTTGATCTTGGCACAGAAAACCAGGGAATGTGTTCACTCGTTGAGACAATGGAGGGTTTTCTAGCACACCCTTCACTCTGGTAAAAGTACCTTTTTGTATGAAGGTTCATGTCAGTTGTTTAGTATCTATCAAGTTGCCTTCAAAGCAAAGCCCAATACTCTACACTAAATTAAAAAAGCTGGAGCCAGCTCACATTTCACTCCAACTCAGTGTTCTCTGCTTTTTATTTGATTTTTTTTTTTTTTTTAATCTCAGGGTCCACCATGAGATAGCATTTATTTTAAAGCTTGAGATGCAGTTTTTACCACAGAGTACATCTACCTTTGATGCAATTTTGATGTAAATATCTCAGTCATTCCAATTTACTGCACTTTGCCTCACATCCCTGAGTTGTGTCAGAGCACACGAATCGGATTCCTTCTGCTTAAAACTGAACTAGAATATGCACTCCAGGAGCACCCTTGAATGTCCATTAAGCAGTTGGAGAACGTTAGTTCCTGGGTCCACACCAAAGCTTATCCAAGCTGACAGATATTGTAGATGCTGGGGTCTCAGCACCGACTGGTGTGCTGTGCAGGTGTTCGCCTGCCTCACTTCACAGTGCAGGAGCCTTCAGGTGCCAGTATGCGTGTGAGTCTTGAACAGAAAGTAGTGCTGTGGTCTGAGAAGGCTCTTGCTTGTCCCAGTTTGGGAAGTTCATTGGAGTCAGAGAAGTAGGAGCAGAGAAGTAAATAGCTCTGCTCGTTACTGTCTTTCCTCTTCTCCATTTCTGTTCCTGCTCAGTGCTTGGAGAACTGAAGATCTTGCCAACTGTTTCAGTTAAGGCACCGAGCAGGCATGCTCCTCTTACTGTGTCTTAGATAAATTAGCTGGATCCCAAGAACACAGTGTAGAGGCCACTGACAGAAAAAGCAGAAGAGCGGTTTGCAGTCTGACGTTTTAGTGTGTGCCTAAGTAACAGCATCTGTCTCGCTACAGCTAAAAGGAATCATTAGTCTCACACTCAACTGGAAAGACCCCTGAGGAAGGATGGAGTACATTCGCAATCACAAGTACTCCCAATTCTGCTGCTCCCCTACAAATGTTAGCTACCTTGCTCCATATAACTACTGAAAGAAAATGCAAGATTCATCTATCCAGATTTAATCATCTGCATCTGAGCTTTTCATGTAACTCCAGTGCGGTCATTCAAGCAAGCAATTCTCTTCCACAGGCAGCTGAGTTCATGGAGTCATGTATTAGAAAGTCTCACACAAAAGTGAACTTTATGCTCCAAATCAATGAGATGATGTCTTTTCCATTAGCACTTTAAT
The DNA here is from genome assembly GCA_035590195.1 of Aviceda cuculoides. NCBI lineage: Eukaryota > Metazoa > Chordata > Aves > Accipitriformes > Accipitridae > Aviceda > Aviceda cuculoides. The sequence goes on along the minus strand of JAVJGG010000037.1, from coordinate 5,208,837 downwards.
CAAGGTCTTTGCTACAGTAAATGTTTAGTACTGTAAGTAGTTGGTAAACACTGCTGACCTGATAATACTGTGGTACGTTCACCCTAATCTGAAAAAAATCCCTTAAAACATTTACTGCATTAGCTGACCCAATGAATCATCAAAAAAGCAAAGCATAATCTGAATGTTGCGCACAGCAAGTAGAAATATGCCTGAAATACTTCAGAAGGGCGACACTGAGAAGAAACAAAAAAGGCTGCTCAAAGTGGAGCATTTTCCATGCTGTTCCGTGGGAGCTGTCACACAGAGACCCCCTCAGTCTGCTTGTGAATATCCCTTTGGCAACAGGAACCACTACGCAGGTGTGAAAATACTGTGACTGCTTTTAGCATCACAGAGTAATTTTTTTATTGGAAAGTGTGCACAAAGTCATGATTTTTTTGGAAATTCATTGTCTACCTTCTGAACTTCTGAGTCTTAGCCACTTGATAACTGATTCAAGGGTTGTATGATTCAAAAGCAGTACATGGTTAGGAAAGCTGTTAGAGATTATACAGTATTAAGAATTCCTTTTCCTTTTCTCCAAGCAAAGAGAAGCTTGAGGAGACTACGGAAGGCGGGTCATCCTGGTAGAGAGCAGGTGAGTGTGAAGGCTGGAGCAAAAGCTAGTGGATTGTTTTGCAGTTTAATTCATTTGCTTGGGAGTGAGTCTTGGGCTGAGAGTCCTTGGGTGCTACCCCTGCCCAGCGCTCTGTTGGCCAGGGAGACGAACGTGGCCGCAAACCGTGTGCCAAGGGGTGTGAGGCCCTGTCAGCCTCACGGCCCTCGGCACAGGAGTCGAGACTGAGGACTGGTGATAGAGAGGAAAGAGCAAGCCTATGGACAGCCAGATAACGAAACAAATGTTAGTAATGGTTAAGCAGATATCATTAGAGTTGCGTATTTTAAAAACTGCTAATATCTGTGAATTTCACTAGTCAGTATTGACCGTCTTACTGACACCCTGCTTGCTGAGACATCATTTCCAGGATTTATTCAGCCTTTCCAAATCAGAGCAGATCCAGCCAGCTGCATTTCTTTAATGAACAGGTAAACCTGTAGTTCTCTCTTTAACACCGAATGTAGATGGTATTGCCCGCTGAGACTAAGCATAGTCTGTCAGTATACCAGCGAGAGTTGTCATGTCTGTAGCATCTTTTGGTTTATTAAGCCTGGAAGGAAGTTTTGAACTACAAAAATAAGAAAATTCACAGGATCCTACCAGCTGAAACATTTTCTTCCTGGCTGTGAAAATTCCAAAGAAGCCATGTTTTGTGATCTTTTTTGTGTTGAGACTGTTTCAGGTGAGGCTTCTCTCTTTTGACTCATGCACAAATGAAATTCTCTATGGAAAAGGATAAAAATTTTTTTTTTAATTTTTAGAAAGGTTTGTTTCCATAAAATAGACATCCTAAAAACCCATATGTAGCATCTAGTGATGTAATTGTAAAATAAGACCTACATGTGCTAGTATATTAATAGAAATATATTCTAATTTTCAATAATGAAAATAAATTTTGAGTTAGGATCACCTAGTTAATAATTTGTTCTATAGAAAATGGTAACAATAACCTACCTTGAAAAACATGATTGCAAGAATTTCACCTAAGAATTACCTCAAGACTGTCCTTTCTGGTTGAGCTAATGAATGTTTCTTCCAGTGACAGGCAACCTAGAGTAAAAAGCTGAAGCAACAAAGAATCTTTTACGTCTTCTGGTAAGTTGTACCAATTTACTCCCATGATTAAAAATCTGCATCTATGCCAGCCTGAATAGGTCATCAGCATAGAGCCTTTTCATCTTGTAATGCCTTTATCTGCTAGATTTAAAGAGCTGTCAGAAATCTTCTTGTGTACATGCTTATAGACAATGATCAGATCATATGTTACGCTTCTCTTTGACAGAGCTAAAGCGATTGATCTCTTTCAATCTTCATATTAGGAAGATATTTTTTTTTTTAAAGCCCTCAAATTATTCTTCTGGCTATTTTTTCTGAACTTTTTCTGTTTTCTTTTTGGGGAAGGGTGGATATCAGAAGTTGGCACGATATATTACAGTATGAAAGGGATGCAAAACTTTGTGGTAAGATTAGATTCATGCAAATTAGAAATAATTGTTTCCCTTTTCATCTGAATCCATCCAAGCTCCAGGTTGCTCTCACTGAGACTTGTAACAGTATGAGGTTTGTTATGATTAGTTATATAGCTGATTATGGTCTGATTGCTTCATTCAAGTTGTCTGGACTGAGCTACTGCTAGTAACAGTAGTAAAATCTTCAGAGTGTTTTATTAATGTTTAATAGATCTGTAATGCCCAGGATGCACATCAATGGTATTTTAGGAATGACAATTATCATTATATTTTTCAATATTATAATGCTTCTGTCCCCAAAGCATTTTAGCTAACACATTTATATGACATTAAGTGGGAAGCCTCCTATGATTCATATTCATTGTAAATAGAAAACTTTTTTAATATTTCAGCAAATAATCCTAGAGAAATTAGGCATCTGTGGATTGTAAAGATCTGAATTAGTGAAAGTAATTTCTGAAAGCATATCAGATGTCTTACAGCTTCAGAATGCAACGTTCCCTGTGTAGGATTCATCACTGGTTTATAGCTTGCTTGAGTAAATCATACGACTTTGGTTGGCATCTGAATCAAATATTTCCTAGGCTGCAATTCCCATAAACATGTATTTAGAATAAAATGTAAAAATGTGATTTCTTAACTTCAGGTAGCTCAATCTGTCTCTCTGTTGTAAGCAAGCTAACTTACTATGTACATATATCTTGTAGTTCACTGTATTTTTATAGGATCACTTCTAGTACAGTATTTGTAATATTATGAAAAGTTCGCAACTGCTCTTGGCTATGATCAGTGGATGGTATATTGGCTTCAGAATTATTTTCTAATGTTGTGCTGAATTTCTTCTGAAGTGTCTGTAAGAGGGTATTCTTTGCACCAGTCATGTTCTGTATTAGGGAAGAACAAGCTGGCTCCCATACAAACTGCTTAATGTACATTCTGGGTGAATGTTTTGGCTCCTGGACCTAATCTATATCCAGTTACAGTAGCAAAAAGCCAGGCAGGTTGATACTACTTCTTGTCTGTTTTTATCATGGTCACATGATATGTAACTTTTCCTCCCTCAAAAGAAAATGGTGATAAATGTATTTAATCAAAAAATGGGGCTAAATGCTCTGAATAAAATATTTATTTTATTACAATAGCAATCTAATACAAGATAAACATTTTTACTGTGTAAGAAGGTCTTTCTAATGAACATTGGACTGGCAATGATCTCCTAACAGCAACTGTGTCTTATCTTTGCTTTTCTTGGCTAGGCAGGTGAAGTTTCTTCTCTTCCTTCATCTCTTCTAATGTAATAGATCTTCCACTTCCCTAATTGTTTGAATAGTCTTTCTTTGTACTCACGTTAATCTTGCTGGAAGATGGGTGATATTAACACATAAAGTACTCCCAAGTTTTTACTTAAGAGTTTTTACCAAGGCTTAGTTGAGTGGTCTGTTTTCAGTGAAAAGATTTGTCCTGTTTCATCCTAGTATCATGCTTGCTTTTTTTTTTTTTTCCCACTTAGTTGCACCACAAATGGGGCTGTTAGCTATCCTACGATCAGCCACATACAGGCTTTTTCTCTCCCCAGGCATTTTCAACCGATGAATCTTAATTGTATAGCAGATGTAGTTTCTGAGAGCATGATTTTCCACTTTGTACTATTAGCATTTATCCCATACTGATTGCTCTGTCATTAAAATTACCCATTTCTTCCCAAGATACTCTGATCTTCTACTGATTTTCCACATTGTATTGCAGTCAGTTTATATTAGTATAGTTTCTGGGTTTTGTGGAAATGCTGTCAATGTAAATACTATGTGAAAATACGATCTCGGAAAGAACCCTTGGTGGACTCCACACGCACTGGCATCTCTAATCAGCTCCTTACTAAAATCTTTCTTCTCTACCGTGTGTACTGCTTAGTCTCATTGAATCCTAGGTAATTTCCAGTAGATTATCATATATGCATAGTCTTATCTAGGTAAGTAGTTATTTTATATTTAAATAAAACTTATGTTTTGTCACATTTTTTGTTTTCCCTTTCGCATTTCATTCAAAACATTTGAGAACTTTGTATGCTGCAGATGTTTGACTAATTGGGAAATAGTTGCTTGGATCACCTGTTCTGCCTTCTAAATGCAAATAATGAATCTATCTCCTTTTAAGACTGGAATCAAAAGATGAAATATATTACAGATTTCTGATTTCAGAACAGGACACTAAGGTATCAAGATATTTTAGAATTTGGAGCTGTATACTGTGAGGTTCCCAGTTAGGTTGTGTTGAACTCTTTGACCTTTGCCTCCTACACGTAATTCTTTTCACATGTACACCAAATGGCTGGTGTTAATTTGCCATTCAGCCCATCAACCTGCCACACATCCTTACTGAAAGGGATTTTTTTCCTAGATTATGTTTAATCTCTGTCTCTTTTTCACTGCAATGTAGTCCCTCATTTTGCCTTTTTAAAAAAATCAGGTCTGAAAAAAATTTTTATTGTCCTTTCTATGATTTAGTTCAAACTGATTTCTGGAAGTTCTGACTTTCTCCCTTCACATTTTATATTTGTAATTTGTACCTATCTCTTCCGACTTCATACCTTTTAAAAAGCCTTTTAGGTTTTTCATTTGCACTATTAACTTTCTTTGGAGTGGTTATTCCTTTGGAGCCCATTTTTACTGAAGTCTCTTTGCTTGGTATTCAAGTTTTAGAAATAGTAATCTATTTACAAATTAAATACATTCTAGACCTTCATGTTCAAGTTCATAAGTTTCTCAGCCCAATTGTTTTCAGTAAATAGTTACCATAGTTACTCAAAGTTTCTTCTTCTAAAATCAAGATTGAGCCCAATGTTTGTTTGCCATTCTATTTAATTTAAATTGAATCATCTTATGTGCATTCACTCCAAGGTTGTTTGATCAACTCTTTTGTAATGTCCTTGTTTCAGATCAAAATCACTTTCACAATAGTATCAGTTCATGTGAATTTGCTAAACATTTGGGAAAGAAATATGTCAATTCTCACACTAATGAGTATATGAATGCTACCACCAACAGGAACATTTATTTTCCTGTCTCTGTCTGTAAAGTTAGTTCCTATATTGATACAATTTCTAGAAGCAATAAAATTAAAAAGTTTTCTAATCAAATCCAGTCCTAAAATGCTCTTGAAAATCTTGAGCAAAGGCATTTGTTTGCTCATCATTCCCCAAAATTATTTTGGCTCAGACAACTTCTGTTTTGTCCATGCTACTTACATTTCTTTAACCTATCATCTCCTTGTTTCATAACACCTAGTATATCTGTATTTCTGCACTTTATTTCTGTAATTTATTTTTATCACTTTTCATTATTGTTTTCCTTAGATGTTTTCATCAGGTTCTTTTAAAAGATGCATTAGACATGCAAGTTAATTATTAGTTATTCTGACAGCAATCTCACACACAACAGTAAAATATTTCACTTGCATCATATTGCTATATATTCCTTTTTTTTTTTCTTTGTTACATTTTTTTATATTTTATTCTTTAGGGATAAGCTGTATTTCATAATTCCAACTATAAAATGTTATATTTCTGTAATAAATTCCAGTCCTTGCCTCTTTATACACACTGGTAGTGATTTTAATAACAATATTTCTTCAGTGGCTTGCGCACCCAAAAACGTGTCAGTTTCTTCCCTCAAAGTTGTGCTAGTCGCTCTAATAAAAGGTACTTACACTGGTTTGATGATTTGTGATAGAATGAGCAGTTTGGAAACTGCAACAATTAATATAAATTCCAGACTAACTAGGAAGGAATAGTAGATTTATTTTAGTGGGTGAACAACAGATTTTAGCAGGTTGCAATAGAATTAGTATTAGTGGAAGATTACCTGTCCTCTAGAAATCCTGCCATTAGCTCTTCCAGACAGCGGCTTGAAGTCTTAAATCTCTGCTGAATGCATCTTGTCTAGAGGGTGACAAGGAACAGCTGTCATGGTTCAACTCAAGCTAATGCAGTCAAGCATTTTGAGAACAAAATATTTTGAACTGTAGTAGGGAATGAGAGATGTATCATACACCAAAAGAAAAGATTTCATATTAATAGGAAAATGTAATAATTGCATCAAAATTTGTACTCTTCTAATTCTAAACAATAAAACGTTTGTAGCACTGTGTGTGCTGAGTCTAAATTCCTGGAGATCCTTCTCTATTATGAATAGGGAGAAAAAAGAAATTATTAAAAATCAGCTGAAT
>JAVJGG010000037.1:5139867-5179135 GCA_035590195.1 Aviceda cuculoides | reverse complement strand
TAAAAGTTGATGTGGTTCAAAAACATTTGGGTGGCTCTGTAGAAGAAAAAGTATAGAAAGTGCTATTAAATACATATATAAAATTAATACTAACAATAGCTTCTACTTGGGAAGTCCCAATCCACAGGTGGCTCAAGTTGGGGAAAGATAGATCCTTGCCATATTCCAATACCCTTCCTTCACCTCCTCATTTTAGCCTCTGTTAGAGAAAAAGTATTGGATTTAGAGCCATCTTTGGTCTTGCCTACTACAGTGACTCAAGTTATGTTACATGGAGCTGTTATTATCATCTGGGTATTACAGGGAAGAAATTAAAGTTCATCTCATTCAGCTGTTAAAACTAGTTTATACTGTTTGATACTAGACACTTTTAATGGATCAATTAAAAAAAACATTTTAAGGAAAGATACATCTTCATCATAACATTAATTTATCAGTCTGAAGTAATTACATTATTTTCTTAAAGATTAATCAGTATCAGTCAATCTTAGGCTCAGGGATTGACTTATATTCCATGTTAACTAGCAATAGCAATAACCAGTAGTAGTTGAATATGAAGTTCTTTATAAGGACTGTGAAATTTAAGAGTTTGTTATAAGTGTTTACCCAAAGTAAACATGAACACCAAATTCGTAGCTGGTGTGATAGAGGTGTGAGTTTAAAATATGGTTACATGTTATAAAGCATAAATTACACCATCAGAAAAATTCGGAACTTTGTAGCGCAGAACACAATTCAGTGTCTGCTCAGTGTGATTAAAAAATGGTATGGTATAGAGCTAAGTAATTTGGGTATAGAGCAACACAACTGCTGCTGTGCTTTACCTATACATTATCCCTGCCATTCCTTCTGAAATGAATTTGGTCAAAGATATACTTAGGGTGTGATCAATGCATAACCTGAGTAACTGCAAGTTGAGTCTAGTACAAAGCATTTATAGAAATTAAATGGCATACTTTAACCGGAAACACTTGTTCTGCTGGTGTCATCTAAAAATAGTGCAAGTTACCAGGATTTTAGTAAGACAGATGATAAAAATAATAATAATGAATTGAGAACTGGAAAAAAAAGTCACAAAGAACAAGAAGGTCTGTCTTTTGAAGCCATGAGTAAACAGAGATATGTTAAAAGTTTGCAAAATTATGATTGTTAACAGTGGAAGGAGTTTAAGGAATTTTTGTCACATTATACAACTAAAAAAGACCCAGTGAAACAAAAAACAAACCAAAAGGCACGTTCACAGCTGATAATAATAAATGTTCTGGGGTTTTTTCCCTCAAAGTTAACCCATAGAGTTCATTAAATCTTGGCCTCACCAACATCTTGGGTTAAAGAAAAAAAAAAAGTGTTTTAGCATACTGGATCTGTTCTAGCAGCAATAATTTCTCCTGTGGAAGAGAAAACATCAGAAATAAATAATAATTTGAAAAAGTCTGACTTTATGATTAGAGAAACATAATTTAGATTTGCAGAAGAAAAAGAGGACAATGTAAACATGGAAACCTCTTGAACTGATTTTGTTTCTCAGCCCTCATTTGAATAAATACTTCCAGTTTTCATTGATACATCTTGGAAGGTGGGGAGGCAAAGAGCAGGAAAAGGGCTTTGTTCCTTTACGAAAATAAATTATTATGGGCTGAACTGATATTTTATGTTGTAAATAGAACATTATGCAATGTCAAAATATTTTTGTAGGCTTTACTACAATGTGTAGAAATAGGTTGAAAAAACTAGAAAGTATATGAGAAGGCAGATACCTATGTCAGTTTGTTGTGCTGCAAAGTATTTTTATATATATGCTAAGAAAAAGTTATATTTGAGTGGAATTAGCAGCTAGATGCTGCATGATCTTTATGTGGATGTATTGTGCTGGACAGTACTCTGGCATTTTCCTGGTCTTGTTTTGGGTTTTTCCACTGTTTGTGTAAAAAATGTGACATACTTTATTACTATGTTTATCATGTAATTGACATAATTCATTTGAGAAGAAAAATGATCAGTGGAAGCATTGCGACCCAGGTGAGACTGGGTGGGGAAGTTGGGACATAGGCAATTGAATTAGGAGGAATTACAAAAGGAAGATACATTTTAAACTATACCACATCAAAAATGAAAACAGCTCTGTTATTTAGGTGGGCAGCAGAAAGTAATAATGACACACATGAAATCTAATTTGGCATTTCTCTAACTGTGAATTTTATTCTCTCTTTTTGCCATAATGGTGTTCAGGTGAGGTCATGGATCAATAGATAGCAAGGGACAACAGAAGCTGAGGCCGTGATTCCATAATAACAGTGTGAGAGAGATCGTGGCAGTCCAGCCACATACTCATCTCCCTCAGTGTCCTGCCCTTGACAGTGACCAATTGCAGGTGTTTACGGTATAGTAGTACAGCAAGATAATCATATATGATGCTTTCCCAAGACTTAAGCACTTTCTGGGTCAGGGACTTGATGAGCCTAAGGTGGTATGCGTGCATTAATTTGCCCTATTTGGTTTTGAACTGGAATGATTTTTTTTTTTAATTTTTTTTTTTTTTAATCACCCACAGTGTCTCATGAGGAATTTCACAATTTATGCACTATGTGGAAAAGTACTTATTTAATAAAATCCTGAACTCTTTTCTGCAGTTTCATTTGACACCGCTTTGCCTTCTGTACTGGAAGGGATGATTAGCAATTGTTCCCTGTTCACCTTCTCCATGCAACTTATCAATTATACTCTCTCCAACCCTTTCATCTGTCAGTCCTACTGGTAGAAGAGTCCTATCTTGGTTCTTAATTAATCGTATAAAAGCCCTTACACAGTCCTTTGTATGTCTTGTCTCACTTCTTTCTACCTTTCCTTGTGCTGTTCCGTCCTTTATGACAAAGGATACGTTTTTTACAAAGGGGAAAACTGGAGCGGGGGGGTGGTTGTGAATTTTATACAGTACTGCAGGTAACGGTGTCTTCCCTTTTTTCCCAAAGATGGCGTTCTGCTGTGATGTTGTGGTGGTGAGAGGGGTGGTGCTTGGCAGTGGCTGAGCATTGAGCTTATGACGAACACTCCGAGTAAGATTCCAGGGTTTCACTCAGTGTGGTGAGAGCAAGGGGAGAGACAGTCATTTTGGATGCGAGATGAGGGTTGTTCGTCCCTCGTGAACCACCATGTAGATGAACTAAATGGTGTACGTCTACCAGTTCTACCTGCGGTGCTTGGGTCCACCTGCAACTCTTTATTACCCTGAATAGCTTGAGTGGCTGCACAAACTTTGTCACTTTTCTAAATGATCAGCTTTTCTGGATTATTTAGAAATACTTTAAACAGAAAAGGCTCCGACAGAGATCCCTTTAGAGCTTGCTGGTCAATCTGTCTTCACTAAGAAAACTGGCTACTTCTATTTCATCTCTCTTTGCTAGCTGTTTATCTGTGCAAATGCCTTCCCACTTCATGACCGCCAAGCTCCATTTCTGCAAGAGCCTTTGACAGGGGCTGTTTCAGAATAGATTTTGTAAAACCTTCTGCATTGTATCAACTGGCTGTTCTTTGTCCATATAACAAGCAGCTCCTTTAGCTATCTAACACGCGAGGAATCAGTAAGCTATGCAAAGATGCACTGACCCTTTCTTAAGATGTTCGTGTTTATCTGGGTGCCCTTATTCTTTTGAAGCAGTTTCTCTAACTGCTGGTGGCTTACGATGCAGCTGCTTATACGGCATCAGGGCATGTCCATAGGCAAGGAAGACACTTCTGAATCTGTCCTCTCCAGGGTCTTTGGCTCTCCAGACTGTTATTCCAATTCCATCCATCGTGTTATACCCCCCAATTACTCTCAAACTGTAGCAAACAGTATGAAAGGAACTGCCTAGGTGAACTAGTCTGTGCCTTTCTCATTAATAAATTACCGAGGTGCAGAGGGAAGGGTTCCTTTTGCTGTGGCCCACTCCGGTACCGTTCAAGTACCACAGTTAAGGGACCTTTGGCTTGGAGATAATGCCTGAAAGCGGCACATGGTGCTTTTTCAGAGCATTCCTCTTTGGTAGAACATTGGGTTTAACTGGTGGCTTAAATTATGTTTCGTGAGGGGGAACTATGACCTTCTTATAAACCTGAATGATGGCAAGTCGTTTACTATCTGAAAATAGATGTTAAATATTTCAGCAGTCTGTCCTGGAATCCAAGAGGGATCGTTCAGGTCTGTTAGCCGGTGGGTAAAAGCTTTGCTGTATGCCTGTTTTGATGATGCGTTACTCCTGGTAACCGAGTTATTCTGGTGACCGAGGGGACGACTCTTGTAAGAAATGATGGAGAGTTGTTGATTGACGGACAGTTTGTAGATGATCATATGCTGTAAAGAATTTCTCTGTGGGGAGGACAGAAGTCAGTTATTGGAGTCCTCTCTGTAAATTATTTTCTCTAGAATGGTTAAATTATTCTGTATTTCCCATATACATTTGTGTTCATATTTTTCAAATAATACTGCCAAGAAGAATTGTGTAACTAAAAGTGGCTTCATAAATAAGATTGTGTTGCATAGTGCATTTTTAGCTTAACAAATGAGTAACATCCATAACTTTGGAAGTAACCTTTGGAATCATATATCAGGCTGTAAGATAGCCTCAAATTTCTGGGATTCTGTTATAATCTGTAGCTATTTCTACCATTTTTTTTTTTTCTCAGAGGTGTTAAATTGTGTTCTTGTTAAACAGTTTTGATAAGATATGGTTTGATGTCTTGGGTCAGTTTAGCTGGGTTCTTTAATTTTTCCTGACTTTCATTTAGTGTGGCTGGAATGTCAATAACTCTTGAGATTTGGCCCTATTATTTTGGAAATAGCCATATTGCTATTCACATACCCTATTGATTATTAAAATTGTCATACAGAAGAAACATAATTTATTGATGACTGCAAATTTATCGATGAAGGAATTGAATTTCATACTGCTGTATTAGGAACGAGGAATGTGAGATGGATGTTATTTTTGTATGAGAACTTATTTTCTAATTGAGAATGATCATCCAGCTTGTATCTACAGCTGGTGGGATCAATTAATTTCTTTTCTGTGATTTTGTTTGTTTATTCTTTTTTGACTCAAGTAGACCTAAGAAAAGAGCTTTGGCTATCTTATTAATAGACTACTCTGGATTCTAAAGGGCTGATTACATATTGATGCAGTAGAGTCCTTATATCAGATTTTCTTTGCGTGACCAGTAGAATCCTTTATAAATGGACAGTTTGCATCTATAAACTAACAGAACTACTTCTTGTAAGCCTAAATATATTAAAGTCATTATTCTTGGGCATATTTTTAAAATTTATTATATCAGCAGTTGAAAAAAACAGTACTCTTATTTTCCTGGTACCTTTTCTTTACCTTTCATGCCAAGCTCACTTTTTGTTGTTGCATGATAGGCAAGTATCTGATGACCAAGGAACTAGTAGTTGCATCAAATCCAGTTTCTTTCCTGGTTACATCTTTTATTCAGTAGTCTTCATGTAGTAAATAGTTGCCATAGGAAGCCAGCTGTTGTTTGCTAATTCAAAACTTCTAATGCAGTGTTAACATGCAATAGTATTTTTCAGACTATTACTTGTTGGACTCAGCTGCGTAAGACCAGTCAGTCATTAATCTCTACAATTCAAATTACTCTTTTGTCTACAACCACTAATACCCATGTGTCCCGTGACTGGTGTCTCTGTGTCATGATAATCTTGGCACATACAGAGAAGTTGAAAGTGGCTTGGAAATTTTATTTAATATTATCATGTGTATATTAAATTTTTTTTAAATAACTGTGTATATAGAATTACTCTCATAAATGAATGTATCTTGTTACTGTTACCATTTCTGCATTTTTCTGGTGTTTTCAGTAGTAGCTTTTCACCCAGGATTTTTGAAATACTGTGGGTTTGAGACATACTTGATATTTTTAGTATTTTTGTTGATCTGAACAGAAAAGTTGTGTTATTGTAATCTAGGACTGTATTTTGCAAAACAAATTAAAAATAAAAGATATTTTTACCTTCTTATTTTGATAAAATTGCGTATTAGAAAAAAAAAAATCTGTATTTAAAGGGTACTGCTATCTAAAATACTGGAGGGGCAAGGAGAAGCCATTAGAGGTTTGATTGTGGCCTGCCAGTTAAGTGTTTGGTAATTATCAGTGTTCCTGTGCTTTGGGAGAAGCATTAAGTGGTTTTTCTTTGGTTAAAATCCATATTTATGATTTCTTCATGAGTGAAGAATGAATCCAGAGTGCTGACAAGCTTAGTGTTTCTCTTGCATTGTGTTGTCTGCATTAGTCCAGTCTGGAGCCGATCCTTATGTTCCTCCTGTCTCTGATGTAAACAAGAATGTAAAACCTCATTTAGGCAGCGGTGACTTCTGCTGGGCTGTACAAGCTGAGAGGAGTTTAGGTTTGTTGATGGAATCCCTAGTTTTTTCCCTCTTTAATTAATCACTGCATTGATTCTCACTGTGGAAGAGCAAATACTTGATGCTGTTTGGTTCTCTTCAGGTTATGATTCAAATTCTTTCTCATATTGGTCTCACCTGTGTGGGTGTTTACCTGCTGTGTGTAGTTCTTTCTTGCCCTTTGCCTTTATGAAATCTGTGTATACAGTTGAAACCGTATTTTGTTTTGGTAGAAGTTTTGTCTATGCTTTTCTCGTTATTCCTTGGAAATCCAAGGTTCAAGAGCCATACGTTGTGGTAGATGGTGCAGATGATAGTTTCCATGGTGTTCTTCCCTGGACTTCAGACTTTCTGGTTAACGGCTTTAGTTTCTGCACAGGAAGGCTTTAGTCTTAAGGGATTCAGTGGCTTTGACATAAAAAGAGGTTCAGGGAGGAGATAAAGTGCAGCAGCTCCATCGCATGGGACATCTCAACCGTAGCTTGAGTGTTTGCATTTAAAGGGGAGTGTTCTCTTAAATTGGAAAACAGGTCGATGCCCACTGGAGGTCACTATTTCAACTCATGGAATTCCACTTGTAGTGCTCCAGTGTGTGTGAAGGTGGTATATAGGGCGTACTCTGTGGCTGAGCATGTGTTTATTTAGAACAAGGTACTTGAATGATTAAATTAAATCTGTGCCTGAGGGAGTTTTTAAATGCTGATGAATAGGCATTATGGGACTGGGGGTGAGGGGGGCAGACTTTATTTACAGTTCATCCTTTGTTTTGACATGTCATGTTTCAGATAACTATCCATGTCCCTATTGTATTTTGATAAATATGATTAAAGAATATATATCATTATACACAATGGTGATTTAAGTTTTTTTTTTCTTTTAATTGAGGCTTATCTAGTAATTTTTTGACTGTATTTGTATTTTTGGAAACATCCAGATGGGTTCTTATTTTCCATGGTTAATGAAAACTAAAGATACCTAGAAGAATATTTAAGATATATGTCAAGTTAGTTAATGCTTATGAAAAGTACAGATTCTTACGTATTCTTTTATGTATCTACTTACATATAATAACGTATGGTAATACAGGATTTTTGCAGTGCATTAGTTGCGCAGATGGTACTTGAAATAGTTTCAACTTGGAGGAAAGTAATTTCTGCAGTTGACTTCCTATTATAATCTTTGCAGTTAGGACTGCCTGTACCATTGATGGATTGTGTAGTACAGTAAGAATTGTGAGACAAGGAAGTCTTTGTATGCAATATGAATCAGAGGTTGGTGATTAAAGTGATTACAAGCCTTACTTAATTCAAAAATCTTTTAAAAAGCACAGCTTTTATGTTAGCGCTAAGCTTAATTTCTGATAAGGGCTGAAATAAAGGTATCTGATGAGGAAAAGTTGGCTGACAGTTTTTCTGGGCAGCTATGTGATAGCTATTTTTATGTAAGGAGTGAGCTAAAGTGCTATGCTTAGAAGAAAAATTCACACAAAGATTCAACCCTCATATGTGTCTCTCTCTCTCTCTTTTTCCCCACCCTCTAGTGATATGCAGCTTCCGAGGAGCTGTACCGCAAGGCTTGGTCTTGGAACTAGGTGAAACTGTCCAGATCCTAGAGAAATGTGAAGGTAAGTGTGATGTCCAGGAAGGAATCCCTTTTTCTATACGAGTATATACAAATACCTTATTCTAGTAGATTTTAATAAGTTGTTTGGAAATCATGATGCATCAAATCAAAGCACTTGAATAAAACCTAATCTGACCCACTTTCCGTAGGGAAGGCTGAGTGCTGTTGGCACTAATCCAGTCTGATAGGGGGTCAGTGTGTTTTAAGTTAACCATCTGTCCAGAAAATCTTGAACCCTGACCTGATTGTTGTATTGTAATTGGGTCTTACAGTGAATTTTCATCATGTAAAGTACATAATCAGTATCTTTGTTTTTACTATATTTTCTTAGTGTTACCGTTATGCATTTCAATTAAGTATATCAGTGTTTATTATTTAGAAACATCTGAAGACATGAAAAATATTAGTTATGAAATAGATTAGCAAATCGTTTGGGAGCAGTACTGGAAAAATGTAAAGAGTATGGGTTTAGGGGGGACTGCCTTGCATTTATATTCATGTGGGTTTTTGTACCTGGAGGAAAATGCCATTGTAAATGTTGTAACTGTAGTTCGTTCTTGTGTGGCTGGAGATGTTTCTGTGTGAATAAATTGAATGTCCTAATCCTCTGCTTTATTCATATGAATAGTGTGATTGAAGTTGTATTTAAAAGGAGAATGATTTTTATCCTAATGTTCAGAGTAAGCAGGTGGTGTAAAACATCTCTATTGAGAAATAGGTTGACAAGATACAGTATGAGAACATGTTTTGCTATGGTCTGAGGTGGAATAGTGTAACTTTAATCCTGAAGTGTTAAAACAAATTCAAAACCAGATCCACAAATTTGAATTTCAAATTAGCGTTCCACAAAGTTGTAGGTTTATTTTTGTGTTTGTTCAGTTTACACTCATTTTTCATCTCCAGTGTTAACGTTGCTACACAAACCTTCTGCATGCTTGTCAGAAGACTGCTTTTCTTCCCTCATGCCTAGAACAGTCTTTTGCTCTTGATGCTTTTTCTTGTAGTCAGGTGTTTTGTTTGTTTACCTACTGACTTAACTCTTTATGAAAAAGTGACCTCTTGCATGCTAATTTTTCTAGGAAAGTAGTAGCTGCTTCACCTACACTTGTAAAAAATTTTCTGTTGAGTGAGAGTTTTGCAGTGCAATAGTGACGTTTAATCCATGAAGAAGCATGTTGTAAACAATACCTGTAGTATTATACCTGCAAATGATAATTGTTTTTAAAAAAGCGTGTGGTGAAATGGGCTAAGCTTTACTCAAGCACTGAGTGTTGATTGTAGTCATTCTGTCAGGTGTTGTGAATTAGAACATGGTGCAAGCTCAGGAAAAACTTATTACTTTGCATGGGATGGTATAACACTAAGGTAAAACAGTGTATGTTGCTGAAAGCAGTCATGATATTTTCAAACTATTTCTGATAATCAAGGAAACTTTCAAAACTCTGGGAAATAAAAAAAGCATGATCTCAAAAGAGCAGGTTGCTTACAGAAAAGCATAATCCAATGTCTCTTTACAGTGTTATCCTTTGCCAGTAGTTTTGAGGATGATTCCTCAAAGGCAATTCATGCCAGTCTTCAAATTGCTGAGAAAGGAGGCCCTCAGACAAAGTGTTTTCCTAGGTGGAAGGAGGTGTTTGTACAGAGGCTTTTTTTTTTTTTGGTTTTTTAAGCCCTTTATCCTGTCGTTTAGGTTGAGGTGCCTTTGCCATGGACTTTACATTTATAAAACGGTATATTAATTTTGATAATAACATCTGGAACTCCACAATATGAAACTCATCTGAATATTCAAGTGGTCTGTGCTGCAGCTCTTGCATGTGTGAATTATGCAAAAAAGCACACTAATGGGCAAAGTAGATTCTTAAAAGAAAAAAAAGTAGTCGTTGGTTAAGCATTCTTATCTAAGTGGTTGTTTAACGTGGTCCTTGGTTTGCTTTGCAAATTTAGAATGAAACATACCTCATCTTCCACTTCTGCATTATTTGCTGGGGATTCTTTGGTCCAGACAAACTGGATAAATTAATGTTAATCCATGCAAATAAGGGTCACTACTGTGGCAGTCAACAGAAGATCCATTGCTGTTTCAGCTTCACTTCTTAGAATAGTTTGTGGATAATTCTCTACAGTAGGGACTTTGCTGTCAGGATTAGAAGGATTCCCATACACGCAAACCTTCTAGTGACATAAAGAATGATTTCAGAGACTTGCTGAAGAATTCAAGGCTGACAAAGATTCAAATATTAGCTATACTTCTGAATGTGCTTATTTTTAATCATAATGACTTATTGAAGAACTGTATTACAAAAGAGCAAGTGCTCTTTTGTACTGACTGGTGTAAAAAGCAGTCAGTGTATTTAGAGCAATTGAATGAAAGAGTAGGTAATTTCCTGTATCAAGTTCTCGGGTACCTCTGCAGCTTAGTTTTATATGTATTTGCAGGGTAAAGGAACATATGCATACACACACATACATATATACAAGTATTTGTCTCTTTAAGGCTAATAAATATGAATACCAGTTGATAACACATTTTAAAAGAATCTTTTTTTACTGTGGTTGTCTATGCATATATTAAATAAAATGCAATGAAATACAGTTGTCTTTGTTACTATGGATCTTGTTCATGTGCTTGAAATTGGAACTTTTGAATTTCAATCAATTTGTGTGCCTGCCACACTGCGTGCTTTCATGCCAGACCACAAACATCTAAATTTCTGGTTTTGAACCCTGTCTAAATCTGACAAATGCCTCCCACTGCTCCCTGCCCCCCCCCTCCTCTCCAATAATTCAATTTGACAGGCTTCAAACCCATGGACTTAGGTGTCTACCTTTCCTCTGAAGCTACCAAAAGGTCCATCCATGTTTTCATCAAATGTTATGCTATCTATAAAGCATGTGACACTTCTAAGGTGGTTTTATAGTTACTGTTTGCAGTAAGTGCAAAAGTGTTTTCGGAAGACTCTGAAGTCCTCCAGCAGTGTCATTCAAAGGTAGCAAATATTCTTCAAGATACTAGTTGTACGTATGCTTATCTTTCACAGCTTTCCCCTCTCTCTGTTCCCCTCCCTGAGTACTTCCCCTTATGACCTTGCTCCTGAGGGAGAATTGAAGCAGTAAGTGGTGTTCTCTGCTCTACATGCCATGCATCGAGGAGGTGAAAGGGTATGGCAAAAGTATGCTACCTATAAACGCTGAAAGAGTTTTCTTCTGTTAAGTGACAAACTATGAGCATACTCACTGTTTGAAACACACGTGGACTGCGCGTTCTAAAGAACACCCTATTTTTCAAGTCATACAGCTGTCGCCCTGCTATTGGCATTCAGAGTAGGTTTAAAATGTCTGTTTTGTCCATTTATTTTTATTGCTAGGGAGTAGTTTTCTTTAGATTAAAAATGCTACAACTTCGTTGACTTTAATTATTACCTTGAGAATTCTATATGTTCACTGAAGAAAAGAAACACTGGCTGGTGCCTGAAGTGCCAGTTAAAAGAATATTATATTACCCATGCAAGTTCTGGTATCCACAGAAGTGTTTACATGGTTTTAATTTGTGTGTGTGTTAATAATAGTGTTCTTAAGCCATGCATATAATATATTTAAAGTTTCCCTCCGTTATTGCAGCAGTGACAGCATGGTCGAATGAAGGCTTTCCAGTATTTGGGACACTTAAGCGGCAGATACAGCTTGCAATTAGGGTTTTTTCTTAAATTCTTGAAGAATTTGGTGTGCTCGAGAAGCAGTATCTTTGCCGTGTTTCCAAGTTGTACCATACAGATGAGTGAGGAATCGCACTGCAGGCTGTCATATTGCTGTGGGAGCAATGCAGGGTTCCTTCCACCTGGAGTCGGGAGCTGTCCTGTGGCTGGCTGGGCCAAACTGACTCACTCCCAGTAATTTGGGTTTACCCGGAGAAAGATGTTTCCAGTGAAAGATCCCTTTTCCTCTTTGCCTTTCTTCCCTTTTCACCCCTTTTCCTTTTTGCCTTTTGTGGAGCCTGCTAGTGGAACTGAAACCTCTTGGACCCACGCAGCTGCTGCGGAAGATCTCGCCTGGCTATTCAGACTAGTCTTTTGGAGCACAGGAATGACTTCTTGATGGCCTTCTCTTTGGCTGACACCAAGATAAAACGAATTCTGTCTCTTCTGCTTTCGTTGTGGCATCTCTGACTGTGTTGTAAGCATATTCCCGTGGTTCTGCTGGCATGAGGCTGCTCCCTGACATGGTGCTGGCAGGATGGGTTGGGTATTCATCTGCTGCTCGTCCTGTCCTGGCACTGCTCGGAGCACCAGGCTCAGAACAGAGTGGTCTTGGCACTCAGTGGCTTCGGCATCAAGAAGCTTTGCTAAGCACTGTTACCATCCCTCTTCTGGGTCACTTTGAGTACCTTTAGCTCTGCATGGCAGCTTATATGCAGATTAAAAGGTAAAATGAATTGTTTATTGGCTAGTATATGCAAAAGATAGCTTTCTTCCAGGTTTGAGAGTTATGTTACTGCAAAGTATACTCATTCTTGTAGGACAAAGAAGGTTTGAGTTCTTGTAGCAGATTCTACTAACACTGCTTTCTTTAAAAACAAAGTTTAGCTTTAGGACTTACCATAAATACTTACGTAACTTATTTTCAGAATTCTTTTTGTCAAGAAATTGTATGTGGGATTTGTTTTTTCCAACAGCCTGCAGCTGATACTACTTTATTTAACCTGGATATTTGGGCTTTATTTTTCTGAAAAATAGATCCATACCTTTCAATTAGGACCCTCTTGTCTTTCTGCAAATGAATGCTCAAGAGGGACGAGCTTTTTCCATGTGACAGAACTCGTATTGAAGTGGAAATCTAGAAAGGGTTACAAGGTGGCTTTTAGAAAGAATATCCTGTTTTGTTCAAGGCACTTTCAAGTAAAGATCAAAAAACATTGGAAGCTCTTCTAATCGCTCAGATTAAGAGATTGAGATGTGCAGGCCTGGCCCAGAGCTTCCTTTGCAATTTAACTAGAATTGTACTATTACTGAGACTTCTGAATGTGATACATCTTTGGAAAGACTTTTTTTCAGTCTGTGTCTAAGAGTACGCAGGTTTCTAATATGGCTTCAAGTTTCCTTGTGAATTTCTGAATGTCTGTACACAGAATTTCTTTGTGTACAGGTAGTTGTAGGTGAAAGATATGTTATTTACCTAAGCTTTTTTTTTTAGTATGTGATGTTGGTATATACGTTCACAGTCCATTTTTCTGTCCTGCATCTTCAGAGGCCTTGTTGAATTCTGGGGTTCAGAAGAGCTAAGCAGGAAGCCTAATACTTCTTATGATAGCTGAAGAAGCCCTAGAAACAAAGGGAATGGCAGGGACACATTTCTTGCATATACTCCTAAGTAATTTAGCTTCTGTTACTGACCTGCAAGTAACCTACAGTGTGAATATATGTGTAGACAATACATTTTGAAGAAAAATTTATGAACAAGTGGTGGTCTTAATGTGCAGGGGAAACAGGCATAATGGGGTACTTTTCCATTTGTTTTTCTGAAGTTTTATTACCATGGAACTAATTCTTGCAGCTCTTTGGGGGATTATTTGCTGTGTAGGGTATACAGAGGGCAGAGGTATTGATCAGCCTACTCTTCACTTTTCTTAGCTTGTATCAAATATTGTTAGGTGGTATTGAAAAAAGCATCTGTAAAAGACTGTGGTTTTTCCTGGGTTCTGTGTTTCACCTTAGAAACATAATGTTTCGACTCTATGGTGGGTTTAGCTGGAATGGATCACTGTGCAGTGTGGCTGTATTGCTTCAGGTAGTCTGCTTAGTTTATCTGCTGCACTGTGCAGTAGAGTCCATGTAAAGGCAAAGTTGGAATAGGGCTTTGAGATAGTGACTTGTCCAGAACACACTGGAATGGATATGATTCATTCATTTTTTTTTTGTACAGCGTGTGGATTATACCTTTGTCTTGTGTGTACTGAGAATGTAAAGCATGAGGTGTTCAAAATCAGTTAGATTAGGAAATTGTATGTGATTCCTGCACTGACAGTTTCTGTTTTACTGAGGCATTATGTCTATCATACTACCAGTTTCTTTAAAACAAACAAATAAAAAGCTTTGCACCTCCATTGATCAAAATTTGTCAAGTACGTGGCTTTGTCGTGACACTTACCCAGAAATACACATCAATGCAATATTAAGATGCAGTCCAAATGGCTGCATTAATCCCCAGCTTATCATAAATGTCCAGATGTTAACAGTGCTTTGTTCAGTTGTTATTGTGCTATGGCGTAAGCAGTAGGCTCATCGTGTGCCCATCTTCCTGTGTGATCAAAGAAAAAAAAAGTTTGCTTGCAATGTCATCTGTATCATCAAAATATTTTGGCCTGTTCTAGGATGTCTTCATATTTTGACTATGATAGAATACTTGAAATTCATCAGGCTCGTTTAGGATATATTTAGTGTTCTCCTTCTTATCCTAAATAGGATGTTGCTTAGAATGGTGCTTCTAATAGACTAATTTTTGGTGTTATAGTAAATGATGTCATAAGGTGCAGAGTAACCCTTTGGCTGATTCAGGTCAGCTGTCCCAGCTATGGCTGCTCCAAACTTCTTGCCTACCCCTAGCCTGCTTGCTGGGGGTGCCACACTGGGAAAAAGGCAAAGCCTTGATGTTGTCCAAGCACTGCTCAGCACTAGCCAAAATGTTGGTCTCCTATCGGCGGTGTTTTAGCCACAAATCCAAAACACAGCACCAGACAGGCTACTGTGCAGAAGGGGAACTCCATCCCAGCCAGACCCAGTATGGCGATTCATTTTTTGAAAACAGAATTATCTGTCTTCCTTTCCCTAGGTCATCCACTAGGTCAAGCAGTTTGAGGGTATTCGTAGCTGTCAGAAAAAGAAATGGGGGGAGGAACTGTGTGCTTCATGCAGTCTTTCTCTGTAGGGATTGTAGGTGTTCCAGCTCTAGTCTTATGCCTTAACTTCATCTGTTCTCAGATTCTTATTAGTTACTGATAATTACGAGACAGTTACTCTGTTCAAATTGTGGATACTCATGATTGTTGTTTCACATTAACTTATTCACAAGATTCTTGTCACTTCATAGCCATGTTTTTCTGCTTCTTAATTTTAAATCCCATCTTTTTCACCATTTCCTTGAAGTCGGTACCCTTTAAAGGCCATGTATCACTAGAAAATGAATACCATAATTCTAAAGTATTAAAAATTAATTATTTGTAGTACCGTAACATCTAAAAACATTAGTCAATATTGAGGTCTGTGTAGTGCATGTTGTGATCACAATTAGCTGAAGCACCTGCCTGGATGTGATAACTATCATGATTAAATCCTCTAAAATAAATGTTCTTTAAAATGGATGATTAGATCAATATTAATCTATTTAAGACTAATTCCAGAATGAAGGTTTAGTTCATTTTAGTGAGTAATGTAATGCAGATGCAATTTTCTAAATGTGTTTTTTAAAAAAGCATTGTACCTTTTCTCATAGCTTTTACTTTGAGATACAGAATGAGTTTTTGGTGGCATCCATTGTAAGCAAATAAGGAGTTACATTTTGCAATTTAGCACTTTCAGGTTCTGGTGAGCTCTTCTTTCCACTGTATGTTGCTTGGATGGAGTTGGAGGAAACTTAAAACAGAAGGGTGATTCTAAAAATATTATACCACACTGAAAAAGAAAAAAGAAAGAAAAACTAAGATCTGGAGAGCACAATCTGCAAGATTAAAGGGAAATATACCACTTTCCAAATTTATAAAAGTACCTACAAAAGGGAAGTCAACAAAATGTTTTCCATGTTCTCCAAAAGAAAAGAATCCTGGATGCAAATAGCCGCAAAGAAAGTTCATGTTGTAAAGCACACGTATGTTGTCTGAGCCACTGAAATAGGTTGTCTGGTGAGGATTTGCCATCTCTACTTGACAAAAATATCCTAGATTTTCAAGTATTATACCAAAATGTTACTGTTACATGCCGTTTTCTTGGCCAATGTTGATCCATGGAAGCAATTTCTTCTAAAAAGATGCTTGTGCAACACCACCACTTTCAGACTGGTCTGTGTGGAGTAGCAGACATATACTCCGTTTCCTTGGAATACTGTGCAGAAATAACTTGGAATTTATGTTTTGTGGAAGTTGTATGAATCATTTTCTCCAGGCAAGGAGTGCTGTGTTATTTGTGTCCAAATTATTGGACACTGTTAAAAACAGGCTAAACATTTGTGAGGAGAGGTTTAGAGACATCGCTTGGGTGAGCTAGATGATTTTTCAGAGGTCCTTCCATTCCTGTTTTATACAACTCTGTAAACACATACCTTTTAATCTTTGGTGATCTATTTTGGGATTAAGAACAGGAAACTCAGAAATAAGGTGGTTTTTTTTAAATGTGCTTCATCCCCTACCCTGCACATCTAAATCACTAATAGATACATGCTTTATCAAGTTTTGTTCTACCTTTACAGTTCTGTTTGCAAACTTGGATAAAACCACTTTTTTCCATATTTACCAAGAAGTTTGCCATTCTGTTTGTCTTAAAGCTTAAAATGTATGTTTATTTCTAAGGTACGCAGTCTATGAATATAAAGTTATCAGCATGCTGCATTTAATATTGGTAGCAATGAGTCAGAGAATAAATGCTTTTTTTTTTTCTGTGACCTTAAAAATATGTAGCATCTGTTACTCAAAAGCAGGTGTTGCAGACACAGTTGTGTGGAGTTTTAGAAATTACTCATTTTAAGGATCTGTATGTGTTGTTTGTGCATATATGTTTATATTGATATGATTGCCGTGAAGTTTGGTCAACTAAGAAATCAATTGAAAACAAAATTTTATTTTTTAATATAAGCAATGATTTAATGGGAAAATAAATCTCTGTGTTATGTCCTATCTTTATAAGAAATTTGTGTAAAAAAGATGATGGATTTTAATTTTTTCCATACTAAGATTTGCAAGTGTCTTGGATTCATCAATTGTTTTGCTTTATATTTACTCATATTTCCTGAAAAAAAAAAAATAATTCAAGACTATCAGGCTGTCTTTAAAATGAAATCGAGGCCCTCTTTCCCACTTCTGAGCCTCTAAATGAGACTCATGTCATAATTCAGCCAAATATTAAGTCCTTTTTCTGAGACAAAATACATAGTCACTTTGTTCTGTTCTTCTCTGTTCTTCATAGCAAATTACTGACAAGTTTTCCTAGTGCTCTTTCAAACGCTGCAGATGCGAAATTATATCTGTCCTCTGTAGGGGGGGAAAAAAAAAAATTAAAAGGAGGAAGTTGCCGGAAAAATTCGAGGAATTTTTATGGAAAGTGGATTTAGATGATGTGAAATTGTAGGGTTTGGGCAGGTTTGGGTTGTTGCCTGTCCGCGTACTGGGCTGCGGTAGGTAGCAGAGTGACATGCAGGCGGTTGAACTTGCTGCTCGAGTAGCAGCTGGGCCTGGCCGACTGTGCCCACAGATTTGGGATGGCCAGGGGTGGCCAGGCCGCCCCAGGACTCGCAGCCTGGCACTCTTCCTTGCCCGGGCGTTCCAGGCTCGGGTCGGAATGTTAGCTTTATGTTCTGGGGCTGGCCCATTGGACCCAGACATGAAGAGAGCAGAATGTTTTTCAGAAGAATTCAAGGTAGTTTTATGTGTCTAATGGAGTGGAAGAACAGCTCATCTACCATGATGGCTGAAGTGAGCTCCTTTTCCACTGCTAAACTGGATGGCGTTTCCAGCACTTGTTTCCTGATGAAGCTTGCCTGGGGTGACGTTACTTTCACCTGTGTAATATGGGAGCGATTGGGTTCTTCTGTTTAACTTGTAGCTTTTGCAGCTTTGGCTTTCACTCCTGATTTATTGTCCTGTCTGGGGCTGTTAACTGATGGGGCATACAGAGAGACTCATGTACTGACAAGTAAGAAAAGTGGTCGGTACAGACTCTTGCCTGGGCACTGAATGCGTATTTGCCACAGTGGCTCATGATTGGAGTACGGTGATTAAGTATACTAACTTGCTTTTATTCCTGGTGGGAATAAACAGGAGCATTCCAGGTTCTTAATTGCTTGTCATCATTGCAGAGCAAAAGAATAATAATAATAAAACCAAACAAACCAACCCCCCCCCAAAAAAGAAGACAAACAAAACACTTCAAAAATTTGACCTATGTGAGGCACAGCTGGCTTTTGAGATGATCTCAGTAACTGCATAGTTTTCAGTCAGTTTGCTTCTGTGTAAAGTAAGCAATGCCACAAATTAATATAGTGTGTTTTATCTGGTTTTAGGCTGGTACAGAGGTGTTTCCATTAAGAAGCCCAATGTAAAGGTAAGCGTGAATATATTTTTTTAATCCAGTGGGAGATTGTATCTATTTTGCTAATGGAACCCAGTAAACTTTTTGTTTTCCTTACCCTTAGTATTTTATTTCTCTAACTTTTTTCCTGTGGGAAGATTGGATTTATTTTCCAAATTGAGAGAACAATACTCATTAGTCACCCAAAGGATCAGAAACTTTCCTGACATGTAACATGTAATCTTTCCAACATTTATAAATCTCATCCAATTTGGTTCTCTCTATCCTACGCCCCTAAGAAAAGCATAGCTGGGTGATCTCACACAGCTTAATTCAGGATTTTTAAAGAACACATTTAAGAATTTGCATTATTAATCTAAGACAACTTTCAAAAAAGTCTGACGAAAAAAGATATTGTAAGTTTGTTCTTTTTTCAGATTTTTGCAGTTTAACCACTGCATTTGGTTACTTTCCAGTCATATTCCTGTTTTGCTCTTGGAGAACTTGGAGACTGTTCTGATAAGAATTTTTTGCGATTGCATGTATATTTTTGTAAATGTATGTATCCAAACATGTAAATAGTTGCTTCTATGTAAGCATCACTTCATTGTCTTTTGGTTTAAATACAGCTTGTATTTAAAAAACAGAGTACCAGATTCCTCATGTTTACCTGTACTACAGAATGTAATATTACCTGTATTATGTTTTCATGATTATAATACTCTTTTAATGGAAAAGCCTACACTCATTTTATGTTTGTTGGTACATCTTCTGCTTGCATATATGTTCAGTTTTGATAGGAGAGCCCTTCAAACCTTCCTTGGTTTCTTAGGTAACCAGCACAGGATCACAGAAATAAACAGCATTAATTGGAAGTGAACCAAACAAGGAACTGAAGTAGCATTTCTTCCTTTTCCAGATTTTCGTGT
This sequence comes from Aviceda cuculoides, assembly GCA_035590195.1. Lineage (NCBI taxonomy): Eukaryota > Metazoa > Chordata > Aves > Accipitriformes > Accipitridae > Aviceda > Aviceda cuculoides. The sequence continues at coordinate 5,159,917 of JAVJGG010000037.1, read as the reverse complement.
GGCTGAAAACATGCATATTTACTATTTTTTCCTGATGGAGCCATTCCTGTTAGTCATCTTTTCTCCTTCTGCAATTTCAGTCTTGCCTATGAAAAAGAAGGAATTTTTCTTAGCATTTTGAATCATATTATTTAGTATTCCTTTCAAACCCCCATGAATTTTTCTTCCTAAATCATACTGTTACAAAGCTCTAAAAATTTAAAGCCCACATTTGATTACTGACATTTTTGTCAGAGGCTGTCAGCTGTTTTTTAACCTGAAGATTACCGTTGCTGATGCTGTATTCACCACTGAAGTGCAGGCTTACCGTTCTTACACACTGACTGAGTTTGCTCTGAGGACTCGGGGCCGTGTGTTTTAGAGAGGTAATGGAATGCTATGGAAAGTTGGGGTTAACTTGCCTCTTTTCCCCATGTCTCGTCACACAAGAACACAACAGCACAGGCAAGGTTAGAATACAACCATCATGAGAGCAGCAAAAGGCAAATAACCGGAGCGATCCTAAGTGTGTTTAAACAGCTTTTTGTTGGAAAGAGGGAGGAGGACGGATAGCTCCAGGGTTTGCAAGTAATACAACAATACTTACCCTCGTGAGAGACTGGTATGGGGGGTAGACACAAATTTGATGGTAGGCTTTTTTGCTTCTGTTTTTTCAAACCTATGTCCTTGTCATCTAATGTAATGTAGCATATTGATAGGGAGGCCCGGTCTGGAAGCGTCCTGATGCTATGCTGCAAACTTCACGATAGCCACTTTTCTGGCTGTCCCAGCTAGCTTACATCTCTCCAGTACATGTTCCTGGTGGTTACATCCATTATTCATTCTTTTCTGCTAACTGCAAGCCCTTCTCTGAACTCTTCTTACTTGTCACACATTTCTCCTGCTTGCTCATCACCTGTTAGTGGATTATTGGGCTTCCACAGTCTTTGCAGTAGGTAGACAATTGGCTAAACTTAAATATTTTCTTTTAAATCAATCTTGTCCCTTCCAAGGCAGCTGTGTAGTATTAGAATGACACCTTTTCATTTGGTCCTAGTTGACTTAGCCATGATTTTTATACCAGAGCGTATTTCCCATACAACAGTGTTTCTGAACATTTCAGGAGCTTTTGGGAATGAAGAGTACTGGGCTTGAATATTTGTATGATATTTTTTATTGGATAGACTTGCAAAACTTCTTTATTAAGAAAGTGATCTTTCAAGAAGGAGGTTTGATTCAGTATGCTGTCCTGTTCTAAGGTGGATTAAAATGATCAATTGTGACTAATCTGAGCGTTGACTTTTGACTGTGGCAGCTTCTCTGACACAGTGCTAGGGGTTTTTTTGATAGGTATGTTGGCAATTATTTATTGTGGCTTAGGATATAAAGGTTAAAAAGTGCAAATGTATTTTTCTAACTTACAGACTTCTTTCTCCTGCAGGGGATTTTTCCTGCAAACTATATTCACTTGAAAAAGGCAATCGTCAGTAACAGAGGGTGAGTATTTTTCCTTCTTTCTAAGAAGCTGCAGTGCTTCTCATCTAGAAGGGAATCTAAGAAATAGTTATTAAAATTTATAGAGTGATTTTAGTTCATTTTATCTTTTGTTGTGTATTAGAGTTTGAAAATTAAATGTAATTCTGCAGAGCTTTGGGGTTTTTTTGTTTTTTAATACATCAAGAATCAATTCCGTTGGTTACTCCTGTTCACTTCTGCTCATAAAATTGGGACTTCAGAGGTATCATCTGAAACACATGAAGTTTAAAGAACTCTATATTTTTCATTTCTGCTTGTTTCATCACTGGCAAAATTCTGTATGTTCCTGTTTGTGACGGAGGCAGTGGCGTGTAGACAGCCCATCTTGTTTATCAACAGATTTTCACTGAGACATAGCTGGCAAGGTAGCTATGTTACTTTGAAACTTTTCAAAAGGATCCAGCCCTCCACACCTCAAGCCAAAGAGTGACTGGAGTACACTCTGCTGAAAGTATTTTACCTTCACTGTCTTTGTATGTAGCTCATATGTTGCTAGAGGTAGGTTAAATTTAGTTAATGTGAATAGCAATACTGATGGCAACATAATGTCGGAGATTTTACTGTGTGTAGGCTCTATAAGCTGCAAAGTTACCTCTGAGATTGACTGAGTCTCCTGAAATCAATATCTTACGTCTTCACTGCTGCTCTTACCTCCATATTCTACATTAAGGCCACTGTCGGGAGATTTTGAGTGCAGCATTTCAAACAGTGACCCAAGGCAACAAATTAAATGAGGAAGATAAAACTTATTAAGTGGCATTTAGTAAAGTACCTGTAGAAAAATATGTGACTTCTGATAGTCTTGAATTGTATGTTTATCCTTAAAGATACTGAGTAAAGATTTTAAGAGCAACTGTACTACTGATGCTTCATAACTTTGGGGTGTAATAAAATTATATATATTGCATAGAATGACTACTCCTAACATGTACTCTCCTGAGGGGGAAGACCAGTTTCCTGTGATCTGTAGTTAATTAGTACCTGAAGCGAGTTCAGAATTTTTAAAGGGCAACCAGTTCAGGATATTTAGATACTGCTAGGGAAGTTGATGTACTTTTTAAAAATAAGTATCAAAGACTGGTATACCAATCGATACAACAGAACGTATTACAGGTCTGAACCAGAGATCAGGGTTAGTTCATGTTTTGGTAAAAGGAATTCTGCCCCTGTATTTAAGAATAAGTTCAAAGTGCCAATATAAACACTTGTGAAATAACAGACCATTGTATATAAAGTTCTTATATTTGAGTCATAGACCCAATGTAATGTCATTAATATGTGGGTACAATGGAGGAAGTGAGGGTTACAGGAATGCAAAGCCTTACATTTACATGGTTAAATGTAGTGCTGATGTGTGCTCTCTTTAAATCCAGGCATACTGTTGAAGGCTGATCTTCCAAAACATTTTATTTTTTGCTGATGCTAAAAGTTTGTAAATCATTTCTAAAAATGATCTTTAGAAGAACATCCTTCTTTGGTTTTGATTTTTTTTTCTTCCCATAATTAGCTGAAGTGTATTGTGCGATTGCTTTCATCCTCTAGTTTCCTGTGGTTTCTTAAAGGGATGTTGAACTATTTTGAATCCCTTCCCTGTAATGGCATTTTACAGACGTCTGAAAAAAACTGAATTTTCAGCTAGAAGTGGTTGTGGCATCATTTTTAATGTTGTTAGTGTAAAGCAAACTTTTGATGATATATACTAAACACATGATCTTGGAATATGACCTAAAGAATAGCTGTTGGGATTTTCATCATATTCTTAGTGTTGTAATTCAGATCACAAGCATACTCTGTGGAGATTTGTTAAAGCATAAATTGAGATTTCCGTGTCTTACTGTGCCCCAATTTGAAAGAACAAACCAACCAACCAAACAAAAACATTGCAGGAGTAGAATAGAGTACAGTCTCAGATGCCAAGTATCTGTCAGTGTTTCAGTTTCTCACAACAAAATGGTGGAATGATAAGGTCATTGGCGTAATGATGGAAAAAAATAGTGATCTGTCGTACTCTCCTGGTAGGTATGTATATGAATCGGTGCTTCCCAGTCCCATCTTTAGTGGGTTGAATGCAGACCTGACAGGACTATGCCAGGTTTTTAAGATGGTGATGCTTCTAATATATGTGTATTTTGGATCTTAATATGAGATTTACTTATGTTATTGATGTGAATCTGAGTTTTCGGTAGCTTGGAAATGAAGAATTTAAGCTTTTGTTTGATAAGTTTTCTGCTTCAAGAATACACAGAGACATACAGTGACTTTTAACTTCATCATCCTCTCCCCCATCACTTGCTGCTTTTGGCTCCAGCTAATGTGGCACAATTATTTCTAGAAAGAATTTTCAAAAGGGAAATATTGCCATGAAAGTGGCTTCTTTCATTCTTTTTAATGACTGTGTTCTCTTTTAAAAACAAACAAACAAACAAAACCCCTCCCAAACAGCAAAAACCCAACACCTTTCAGAATTAATTACATCTTGTTGTTTGCATATTTACTTCTTAGCCGTTTAACTCTGCACAAAGGACAGAAGAAATAGCCTGAACAGATTATGAAATGGGGAGCTTATAGCTTTCCTTCAGGAGAATTTCAAAATAGCTGTACACGCAGTTGTACTACTGAAGAGGAAGGGGGCAGTGTCCTTCACAGTTGTTGTGAGAGACAGCCTCTGCAGCACATCCTTGACGCTAATTGTCCCAAACCACCTTTTGAGCCAGTGTTTTTCAGTACTGCTACTTTAGGACCTATGGAAAATCGTTCCAACGTGGTGTGTTTCAGAAACATGTTGGGTTTTGGTTTTTTTTTAATTCTCCCTCTTTTAAAAAAAAATGCTGAAAGAGCAGAAGCTTGATATAGACCTTAATTTTACAGTGTCTGACACTTGTTTCAGTAATAGCATTCAACATAAAGGGCAAGTCGAGGCACTAATGGCTCAGGTAATATAATGGTATTACAGTATGTACATTAGTTATCACATTCTTGCATTTCAGAGTGATGAAAGAGAGAGCTATGCTTGGCTGGCATGGCCCTCTTGGAGTGGGTCCAGGGGAGGGTCACAAAAGCGATCAGGGGATGGAACACCTGTCCTATGAGGAAAGACTGAGAGAGTTGGGTGGTTCAGCCTGGAGAAGAACAGGTTCTGGGGAGACTTTATTGTGGCCTTTCAATACTTAAAGGGGGCTATAAGAAAGATGGGGACAGACTTTTTAGTAGGGCCTGTTGCAATAGGACAAGGAGTAATGGTTTTAAACTAAATGAGGGTAGATTCAGTCTGGATGTAAGGAAGAAATTTTCTACAATGAGGGTGGTGAAACACTGGCCCAGGTTGCCCAGAGAGGTGGTAGATGCCCCGTCCCTGGAAACTTTCAAGGTGAGGTTGGATGGGGCTCTGGGCAACCTGATCTAGTCGAAGACGTCCCTGCTCGCGGCAGTGGGGGTTGGACTAGACGACCTTTAAAGGTCCCTTCCAACCCAAATCATTCTGGGATTCTCCTTTAATGGCTATGGAGGATTTTGACCACAAAGGGACAAGTCCTGTTCTTTTGGTTAGAGGATAGCTCACTTGCGTTTCATATGCAATATTGAAAAAGCCTTCTGAGTAGGAAATGTTAATAGATGGTAGATCTTTTGGGTTGTTAATGATATTGGCCAACATACTCATTGGAGGGGAAAAAAGTACTGGACTGGCTTAGAGAGAGGGGACACAAACTGTGAAGGATCCCACGTTACAGGCAAGTTAATTTAACATGCTATAATAATGCAAAATGTTTTCATTGACCTTGATTAGAATGAAATTATGTATTTTGAACAGGTAACTAGGAAATGCTTCACATACGCTGACCCTTGTGTAATGTAATGGAGGAACAGTTGATATGACTCTGGAGGTGCTTCAGTGTTACAACAGACAAGACGGTCCTCTTAAGATGTTTTCCTTTACGTTGAACAAATTCAAGCAAATTCAAGTTCTAGCATTTTACAAGTTGTCTTGCTGTTTATTTCTTTTTCTACCTTCTCCAGGGTACTTTTCCTAATTTTTCCTCCTCTTCTTGTATAGGCAATATGAAACAGTTGTTCCACTTGAAGATTCTGTTGTGACTGAAGTCACAGCAACACTGCAGGAATGGGCTGTGCTCTGGAAACAGCTGTATGTGGTAAGAACAGTACCCTTCTCATTCTACTTTACTTCTCAAATATCTTGGGAGATAGGTTGTTTGCATTTCAGTCAGTTAGGAAAAAAATCTTAATCAGTATAAGAATTGTTAGATTCGTTTTATCTAGTGGGGGGGTTTGCAAACTGCAGAATCACTGATCATGCGAGTTTCACATGGGCTATGTTGGAAATTTCAGCAGTTTTGAAATTATGCCTTCAGATCTGAAAGCTTCATCGTTTAAAAAGACCCCAATTTTAAAGTGTTTTTAAATATGTAAGAAATAATATATGTGTTTAGTGACACAAAATGGAAGACTTCTGTAAGTCCCATCAAAGACTTCAAAGAATTATTCAGCATAGTCTGTGACTATTTGTTTTTAGCATCTAGAGTTTGAAACAGGAAGAATTCAGAGGTCTTTTTGTATGATTGTTCCTTCATCTATTAAAAATAAACACTTAAGCATATTGAATTTTATACTCGTCTATTTTATATTATTTTCAGTTGCTGCCACATAATGTCACCTACTTCTGCTTTCATTTTTGTTCTTCTGTGACTTTTTTAATGGCCAAGTCCCATGGAACAGGAAATAAACAACTTGCACATTTGAAAGTATTTTTTTCCTGTTTTTTTTTTTGTTCGTTTCCTCTTTTTAGCTTAGTAATTACTAGCCATAACTGTAGGATTAGGATCGAGAATTGTAGGTGGTACAGGCATGATTTCCTTACTTTAGAGAAATAGCTCTACATAGAGCTGCAGCAGCTTTGTTTCCTTATTTAAACCTGAAGTGGCAGTAGTTAGATATCCAAGAAATAAATCCGGAAAAGATCCAACTAAATGAGTCTAGTGTTTCTGTGGCATAACCAGCCATGTTCCGTACTCCCTTCAAAAAGCAATCAAGTCTGTTATGAAATTAGTTTTACTTTTGTTGCTCCCAGTTCTTCTATGGGGATCATATGCCTCTGAAGAAATTTTCTTGGAAAGTAGCATGCAATCTAATTGTCGGGGGGCAGGGGAAGGAGGGCACGCATGGTATATATGCTCTTTTTATACCACTCGTACACGTAGTACTCCTCCTTTTTCCATTTCAAATACTTACCTCTCTGGTGTATGTGAATAAAGCAATCTTTTCTGTTTTCTTCCTGTAAGATTTTCTCTCTCCCCAGTGTCAGATGAGGAAGACAGCAGTAATACTGACAATGGTATTGAATTGGAGAAAGGGGAATCATTTTACCTACAAATGAGTTACACTTCGTTTCTACTAATCTATTTCTTTTTTATAGTTAAAGTCAATTCCCTGAGGGGAGGGAGAGAGCAAGCTCTAGCTATAAACTTTCAATTAGTGATTTTCTTTCTGGGACTGCTTTCTATTCTAGCCCATTATACTTATTATAGCATTGCACAGAACATTGTTGTATTCTTAAATAACAGCGGAAAGAATTTACTATTTTCATAGAACTTTGGAAGGAGGCATCTGTTCCATGGCAAGAAGAAATGGGCAGAGCTTCAGAGTAGGAAATAAATTGGTTTGTGGTGTGTTTCTTCCAGAAATTAGAAAAAAAAAAAATTCTAGTATAGAAGTAGTCATAGAATTGTTTAGGTTGGAAGGGACCTCTTGAGATCATCTAGTTCAACTGCCTTCTCAAGTAGAGTCAGCTAGACCAGGTTGTCCAGAACTGCATCCAGGCAGGTTTTGAGTTTCTTGTGAATGGAGACTCCATAAATTCCCTGGCCAGATCTGTCAGTGTTTGGTCACCTTGGGTGGTTTTTTTATGTTCAAGACTACTGATGTAGTGCCATAGCATTTCTGACATGAAAGAACAATCTCTGCCATTGTTAGGTGGGTAACAGAAATTTGTCCCATTTACAAACTGTAAATTTGAAGCCTGAGAAAGTGTACAGAGGTGCACAAATGGATGTGGCAGAGCTGGTATTAGGATTTTATAATTGGTATTCATGCTAGAAGCTACATTGTAAGGTCCTATCTTAAAATATATTAAGAGACTAAATGGAAATACTTGCTTGTTGTTGGATCAGCACCAGCAGAATTGTTTATTATTCCCAAACTGTAATAAGAATCATCTAAGAAATCTAATTAATGTTATTTATCATGCTACTGTGCCCAGTCAGCTTTGCAGAAAAGTTTCTTACTGTAGTGAAGGTTCAAATGCTAGTTGTTACTGCAGATGCTTTCAGTAGGTCGGCACCTATAAATGGTAACAGTAGGCACTTCATTATTTAGTAGTATTGCAGGGCAAGGCAACTGCCAAACAAAATGTACAGCATCTCTTAATGTCTCTGAATAGGCTGAAATGTTCATCTCCTGCTTTTTGGCAAACTTCTTACTTGGATTATAGTTTGAAAGACCAAGTTTGTTTCAATTAAAAATTCCAAGAAATTGCTTTAGTAATATCATTGAGAAACATTACAAGGTTTGTCTTTGCCTTTCAGTTAAACAATAGGAACTGGAGTGTAATGCCCAGGAAGCCTGGAGCGATTAAAACACTGCCTGAAGAGGGATGCTATGTAGCTCCAAGATAAAATAGCTCAGCTGTAAAAAAATTGGAGGGAGGAGAACAGTGAGAAATGGAAGGGCAAAGTGAAGCACAACTTTGAGAGAGTTGTAGAAAATTGGTTCATGTGAAGTGTTGGCAATCTTCCTCAGTTCCTTCTGACCACAGAGAGTCTGTGCTATTACTAGGAAGAAGCCGTGCGTGGGGAAGCTTGAATAGGTTTGAGTTACAACAGTTGTGCGGTAATTTTAGTTTGTATGCCTGTGAAATATATATTGGAAAGATTAGTCTGAGTTCACTATACTACACAGGGCTGTGATATTCTTGTAATTTTTGTTATCAGGGTGAAAGCAAAGTGATAGTAGAACTAGAAGCTGAGACTGGAGAAAAATAAAGGAAGGGCTGAATTTGAAATAGAAAGCTTTATGGTGTGTTCTTTGCTTTACTGTAATATGTTATGCTCTGAGTAGTTGGACTCTGATATCATAACCCTTTAAATGCTAAGAAAACAGTAAGTTTTTTTGAAAATGCAGGAGGTTTCTCTCAAATTGAAAAGGGAAAGGGATGCAAATAATACTGGTATGGAAGCTATCAGAATTTGTTATTTATATTAGCTGGGTTTTGTAGCAGTAATGATAACCTAGTTAATTCTATGCCTACCTAAAAATCACCTTTTTTTTTGTTACTGAGTAATCAGTAATAGAATTTAAATATTAAATATTTTTGAAGGAGTAAAGATGGTACGACTTTGATGGTTCTGGGGACAGACTTTTTAGTAGGGCCTGTTGCAATAGCACAAGGAGTAGTGGTTTTAAACTAAAAGAGGGTAGATTCAGTCTGGATGTAAGGAAGAAATTTTCTATGATGAGGGTGGTGAAACACTGGCCCAGGTTGCCCAGAGAGGTGGTAAATGCCCCATCCCTGGAAACTTTCAAGGTGAGGTTGGATGGGGCTCTGGGCAACTGATCTAGTCAAAGACGTCCCTGCTCACGGCAGGGGGGTTGGACTAGATGACCTTTAAAGGTCCCTTCCAACCCAAACCATTCTGTGATTCTATAAAAAGAGCACATTTTTTCCCCTATTAGAATATGTAGTTTATGTGCAGACAGATACAGTGTCATGACACTGGAAAATAAAAAAGCAGTTCTTCTCTTTCTGATCTGTCTGTATGCAGGTTTCTAAGATGAGCACAGAAACAGGAAGATTCAGTAACTACTTTCTGCCAAAAAAGGTCACTGTTCTATTTAACCTAGTTGGTTTGGATTTTCCTGCATTCAGAGCCGTTGTACAAAATCTTTGGGAGGGAGTTCACAGGAACTGAGTGTTTAAAATCCGTACTATGTAAACACTGTATACTGAGTTGCGCATAATATGGGTAGAGTTTCTGATAACTACAGCTGTGACCAGATGTATGTGTGTATATGTGAGTTTATGTATACACATACAGACACATATGTATGTATGTTGTCGCTAAGCTTATGGACCCTGTATCTTGTGTTATTGTTTTGCTTGGCTCAAATACTCCATATTGTTCTTTAGATTAATTTGGACAAGATACCTATTTTGTTTTGTGGGAAGCCTAAGAAATTGAAAAGAAGGTTCTACTTATCCTTTCTCAGCATTACAAAGGCTTATAAACGAAAGATGCCACTGATTTCCTTCCCCAATACTATACTTAATATATGGAGTGGAAGAGGAAAGAAAAGTAAGATTATTATTGGTGCCACTATGGGAGGCTGAGCTTGTTCTTGTGACTGCTCCTAAGGGACAAAGAAGAGAGAGCACAAGTGCAAGAACAAACCTTGGAGAGACTTCTGTAGGCACAGAGGTGGATAAAGATGCAAAATTGCATTTGTTATGGTGAAATGTGTATGGCTTTTGTGTAGTTGCCCAGACCAGTGTATGACTTCCACTGAGACAGCAAATAATACCAATAAGGTAGATAACTTTCTTTCTTACCCTGTATGTGTTGATAAGATTTGTTATTTTTATACTACTTCTAAATAAAGGATCTGCAAGTTCTCTGTGAGCTTTCGTTAATTAGGTCAAACAAGACTCCTGTGAGTTGTTAAGTCAGCTGAAGAGATCACTGAAACTCACAGTTGGAGCATAGTAGCTATTTTAACAGTAAAAAAAATTCCTCAGAGTTTAAGAAGTGATGTGAGGACTATTTCTGTTGAAACAGCAGATGACTGTAGAGACACCAAACATAATTGCCCAATTTAGAATTTGGTCAGCTTAATAAAGGTAATTTGCTACTTTTATGCAGAAGGGGAGTGGGGGGGAAGTGTGGAGTGACTTCTCATTTAGTTTTGGGAATAAGACCTAATGGTGTTGGGAATAGATGGAATTTTTTCCAGCTGTGTCTGAAACAAATTTCCTATTGGCTCCTTTTAAATTTTCTGAGGATCCTATCAAGGAAAAGAGAGTGGGTTAAAGGACTTGGTGCAATTGAAGCTATCTGGTTTGGGTATTTTAGGGTGTCCACAAAAACTTGAAGCATTAGTTCAAGACTCATCTTAAAAAAAAGTGCCATTCACTAAATCACTAATGTAGTTTACTTTTGTAGTGGAGTATTTTATGAGATATTTTTATTTAGTAAGATGCCTTTTGCTTCATGCCTGATAAAACATGGAACTGCTGATGCATTTTCTAAAACACGTTGACAGACAAAAAGTGTGGTATGATCTAAAACAGACATGCTGCATCTGAGGTCTACTTCAGAAGGTCTCCTTTGAAGGAACGGAATTCCTTCAAGTCAAGGCTGAGCGTGTTTCATAGACACTTAGAGTTCTGTGCAAGCAAACTCCTGGAAAGTTGAGGTATTTGTACTGAGATATATGTATCGAAATGGTATTGCACATACATGTGGTCCTCTTTCCTTTTTCTGAGTGATTTTCAAGGTTACCTGCAAATAGGAAATTCCTTTAGGGTGGTTGTTCAGGCATTGTGAGAGAGACATCTAAGAAGGCTCTAAAGAGCTTTTCTGGCCCCAGTTGACAGTAGCAGAGAGAATCAAAGTTATCACTTTATTATCCATAGTCCTATGTTCTAATGTTCAGCGGTATTATGGATAATTTTATATCTTTCTATGCTTCGAGCAAAGGACGGATCTTCTTGGAGTGGCCAGGAACCCAGATATGAGTTTGAGGCAGCTGATAGTCTTGTTAAGTGCTGCACAGAATATAAAGGAAGGTAAGAGTAAATATTTTGACTTTCAGTAGCATCTAGTTCTTCAGTTTCTCAAAGGGAACAGTGCTCTGGGAAAACATCTGATTGCCTAGCAAGCTCATCAGAGGCTTTTAGCAGATTTGTCATTTGATTACTAGAAAATACTTGAACATTTTTCTTGATTGGGTTGTAAAGGGTATGTGCAGAATGATTTGGAGAATACAGAATAATGAACACTCCGGTGTTGTATGTATAAGGTAGATGTTTTTGTAATTTGGTGTGTTCAGTCATGGAAGGGGAAGCTGGAGATAAATCATAGAATAGCCCAGGTTGGAAGGGATCTCGAAAGATCATCAGGTTGAACCTTTTGTGGGAAAGAGAGCCTAGATGAGATTATCTAGCACCCTGCCCAATCGCATCTTGAAAACTTCCAGCAATGGGGATTCTACCACAACCCTAGGGAGGTCGTTCCAGTGAATGATTGTTCTTACTGTAAAAATTTTTTTTCTTATGTCGAGACAAAACCTCTCCCAGTGCAACTTTAGGCCTGTTGTTCCTGGTCTTCTCCATGTGCCTTCTTGTGAAGAGAGAGCCTCCATCCTCTTTGTAGCTGCCCTTCGTGTACTAGAATACTGTGATGAGGTCCCCCTGAGCAGCCTTCTCCAGGGAGAAAAGACCAAACTGCTTTTGTCTGTGCTCATAGGGCAGGTTCTCCAGCCCTTTGATGATCTTCGTGGCCCTCCTTTGGACCCCGCTGCAGTCTGTCCACGTCTTTCTTGAGTTGTGGGGACCAGAATAAAGACCACAATGTAGAATTGTCGCAGTGTGATTTATGTCTACTCATTACCTTAGCTGGTTAGAAGTTTTCGTACCCAAAATCATAGGCTTTTACGCTGCTTAGATATGTTGTCTTTGGAAAGCTGAGTAGAATTCCTTCTCATGCTTTATTAAATTGAGACTTGTGTTTACATAAATTTATTAGCTATGGCTTCTTGGAGGTCTGTAGTGGATGTCATGACCTCTGCCTTTCCTCTTTGGTGGAACAGTCCTCATGCAGAATCTACAGTTAATATTTATTAGGACACTGCCATACAATGCAATCCATTTCAGTACATCTCCATGTTAGCGCTAACTTGCCGAAGTTCAGTTTAAGTGCTTCATACTTTAAGATTATAAAGGATTCCCATAAATATTATGTTTCCCTTCCCTATTTTTAAGAGATTTAATGCAGTCGATGTCTTGTAGTGATTTGTGGAAGTCTATGAGCTTTAAGGAATTGGAAGTAGGCATGAGTTTTTAAAAGAGTAAAATAAGATTAGTTTGTAAGCAAGTCTTATATCATTAAAATTTGAAAAATTATGATAATTGGTTTGAGAATGACTTTCCTTTGAAGACCGCAGAACTTACGGCTAGTTTATTGGATTTAAAGAACAGAAAAACAAGGAGCAATATATGCAGTACATTTCACCTTTCATTTACTTCCACATACAGATTTATGATATAATTTCAGATTATTACGATCAACTAGACAGTTCTTATATATTTTCAAACAAACAAAAGGTTGACTATAAAACAAAAACTACTAAGTATTAATGAGACTGTATGGGTGGAATATATGTTTTGAGTTACCATGGAGATGGATAGATTTTAATGGATTTTAAAAATAAAGACATAATTAAATGTAAGTCACCTTCTGGTGTCCTTGGCAAGTCTTACTATGACAAACTATGTGCAGGGGTTTTTTTATAATTTCTTGCTTTATAGGAGAATGTTATTTAGTCATTGATATGGGAGGTCATAATATGCTCTTTTATTTTGGTAAAGAGAAGAGCATAGCTGCCTTCCTGATAATGAAATTCACAGCAAATTATGGGGGGGGAGTTGAAGGGGTTTTTTGAGATTAATTTTAAATTTTTGAAGTATTAGCTAGTTTATAATTAACAAAGAGCTCTTTCCTTTTAGAACAATATCCAGTCTACCACATGCTGAAAACAGTGTTGCAGTATAGATGTAAAGTACATGTGCAGTATCCAAATGTGAGAATTTGATTTTCTTGAATGCTGGTTTAAGACTAGCTGCGAACAGACAACCAGCAAGGAAACAGAATAGGATTTACTCAGGGGAAACCAGTGGCTGACCTGCAGATGATTTCAGACTATTTCTTTTGCACTGTAAACATACTGAACACTTAATTACATTAGAGCAGGAAAAGCAGGTTTTAATGAGAAAATCCAAATAGGAATTCGAGGATTTATTCATCTGTAACTGGAGACATTCACCTGGGTTGTTCCAAATATGATGTTGTGACAGAATTGGATTTGAAATAGAGGCAAATGGTAGTGTGGTTTGATTTTAGTCTTCCAAAGATGTATTTTGAGGAAACATGGTGGTTCGGTTTGGTTATTAAAGAATGGAATATTAGAGGAGGGGGGGAAAGGGGTAGAGGAAACTGGCAATCTGGCTTTTTGGAGTGAGTGAGCACGCTTCTGTGCATGTATGGAGCTTCGAAGGAAAAAGACTGATCATCCGTAGTGGGTATTTATTGGAACTAAAAAGACAGTTTGTTGGATTTCATTTTATAGAAGACAGATTTTTTTTTTATTATTTTTTTTTTAATAGAAAAGCAAAGAACATCTGTCCTTTTGGCAGTGTGTATGGTACTGCTGCCCATGTGGTATCAGGAAGTGTCCTTCAGTCTTACCCTGATTTGTGTTACTTTCTGTTGTTTCTATCCTTTAGACATGGAGAGGAAAAGGTAACTAACATATAATAATTATAATTATTATTAATAATAGTAATTTTAATATGTATATATAAAACACAATTATATACATTTTCTAAGGGGATGAGGTAACAAAGTTTCATGGGTGGGAAGGGTGGAAAATCAGGCTTATGAGAATTAGTGTATGCACAGGCGTACTAAAAGCCTTGTGGCTGGAGCGACAGAGAGCACTAGCTGCAGCAGTGGCCTGCCAAATTTGATTACTCTCTGCATTGTTGCATTTGGCTGGAGAGGAGGTAATGGTTGATTATTGTGTCCTCCTAAACAAACAGGAATAAAAACGCATCTTAATTTAAAAACTCAGTGGCAAGTCTGGCAAATGGATAGAAACTTAATTTTACATAAGGTATTAAGGTGAAAAATTAAAACATTTAACAAGATTATTAAAAACCTGTTTCTTTATTATTTCAACTTCCAGCCACATGATTCTGGATATGCTGTAGAGATAATTGGTAACTAAAAACTGTACTAAAAGTGTAAGTAGGGTTGCAAAGGCGAGCATTCAAGAACCAGGGAAATGTCAGTGTTCTTGGTTTAGTCTACTGTTTATGTAAAAGCTATGATAAGACTTCTAATTTTGTGGTCACTTACCGTATGGTATATGGCAATGATGCTGTAAACACCCTTCCTTCCTTATACGTTTCAGCCATTCTCCAGTGAATACTGAGCGTGACTTCCAGAAAGAGGGAGAGCCACTCTTAAAGTGAAGAAAATGCAATGCTCCCTTAGAGGGTTCTGACCTTCCGTCGTCTGGGTCGATATTATAGGAGATATCACAAGCTAGTCACGCACACTTCTATACTTAAATCTCTCTGTAAAACCAAGATAATAGTATCTCTAGTCTTGCATGTATTTTCACAAAAATGTTGTAGGTTTGAAGCACTTGGATGCTGAATGTTATGCAGAAATTATTAGGAATGGGGAATATCTGCCTTCATGGTAAGGTTTGAATAATTGTTAGTAAACTAAGCCCTAAGAACCATACATTGAGCCACAAATAATAACGGAAATCTGAATGGCTGTTCGTTAATTAGCCAAAAAAAAGAGAGGTTCTGCATGTGTTCATGCAATTAAAAACCACCACAAAGCAGATGTTCAGGAGCCAGGGCTAATCTCAGTTATTGTTTATCCTCATTTTCTTGAGTGCTTGACTTTCTCTTTGAGTAATTTTCTCGTAACATGTATTTTGTGAATGTTGGAGTGAAAAAGGGGGAAACAAATATAAATTTTATCTTTGGAAACCACTCAATTCTTTAAATTGATTGCATCTTAGTTTTGAGCTAATAGTGATTCATGGCCTTTGGAGAAATGTGTTCTCCTTTCAGAAACTCTTCTGTCTGTTTCCTAAACTTTTATTGTTTAATAGAAGTTATCATACTATGTTTTACACATAAAGATTGCTTAAAATAGAAGGAATACAAAGAAAGAAAAGTAGAGAAATTGGGAGAGGTTTCTATGAGAGAACTGTAACTTAGCTTCTCAAATTTTTTGTATTCATCTTCCTGTAAATTTCATGGTGGTTTGTTTTGTTTCATTTTTAACTTAGAAGCAGAGCCTTGTGCTAGCTGATTGTTCGTAGATACAGCTTTGGTTTTAGTCATAAATGTTGATTAAATATAAAAAAAATACTGATTGCCAAGTTTGATTTCAAAGTCTTTAGCTGCTGTCACTGCAATCACTGTGCTGTATAGTAAGAGCTCCTTCAGGTAGTGAAGATACTTGGTGATTGTACATTTACCCCTAAAAATAACATACTGCCTTTGAGGAAAAAATAAGTAACTTTTCATATCGTCTGATAGATTTAACTCCAAGATGAATGAATTTAGGGCACCCCGATGGCTTGTAAAACAAATACCCATTTCTTTTTAGTGTCTGTACTCGCTGCCACTAGTAGCTCAAGATCTAATGTGTTTAGATGAGATCCAGTATGTATTACAGAAAAAACTGTTGCTGAAATAATGGAAAATATAAATCATGTGTAGGATTATATTATTTTCTGATAATAGCCACTGATATATGTATACCTTTTTGTATCAGTGGCTTCCTGTTGATGTGGTCTCTAGTTTGTTTTCTTTCAACACAAACGCATGTGCAAAGGGCACAGCCAGTGCTAAAGGTAGGTGAACACTACCGCGCCAAATATTGCATCTCGCATGCGTCTGGCCAAGAGTGGCTTCTGTGGGGGTTGCGCAAGCAAGTACAGAGACATGGGAAATTTAGAAACCCCTATTCTAGGGGTGAGGGGGGAAGTAATAGCTTTGGGTCCAAAGAAATTGAATTGCTTTTTAAGAATAGTAGTTGAAGTCCACTCTTTTGCTTCAAGTCTTATCCTCAGCAGTTAAGATGGCATGCACGTGTGACTTGTCACAAGGCTTTCTAGGGCTAATATAACTATATGAATTCTTTCTTTTCACTGTGTTTTGCCGAGCTGAAAGGACTTTGTGTGAACTTAGGAACGTCCCTGAGCTGAAAGGACTTTTCATAAATTTGGAAGATCCCGAGTCCCAAGTTCCTTATCTGAAGTTGGCGTTTTTTTCAGTAAAATGACATTAGTTTCGATTCGAAGACCTTACATAGCAGGGAAGATAGTGGTATCTTTTCTGTTCTTTGCCATTTGAGCATTAGCTGCTTGATCTAAATTAAATTGCAGTTGATGGAGCAAGTTTCAGTTCATTCTTAGAGGTGTCCTTAGAGGTGGTGGGGGATTTGTGAACGCCTGCTCTGTAGTCCATGCAAGAGCAGGCTGAGATGGCGTCCGTTCGGGAGGAGGGGGAGGCTCTACCGAACACCTCTCTGGCCTTTTCCCGCTGCTGGAAGCTGGCCGTGCTGCTGGAGAGGCCGTTGCGTCCCTCCTGCCCCCTCCCCGGCCCGCTGGCAGGGGCGGTCGTGCGGGCAGGCGGGAGCGGGCTGGGGGGCCGCGCGGTTCTGCGCTGTCGCTCGGCCCGCGGTTCGGGGGAGTTCGAGCTTCGCTTCCGTTTAAGCCAGTAGTTGATACCTTTTGATAGAACCGTTAGTGATGTTTGTCAAAGATGCGGGTTTATAATTATTATAGTACTGTAAGTCTTTCTTTGATTTAAGCATAATACTTACAGTTTTCTTTTATGAATTGGCTGAAGCTCAGTTTATTGTGTACGGGTGCATATATTGTCAGTGTTTTCTGATACAGCAGTTAAAGTGCTAGTAGTGATCCTGGTGCTGTTACTTTTCCACATCTTCTGTTACTGACAGCATTTAATATTTCCTTTTGAGTCAGGGTAGGGCAGTAAAGGGTTGAAGGCAGTCATTTTATTTTGGGAATCCATCTGTATCTTCCTCTGTCATTTTTCCTGATAGCCTCATAACTCGAGGTAATAGTTAATGAAGTCTTTTTGTTCTATATATGACCTGGCGATCTCACCCATCTTGAGAGTACGTACTGAAGCAGCACTGAGTTGCCATGTTTAAGGAGTAAGGTAGTAACATCTTTGGTCTCAGAATTTTTGTTTTGACCTGAATAGCTCAAGTGTAATTTGAAGTGCACAGGGCCAGTTACCTTCCACAGTGAGATAAACTTCTGCAGTTTCTCTGCAGGTGAGATTTCTGCCTAGCGAGTACCTAGTGATTGTAAGTGGTTTTACTGATGCTATCAAATGGACTTGTTATTTTCTTATTAGAGGGACATGCTTGGAAACCTGCTCAGATAGGAGTTAATGAATTTGTAAAATGTAGCATAGAATAGTGGCTCATGATACTAGAAGGAAGTTAACTTTCTGGGAAAGACCTGCAGCAAAGGTTTCTTTTCTGTGTGTTTACTAATGAAAAGGAAGCTGTAAAGAAACAGGTATATGGCAGGTTTTCATGAATGTGATGATAGAGTTAATGAAATTACTGTCAATAAAAACATTAATTATGGAATATTTGGTAGAATGGTAGAGAGGGAAGAGGAAAATAAGATCTTAACCACTGTGTTGGGGTTTTTTTATAACAACCGAATAACTTTAAGAGTCTTGTATGTAGATATTACGAGTATCTTCATTTCAGTTAAATGTATGTGGTGACAGAAACTTTTGATCTTGGAAGTTATTGGTCCATGTGCTGGATCCTTAGATAGATATGGTATATTTTTAATATTTTATAAATAGAATTTAAAAAAAAAAGCTGTTTTGTCACTTGAATAGGGAGGTGCATATTACTTAAACATTGTGTGCTTTTTTAGAAGACATCAAAACCTGTCATCTTTCTCCTGCTTAGTCAAAAAGACCTGTACAGTGTGGCAGATGGGTTCTGAACTGGCACAGCACTATGCTCTGAAGACCAGCCCTAAGTTTCTCAGAACTCATGTCAATTGTTCAATGGACGTCAGATGTTAAACAAACAAAACCCCCATCCTAAACATTGGGAAACTTTGATTTGTACTTTTATACAGGGAGCTCAGCTACCCCGTTTCTTCCATCTAACTCTTCTCCTGTCATTTGTCCCCTTTTGTCTCATTCTTTTTAAGGATCCCAATCTGAGCTTCTCATTAATTCTCCATCTCCTTTTCCCTGGTTCCTTGTCCATTACTTCCCAGTCAGTCCCAGTGATTCATGTTGTAGTCTTTATTTTGATGAAGCCTTACTATGTTTTCTTCTAGTTCCTGAGTTTTATCGGGTACTTCCTGCTTTCCTAAATTACTTTGTTGTTATGGTTGTTCTGTTTAATTGTTACTCTAACTGTTATGAAAGTTATGTTATGAAACTGTTATGAAACTGTTATGACCAGGCAGAATAAGTGTTGACTTCATTTTTCCTGCAATTAAAAAATTTCTGGATGATTCATTTAGCTGACAAAAAGTGATATACAGAGATGCTTTAGTTACTACTTGCAGAGGCACGAGAGCTAGTGAAATGGGGATATCCACTTGCCTTTCAGAAGAGGAAAATATTGCAACCGATCCAGTGCTAAGAAGATACAAACCAAAGATAAGTTTTTTGTCAAGTTTTGTCTGGCCCTTGTGTCACAGAATGTAAACAGAACGGCAGTTTGTTTTAGGGGAACTAGCAGCATCGCTGACAAGTTTAGAATCAGGAGGATGATTTTAATGAGCCGGTTAGGCTTGTTGTTGGATTTCGGTGTCATACTCTGAAGTAGCTGCTGAGTTTGCTGTCTCAGATCTGACAATAATTGCAGGCATGTCAGCTCTCACTGTAATACTGTTGGCTGTCATCATGTAAATCCATGTTAGAAACACATCTAAATGCAAGTATTCTATTTTAACAGTTATTCTGTTACCAGCATAGTATTCTAGAAATAATGTAATCGTGATTTGATATTTCTGTTGAAACCAATGGCATTTCTATGTTAGATAAAGCACAGAGTGGTGGTATTTAAACAGTTGCAGAAAGAGGACAGACAGATGTTAGGCACATTTCTTTAAAAAAAAAATTCTTCTGAGTGAAGCAATCTAAAATAAATCCTTTCTAGTTGTCAGTTTTATTTATCCTTGACAAGCCATGCCCTGTTTTAAGATACAGGTTTTTAATACCTATTGTGGTTTAACCCCAGCCAGCAACTAAGCACCACACAGCCACTCACTCACTCTCCCCCACCCAGGGGGATGGGGGAGAGAAGCGGAAAAAAAGTAAAACTTGTGGCTTAAGAACAGTTTAATAGACCAGAAAAGAAGAAACAAATAATGATAATGATAACACTAATAAAACGACAATAGTAATAATGTAAGGATTGGAATATACAAGTGATGCGCAATGCAGTCAGTTGCCCACCACCTGCTGACTGATGCCCAGTTAGTCCCCAATCAGCGATCCCCCCACCCCTGCTCCCCCCAGTTTATATACTGGACATGGTGTCACACGGTATGGAATACCTCTCTGGCCACTTTGGGTCAGCTGTCCTGGCTGTGTCCTGTGCCAACTTCTTGTGCCCCTCCAGCCTTCTTGCTGGCTGGG